>ML675615.1:32271806-32329774 GCA_007922155.1 Mesoclemmys tuberculata | reverse complement strand
AGATGATCATATTGGTCCCTTCTGACCTATGAGTCTATGAGTCTCAAGAAAACAAACTGCAGATCTGTCGTCTGTCACTCCCAAAATAACATCCACATGTGGTAAATATAACCTGGTTAAATTTGGGATTTAAATTGGGAAATGTTTTTTGGGATTGTGTGTGTGTGTTATCACTGCTCTAAGTTTACTAACCCACAGATTAAAAACAAGCTGGAGGTCAACACTTCTAACACCTCTCCCAAGCCAATCTGGGCAACAACAGAGTGAAAAAGTTAAATGAACTAATAAATCCACTTGCATTCCCCACCAGGCACTCCAGCTGACCCTTGTAACTCCTAGCTGCAAACAGCCCATGGCTAGCCTCACCAGGCCGTGACCCATGGTGTCTGTGGAGCAAGGGGGAGAAGCAAGGTGTTCATGCTGTCTTGGGCTGTGCTTGTATATTTGTGTGTGTGTGTCAGTCAAGCTGGAATAATCCCTTTTGCCCACGGATTGTGCTTTTTCTTTGTCCTGTATGAGCCCTACCCTATTGGATTGCACCAGCCAGGGCTGGCACTAAGGTTTTGCCTTGGGGTTGGGCACGGGGATTGGGATTGCGGTTGTGGTGGTACTAGTATTTGCACTTAAAGGATTTTTGGAATGTTTTAAGGAAGTAGAGTTTTAGACTCATAGGTCAGAAGGGACCAATATGATCATCTAGTCTGACCTCCCGCACAAGGCAGGCCACAAAACCCTACCCATACACATTTATAACAACCCCGAACCCATGACTGAGTTATTGAAATCCTCAAAAGTGAGATTTGAAGACCTCAAGCTGCAGGGAATACACCAGCAAGCGACCCAAGTTTTGGGAATGTGGCTTGTGTATGAGGGGTTGGTGTATGCGGGATTTAATAAGGAATGTCTTAGGGAAGTAGAGTTTGGGAATATGGCTTGTGTATGAGGGGTTGGTGTGTGTGGGATTTGATAAGAATTGAAGCTTTTTTAATTGTAGTAATAGGAATTTTTCATTTAATCTATTTTCCTTGTTTTTTATAACCCTATATACTTCAATAAAAGTTACATAAATAGTGGTTAACCAAAAAATAGGGGTCTGGTCTCTTGTTTCTCGATTGGGACATACTCTTGCAGTGTGGGGATTGGGCCTCTTGTGCCCCACTCCACCACAACAAGGACATGAAGCTTTCTGTAGGAGATCAACATTTCACACTAGTTAATCTCTGGTGATGCTCAGATATTATCCTGAAATATAGCTCTTCTAAGTGAGATTAATGCATGTGGCAACTCATGAGCATTCAATAAAGTATAAGCACTAAACTCATTCTTATAATTCTAATACCTGTTTTAACAGCATTAGCACACAGGTGAGCCAGACTGATGCCAACTAAGTATCTGTCTGTTGAGACATGGGGACGTTAGTATGAGCTGCACCTGGTCTGCCAGTGTCACAGTCGATACTTACAAGACCTTCCTACAGTGACAAAACCACTGAATAAACTATTAAGATCCAACACATCTTGGCTATGGGGGCCACATCAAGAAGTTGCCTTAAAAAAGGTAAAAGAAATTACCTCATCAGCTCCAGTTCTCAAGTACAAATCCACAATGGGCAGTGTGGATGTAGGCAGCTCTGGCCTAGGTGGTGCATTGTTGCAGCAAGCTGGCTCTGTGTGGAAGCCAGGTGCCTTTTGCTCTCTCATACACTCACAGAAGCAGAAACATTATATGCACAGATTGAAAAGGTGTCCTTGGCAAATGTATGGGCATGTGAGAACTTGTACAGAGACCTGTGTGGATTGGATTTATTTACACAGATAACAGATCATAAATTGCTTATAATGCTCATCAGTAAAAAAAGAAAATCTATTTATAAGATTAATACAGTTTAACCTCAATTGCTAAATGCATTCCTAGGAAAAAAACGGTAGTAGCAGACTTTCTGTCACAGAGCCCACATTACCTACAAGCAAATGGAGAGGCTGAGAGAGCCATACAGATAGCCAAGTAAATCCTGCTGCAGGAAGACCTATTCCTTATTCTTTTGAGTTACAGATCAACACTAGTAGCAACTACTGGGTATAGTCCAGCACAATTTCTGATGGGAATACAATTTAGAACTCGTGTTTCAACTTTGGAAAATAATCTATCTTCAAAGTGGCCAGACGTGATGAGAGTAGCCAAATTGGATAAAAAGGCTAAAAGAGTTTATGAACAATTTTACAACAGAATTCACTCAGTTAGAGAACTGCTGGATCTAGAATTTAGTGTCTGTGTTTGAATCAAATTGAATGGAGAAAAAAGATGGACAACTCCAGTTGCTGTACAGAAAAAAAAATCCATCAGCTAGATCACGGAATTGAGACTGACTGTGGAGAGTTCAACAGAAACCATCAACATCTAAAGT
Source organism: Mesoclemmys tuberculata (assembly GCA_007922155.1). Classification (NCBI taxonomy): domain Eukaryota; kingdom Metazoa; phylum Chordata; order Testudines; family Chelidae; genus Mesoclemmys; species Mesoclemmys tuberculata. The sequence continues at coordinate 32,327,370 of ML675615.1, read as the reverse complement.
TTGTTCCTCAGAAAGAACACTCAATGGAGCAAACTCTACAACTGGCAGATACAGAACAAAAAGAAGAGTCAAGAATCCTAGACCGACCACAGCCAGTCACTGCAACTAATGGCCAGCCAGATGACCAAGTATGTACACATCTGGGTCCTGTAATTAGAAAACCAGTGTGATTCAGAGACACTTAACAGACTGATAGATACTGAACTTCAAAGACAATGTGATAGTGTAAATATTGTAATAGAAATGTATAACTTAAAAGGAAAGATGTAATGGAATGCTGAGCTATATTATATTGTTCAGCCATTAAGTGTCAATGTGTGAAAAATACCATATTTAAAATTATCTCAGCCATATCTGGGGAGTATTAAAAGATCTTATGTTGGACACATCTGGTGTGTATCTTGTGCAGAATTAAGTCTCTGTAACCATCCATTCTGTTATCTCTTCTGATCTTTTAACTTCCTTGTCTTTGTTGGCACATTCTTGTTGCGAAATAGCTCTTTGACTGCTGTCTTGTTCTTGCTGAATTTTTTTCTTAATTCTTTCCTCTCTTCAGTAATCCTCCATGTATTTGGTTGGAGGTATCCTTTTTTTCTTAGATCTTCTCACTGCTGCTCTAGTCCTGGCTGCATCCACACACGTGTCTTTGAAAAACTGCCATTGTTCTTCAGTGTCATCCATCAGGGTCTTTAATTTTTCAAATCTGTTGCTAAATTGCAGCTTGAAGTATGCCTTCACTACTCAATCTACTAGCTTTCGAGTATCTTACATACCCTCTGCCTTGTGTGGTGTTACCTTTTGTAGTTGTATTTTGATTGTCCCAATAACAAGGTGGTGGTCACATTTGACATCGGCATGTGTATACATCCTGGTGTCCAACAGTGTCCAGTGCTTACTAAAGGCAACATGGTCAAACTGTTTCTGGATGAAGCCATCATTTGATCTCCATATCAGTTTATGGCTTTCCTTATATGGAAACAGTGTTCTCCCAATGCAAAGACTACCCAGACTGCAGAGTTCAACAAAACATTCTTCACTGTCAGTGTGTGTTGGGATGCCATGTCTGCCCATAGTATGGTCACATCCAGCATTATCATCACCAACCTCTGCATTTAGATCTCCCTTAAGAATAACAGTGCCATATTTGTTAACCTTGCCAAGGGCACTCTGCAGTCTGAGCTGTTTATAACTATCATTTGTTGGTGCACAACACTGAAGAACTATGATGTTTTCAGAATTCAGCACAAATCAAGCAGTCAATATTCTTGAGTTAACAGGATCCCATTCCTTCAGTGCTAAATAGCTTCCTTATTCAATAATAATGCTATGCCTTCCTGGTGTTTGTCATCTGCTTTTCCAGAATATAAAACAATTATGCCTTTCAATAATAATTTGCCTCATCCAGCCCATCTTATATTACTGAGTCCAAGTATATGAGGCCAAAGATTTTCATTTCCCTGATAATCTGTGTCAATCTGCCTGTGCTCCAAACATTCCAACACCCAATTCTTGTTTTAACCTTATCTGTGAAGGTAGCCCATTTCAAAGTAAGAACTTCCTTGTGGCTTTGCTTCTCCATCACTATGTTGGTTGGATTTGCTGGTTGGCCAGTACACTCTTTTCTGACATCCCACAGGATGTAATTCCTCCCTGTTGATGTCTATGTTTGCAAATCTGTGACAGTTTCACCTTGTCTTTGGATTGTTTCTGTAGCAGAAAGCATTTTTGCATGGACAAGTTGTTAGCCTGACTCACAACCTCTTACCAGGAGGGCCAGTGGACTTCCTTTAGTCTGGCTCCAATCCTTTGACCTGTCTGATTTGGATGACTGTACCAGGAGTTATAATCCTGCCAGCCAGCATAGCTCTTGAGGTCATCAGAGCACACAAGCCGTCCCACTATGTCAAGGTGCAGTCCCCAGGGAAAGTGTTTTGCAAAGGGGAAGCTAAGAAGAAATCATATTGTCCTTTTGATGAGTTGCCTTTTGCCAAATGAGAGCTTTGTCTACATCTGTTTGTCTTATTTTTAGACTGTCAACTCTACAAGACTCTCTTCTACTTACAATGCTGAGCATGAGTCCCCAACCCTGATCAATCACCAAACACATCATTGAAATCCTGCAAGGAACCCTAATTCAAAATTAATTTAATCCTCCAATCTGGACACGTCTCTGGAGTGTGATCGGATGGACTAAGTCCTCCAATACATGAAAAGGAAGCCAGGACACTTCATCCCAAAATTCACAGATGTCTCTGTGTTAGCAGCAGCAACACTAACTAGCGTGCAGCTTCTTCAGTAAAGGCCAAGCCCTGATCCCATTTAAGTGAGTGTGAGCTTTGCCATTGACTCCAACAGGGCCAGAATCTATCCCCAAAGGATGGTAGGGTACCTCACCAATAAGACACGGAAACCAAACCCCATTCTGCTCTGAGAAATTGACTAGTGACCACAGCTTAGCTCCAAAATATTTAACAAATTTGTTTAAAAAACAAAGAAGAGGAAGATATTTCCCTTCCTTATAGAATTTCAAAGAACCTTTAACTCAATCAGGATTGAATTTTAAACTGTGACAAAGTGGAACTGGTGGGAAAAAATATTTACCAATCGATCAGCTATAGGATACAAACACAAATACAGACAGGCACCTGCAAACAGAAAAGGGAGTAAAACAGGGAAGTAACTTACATCAACAACCTGCTCTACCAGAGGAATCCTCAATCCTGGAGTTGCACTATAAATGTCTGTTATATGCTGACAACCTGATCACATCACCAGCCAGAGAAGTCAGCCTCTAAAGGAATCTGCAATCATAGAATCATAGAATATTAGAGTTGGAAGGGACCTCAGGAGGTCATCTAGTCCAACCCCCTGCTCAAAGCAGGACTATAAAGCAATACATGGTCCCTGTGGTAATCTGGAAAAAAAAATCACATCCATCTCAGGGAAAATCCCCAAAACAACTAACACAAAACTAAAGTTCTATGTAAGAACCATAGAAAACAAAAAACACCCTGCTCTGCGAGCAACCAAGTCTCCAAAAAACACATCAGAGAGCTTCCGTCTGGCTATAAAAGCCCTTTAATAAAAAGCTTGTACTGTATACAGTACAAAGAGCCTTCCCCAGACACTAGAGAAATGCAAACTCTGACACTTCCCAGGGTACCCAGGCTTGTGAGGCTCCTTGCTATCACCTGCATTTAGCATTAGAATGCTTGTCTGTGCCGGCTGGGTGTCAGCTCCCCATCTTCAACAAAAGCACTCTCCCCTCTTGGTCTTGCAGGCCCTACTGTAGCAAGATTTCTGGCTCACGTAACGAGATAGACACCGAAGTGAGGAACAACAGCTGTTTATTGATCTGCCGGCGGCCGGCCCAGCGGAATCATTTCCAAAGGCTGAGCCCCGAATATACTGGGGCTCTACCTTATATACATTTAAGAGTACATGAATATTCATACATGATAATACTACTACATTCTATATAACATGATTGGGTTATACCTTAGATAAGAGAATTTCCATACATTGGGGTGTGTGAGGGGATGCGCAGTACAGTTTTCTTTGTCTGGGGTTTTGTTTTTCGAGTAACTTCTTAGAAATATATAGGAGTATGCGCAAAGTGGTTGTTTTGTCCAAGACTGTGGGCCCCCTTTAGCTTATCTTAGTCCTCAGGATGGACACTGGTCCTGATAATGGTATCTTACATTACTTAGAACAGGTTTCTTCTTTCTTGGAACGGGTTTGAAAAACAACTCGTGTGTTGGCTTGAGTGGAAAAATCCATAGGCCTTTGCTTGCCTCACTACTGTCACTCTCCAGGTTTGTGTTAGGCACGCTCCAACCATTGAGCCTTCAGAGCATCTCCCTGGAGTGCCCAGCCTCTGGGCCACTAGACACTTGCAGTATTCATTGATCCACTGCTTCGAAAGAAACAGGACACGCAAGCTTAGCAGTTCTACTTCAGATCACTGCTCTGCTTAACTCACAGCATGGAGATACGTTTCTAGTGGAATGCAGTAAAAGTGTTAAAGCGTAGAGATTCAAGTAGTAGCAAGAACCAGTATTGGAAACAAATGGTTACGTATAAAATAAAATCATTACGCGCATTCTGGATCCTACCCTTAATTACCAAGATGCTGTCATGTCTTGTAGAGTATTGCTCATCCAAAATCCTTGCAGCATTCTACAACCAGGCTGACTGTGACCACCTTTCATTGGACAAGCATGCTGTTGGTTTCTCTCTTCAGTGAAGGATCTCTTTGCACTCCAGGATATACCAGACAATCCTTTGCCTGTGTTCATGGACAAGACATCCTCTAGGTCTTTGTTTATTACTGTAGATTTCCTCTCTTGTGGACTTTGCATTCTTTCATTCTGCCCTGGCTCAGTGCGCAAATAGGCATCCATTGTAAGGTATACAATACACAATGGCCAGACAGGGAGACAGTGTCAGTTACCTCACATGCCAACCTTTGGTGAATTCTTATGCAGATATCTGATCCAGTGGATCCCTGTAAAGCGCTATGCAGCCTTGTGCTCTCTGCCAATTGGCACTAAGGGATCCCTGGGTCACACAACCCACTAACAAAATTAGTTGACATGTAATTTAACTTATTGCACTACATGAGAGCAATCTGGGGCCAACTATAATGTCAGTTTATACCAAATTGGGCAAAAACCAGTAGAAATTCAGCACCTGGCATTTTGTGAATGAGTCCTGTTTGTATGCAGGAACTTGCCCAGCAACACATGAGAAACAGACCTCGGGCAGTTTTCTCTGTTAATTAGTATACAACAAAAAGTTACTCGCTTTCTAGAATCATCTCAATCAAAGCAGCACTGTTGCTTTATCAATTACAAAGCACTAGAAGACCAAACAGATACACTAGATAAAAAGGCACGCCACTCCTAGGTAGCTGCACTCCCAGCCCTCAGTAATGGACTGCAAGAGCTAGACAAGCTAGTTCAGTCATACCAGATAACGTAGCTTTAGGAGGAGAGATTAAAAAGGCTGGAACTGTTCAGCTTTAAAAAAGAGATGACTAAGGGAAGATGTGAGAGAGGTCTGTAAAATCATGACTAGTGTGGAGAAAGCAAAAAGGGAAGTGTTACTTACCACTTCACATAAAACAAGAACCTGAGGTCACCCAATGAAATTAATAGGCAGCAGGTTTAAAAGAAACGAAAGGAAGTACTGCTTCAGCCAACACACAGTCAACCTGTGGAACTCCTTGCCAGGGGATGTTGTGAAAGCCAAAAATATAACTGGGTTCAAAGAAGCATTAGATCAGTTCCTGGGGGCTAGGTCCATCAGTGGCTGTTAGCCAGGATGGACAGGGACACCACCCCACACTCTGGATGTTCCTAGACCTCTGACTGCCAGAAGCTGGGACTTGAGGACACCAGACAGGTCAGTCAGTCCATTGCCCTGTTCCATTCCTCCCCTCTGAGGCATCTGCCATTGGCCACTGCAGAGGGAGGCTCCTGGGCTAGCCGGGCGTTGGGCTGACCCGGTGTGGCTGCTCTGGTAATGTCGCCTGACGGGGGCTGTGTGACCCGAGGCGAGGCCGTTGGCATGGCGTTTGGATGCACGGAGACGCACCCTGCTGCAATGCAGCCAAGCTGTTGTCACAGGGGGGTGGCCCTTGGCAAGTGGGAGGGGCCGTCTCCCAGGACAACGCCTAGGCGGACTAGGGCGGGGCAGCCAAACCCGGTAAGGGGAGAGGACACGATTCCGCAGGGAAAAGGCCCAACTCCTGGCAAATGGCTCCTCTCTGCCCAGAGGCAAGATGGCACCGGAGGCGTCACCTCGGGGGTCACATGGGAAATGCCGGCACGTGATCCCAAAGGACGGGCTCCGCCGCCATGTTGGATGGGGGCACCGGGCACGTGAAGCAGCCGCCGCCATCTTGCGTGTGGGCAGCGGGCCCGCGGTGATCGCGGGCGGCGGGCGAGTCGGTTCGGGCCGCGGGAGGGACGAGACGCCGCCCACGCGCTGCACAGCGCGCCGGGGAGTGGGAGGGGCGCCGGCCTGGGGCAGCCACTGGGCCCGGTGAGTAACCCGCCCCCGGCCCCCCCCCGGGGCCGGCCCCCCACCGCCCCGCCCCGCCCCCCGGGACCCTCTGCCGGGCCCCCTGGGGCCCCGCCCCGCCCCCGGAGCGGGCTGCCCCCGCTGGCGGGGCCCCTCCCGCACGGCGCCCGGCTGGGGCGGGCTGCGGGGCCTGCGGCGGCGCCTAGGCCGGCCGCGGGGCTGGTGTCATGGGAACGCTAGGCCCGGCCGGGCGGCCCGGCCCGGCCCGGCCGTCGGGGGCTCCCGGCGCTATCGCCGGCCTGAGGGAGCCGCGGCGCAGCATCGGCCGGGCAGCGGCAGCTCCAGGGCCTTCGGCGGCATGGACGGGCGGGCGCGCTCGGGGCCTGGGGAGCTCGTTCCGCCGGCCAGGCCGGGCGCAAGGCTGCTGGGGCGGGGGCCCCTGGGCCGAAGGGCCCAGTCCCTGGTGCTGGTTGGCAGCGGTGCCTGCCGTTCCCGAGCTGGGCAGCGGTTCGGAAGCGGCGGCCCCGTCTCAGCTCGTATGTGGATGGGTGTGCTCGGCTTGGCCGCGTTCCCCATCTTGGCACCGCAGCTGCAGGCCTTGCTGGTGACACCTCGTGTGCGCCCAGGTGTAGAATGATCCCGGTGGTCATTGTTTTCTGGTTCATCAACGTGACAGACGGGGAGAGAGAAGAAAGTGACAAATCATCACCAGTTGGGGATCGGCAGGGGTACCCCTAAAAACGTTGCCGGTGGAAAGACGCACATATGAGTGATCTCATTACTGGGTCCCCTTTGCTGGCAAACCAGTTAGAAAAAAATGTTCTTGGCAGATGAGCAAGTGGGTGAGTGGGAAGCTAGACTGCAAGCCAGTTTGCACAAGTCATAGTAAGTTTTTCATTTTTTGTCTGTCATTGCTGTGAAAACAGATATCATTGCCTGTTACCAGCAGCTGTCCTCTCTGAAAGATCACTGAAAAATGCTTTCCTTTTTTGTCTCGTTCACTTAATGTACATTGTACAGAGGCTCTCTTTGCCACCTCAGCCCCTTTATTTTCAGCACTGCGGTGGGAGTTGTGTGGGTAAAGCTCTGTGCATCTCTTTTGGAAAATGTCAGGGATAAGTTAATTATTGGACCACCAACTGATGCTTCTAAGTGCTCCCTTATTTATCCTGCTGCAGCGTGCAGAAGATGTGTTGCTCAATCAGAAGGGACTTAGAGACCAGCATGGATGTTTTTACAACTCATTTCTGTTTGCCTTGTTTCTGTAGTAAATCTAGGTTTACAATCAGATTCCTCAAATAGGGGGTTATTGCACAGCTGAAAAGACACCGAAAACGGTGGGCCAAAGGTCTTTTTGATGCTGCTTCTCTCCATCATTCCAAAAGGCTTGGTCTGACTCTGTGCATACCTTTCCTCTGGTAAGGCTCTTCCCCCACCATAATGGACTCTTGGAAGTTCTGTACGAAGGTAGTTGCCTGCATCCATGAGGTGTGTTGCCGGTGCAGAGGGAGGGAAAACGTGCATGGAGCAGAAGATCAGAAATAAGGGAAAGGGTAAGACGGAAATGCCAGCCATTTCCAAATGTAGCTCAGCTGGAGCTAGACAACTTTGTCTTGCAAGAGCTAATGCCCTTCCGCATACAGCAGGTCTTCTTGAGAGCGCCTGTTTTATTTTTCAGTAGCAGACAAACAAGAATTTGTTGATTGTGCCTTGACAGTTGCAGTCACTTTTAAAGTAAATATATAGAATTTATACAGCACTTTTCATCTTCAGAGGACTTCACAAATCTTATTCAGAGATTCCAAGGCCAGCAGGGTCCATTGTGATCATGTAGTCAGTGACCTCCTGTATAACACAGACCAGAGAACTGCCCCAAAATAATTCCTAGAGCACAGCTTTTAAGAAAACATCTAGTGGTGATTTAAAAATTGTCACTGATGGAGAATCCACCACAACCGTTGGTAAATTGTTCCGGTGGTTAATGACCCTCCCTGTTAAAAATGTACACTTTATTTCCCATACGAATTTGTCTATCGTCACCTTCCAGCCATCGGGTTGCGTGATAGCTTTCTATGCAAGACTGAAGAGCCCATTATCAAAAACTGTAGGGCAGGGTTTCTAATCTTTTAATCATTCTCATGGCACCTTCTCCAATGTATCAACATCCTTGAAGTATGAACACCAGAACTGGACACAGGATTCCAGCAGCAGTTGCACCAGTGCCAAATACAGAGGTAAAAAATAACCTCTCTGCTCCGAACTGAGATCTTGTTTATGCAGCCAAGGATTGCATTAGCCCTTTCAGCCACAGCGCTGCACAGGTGCTGCATGTTCACCTGATTATCCCGTACACAGTCCAAATCTTCAGAGTCACTACTTCCCAGTTAGTGTCCCACTGTGTGACAATGGCCTATGTTCTTTCTTCCTAGATCTATCTGTTTACGTTTAGCAGTATTAAAACATAATTTTTGCTTGAACCCCTCTTACCCAGGGATCCAGAGCACACTGTCAGTGACCTGGTCTCTTCATTATTTCCCAATCCCCCAGTTCTGTGTCATGTGCAAAGTTCATCATTTTTTGATTTTATGTTTTCTTTCAGGTCATTGATAAAAATGTTACATGAGAATAGGTCCCTGCAGGACCTCGCTAGAAAGGCATCACTTGCTAAAGATTCCCCATTTCCAGTTATTTTTGAGACCTATCAGTTAGCCAGCTTTCAATCCATTTAATGTGTGCCATGTTGATTTATATTGTTCTAATTTTTTAATCAAAATGTCATGTGGTACCAAGTCAAATGCCATTCAAAAGTCTAAGTGTATTACATCAATATTATTACCTTTATCAACCAAACTTGTAATCTCATGAAAAAAGATATCAAATTAGTTAGACAGGATCTATTTTCCATAAACCCATGTTGATTGGCATTAATTATATTACCCTCCTTTAATTCTTTATTGAGTGCCATATCATCTGGTCCATTATCTTGCCTCAGATCAATGTAAGACTGACAAGCCTATAATTACCCAGGGCTTCTCATTTACCCTTTTTGAAAATTGGCAAACCATTAGCTTTCTTCCAGTCTTCTGCAACTTTCCCAGTATTCCAAGACCAATTGAAAATCAACATTAATGGTCCAGCAAGCTTCTCAGCCAGCTCTTTTGAAACTCTTGGGTGCAAATTATCTGGACCTGAATGTTTTTAAAAGTGGGTGACTTTTGAAGTTGCTGTTTAATATCCTCCTGAGATTTATTGGAACAGGAAGTATTTCATCATCATGGTATGCTATTATTATATCATCAATCTTTTTCCCATATACAGAACAGAAATAAGTATTGGACATTTTTGCCTTTTCTGCATTATTATTGGTAATTCCACCATTTCCATCTAGTCATGGACCAATACCAGTGATAGGATTATTTTTATTCCTAATATAGTTTAAAACTCTTCCTTATTGCCCTTCACTATCAATTAATCCTCACAACAAGGATTGTCATCCCACATTTACAGGTGGGGTAAGCGTGGGAAAGGTTAAGTGACTTACCCAAAGCTGCAGCGTGAGTGGTTTTTTGTCACTAAGGCCATGCCTACACTACAAAGCTTGGTCGACACAAGGTACGTCAGTATACAGATTGCGACTTTTGCATATTGCTTGGTTGTGTGCACACTTGGTTGCTTGCATCAGCATGGTGCATACTCATCATGAGTGGTTGCGTCAATATAAAATGCAGTACCCCATGGGTAGGTAACCCGATGTGAGTCGTGGATGTGGGCCGCTGTCTGACTCAGTGCCTTGTGGTACATTTTCTGAGTGCTTTGTGGAATACTAGTGATTTGCCCAGATATTTCTGAGAACTAGGGATCAAGTTCCCACTATGCAACTTTCTCCATCCCATAATGCTTGCTCCATCCTATAATTTTCACTCTTTTTTAAAACTTCCATAGTCCTGCATGGCGCTTTTCAGCATCCACCATATCTCTGGCAGAAGCATGGACCCTGCAGAGTTCAGTGTAGTTCTAATGACCATTGCTAAGACAGGATGCACGCTTCTCCGGTATTTGCAGAACTTAAACAGTACTACTCCATCTGAGCACGCAGTGACGAAGTTGCTGAGGCAACCAAATGCAATAACTGCGTGCTGATAGACCCAATGAATAAACATGCCAAGTTGTTACTGATATTCATGGAAGAGCCCAACCCAGTGGATGTCTGCTTCTGGGCCTGAGAAACAAGCAGTGAGTGGTTGGATTGCATTTTAATGCAGGTTTGGGATGGCGAGCAGTGGCCATAGAGCGTTTGAATGGCCACATTCCTGGATCAACATTCCGCGCTCACTTCAGATCTCCAGCACAGGGATGCCAACATGAGAGCTGCTTTGTCCATGGTAAAGCGAGCGGCTATCATGCTCTGGAAGCTTGCAATGCTGGATTGCAATTGCTCAGTGGCTAGTCAGTTTGGAGTTGGAAAATCTATAGTGGGGGCTGTTTTTTTTCCAAGTTTGTAAGGCCGTTAAGTATATCCTGCTACACAGAACTGTTACTCTTGGTAATGTGCAGGAAAGAGTACATAGCTTTGCAGCAATCGGGTTCCTGAACTACAGTGGGGTGATAGATGACATCCACCTCCTATTCTGGGAGTACCTCACCTTCCCACCGAGTACATAAATAGAAGGAGATACTTTTCCATGGTTATGCAAGCATCGCTAGTGGATCATAGGGGACGCTTCACTGAGATCAGTGGGGGCTGGTCAAGGAAGCACCTTGGACTTTTCAGAAAGTTGCAAGCAGGGACATTCTTCCCCACCTGGCATGTCACCATTGACAATGTTGAAGTGCCAGTTGTGATTCCATGGGACCCAGCCTACCCCTGGCTCATGAGGACATACACTGACATACACTTGGTGCCTCGACAGCACCAAAGAAAGATTCAGCTATCAGCTCAATAGGTGCAAAATGACTATGGAATGTGTAATTCGTAGATTGAAGGGTCACTGGTGCTGTTTACTCACTAGATTGGATATCAGCGAGACAAATGGAGGATTGGGCCAAAAGAAATCTGATGAGGTTCAACAAGGACAAGTGCAGAGTCCTGCACTTAGGACGGAAGAATCCCATGCACAGCTACAGACTGGGGATGGATGAGCTAGGCAGCAGTTCTGCAGAAAAGGACCTGGGGGTTACAGTGGATAAGAAGCTGGATATGAGTCAGCAGTGTGCCCTGGTTGCCAAGAAGGCTAATGGCATATTGGGCTGCATTAGTAAGAGCATTGCCAGCAGATCGCGGGAAGTGATTATTCCCCTTTATTCGGCATCGGTGAGGCCGCATTTGGAGTATTGTGTCCAGTTTTGGGCCCCCAACTACAAAAAGGATGTGGAAAAGTTGGAGAGAGTCCAGCGGAGGGCAACAAAAATGATTAGGGGGCTGGAGCACAAGACTTATGAATAGAGGATGAGGGAACTAGGCCTGTTTAGTCTGCAGAAGAGAAGAATGAGGGGGGATTTGATAGCAGCCTTTAATTACCTCAAAGGGGGTTCCAGGGAGGATGGAGCTAGGCTGTTCAGTGGTGGCAGATGACAGAACAAGGAACAGTGGTCTCAAGTTGCAGTGGGGGAGGTCTAGGTTGGAAATTAGGAAAAAAAATTTCACTAGGAGGGTGGTGAAGTACAGGAATGGGTTACCTAGGGAGGTGGTGGCATCTCCATCTTTAGAGGTTTTTATGCTGTGGCTTGACAAAACCCTCGCCAGGATGATTTAGCTGAGGTTAGTCCTGCTTTGAGCAGGGGGTTGGACTAGAGACCACCTGAGGTCCCTTCCAACTCTAATATTCTATGATTCTAACATCCCATCATTATAGCTGCATGTTGTGTGCTGCATAATTTCTATGAGACAAAGGTGGAAAGCCTTCTGCCATGATGGAGAGGTGAGGTGGACCGGCTGTCTGCTGAATTTAACAGCCAGACACAAGGGCTATTTGAAGAGCCAACTGTGGACCTATACAACTGAGTGAGGCTTTAAAAGACCATTTCTGCAGTGACCACAGTACTGTTGTGTGATGCTTTTATGACATCGTGTTCCTTGTGTGCATGGCGCATACAATATGCATGGGTTATTGAATTATGAAATAAATTAATTAAGAATTCTGTAATGCAGCTATAATGCTTGGTGTAAACGGATAAATATACTCTGCGTCTCCAAAAATAGAACTTCATTGTGAGCAAAGAAACAGGAAACAATTAAAGTACAAGCACACAAGGAAAAGGATTGTAACTTGGTGAACCATACTTTAAAATCCCAACTCAAAACACAAGTAAACAGTGACCCTCATGTAAAATCCCTCATGTAAAATCTTTTGCGATGTAGTATGTTGTGGCTGGTATGTGGTTTTGACAGATCGGTGGGTGTGTAGCTGTGATTCTCCTTGTTGTCCTGAATGGGATGATCGGGTTGAGGATGCACACCATGTTGCCTCCCTACACCTGTTGGGGAGTGTAGGGAGCACCGACCATGAAGTTCTCCAAGGACTGGAAAGGGTGCTGAGTCCTGGTGTCTTTGGGCATACCTGTCAATAAGACTCCGCAATGTCAGTTTGTTGCACTTCGACATCAAGGGTTTGCTCCGGCATTTCCTGATGCACCTCTTGGTCCTTTTCCCTCTCCTGCAGCCACCACTCTCCATTCCCAGTCCTTTTCCATGATCATGGTCATATGGCTCTTCCAAACCCGGTGTTCATGGTCCAAAGCCTTAGAGGACTGGAGGATCTTGTGGAATCTATCCTCTGTAATTGTCTTCTTGAGAAGAGTCAGATGTTCAGCAGACATGGAGGGGGCAACTTGCAAGGCCACTGCAGCACAGGCTGCTGATTGAAAGAGACAGACACACCATTAGATTTACAAGTACAGTAGAAAGGGAGAGAGAAGTCTCAAAATTCCCTCACCTTATTCCCATCAACACCTTTCACTGGAAATGCGCCAAAGTAACAATTCACACCTTTATAGCACTGTGCTGCAGCTCAAGCTTGCAGCATTGAATATTGCCTGGTCTAGTGGGGACGGAGGTAGTGTTCTCAGAGGTGGAAAATTTCCAGGCTGGGCATCCCTGGGGATGAATACAGGGGAAGTGCATTGAGTATTGCCAAGTTTTATACTGGCAGTGGTGATTTTGGTTGATATCTCGTGCATAAGCTTGACAGAGCACAGAGAACCCAGCTGCTGTTGGCATCCCAAGGCTGCCTGGGCCCGTTTGCTTGTAGCTGTTTCCTGCAGTGGTGCCGCGGAACTCATCGCAGAATAGCATGAGAGAGTCTCTGATTGTGGGGGAACGAATAAGGTTGCTGTCTCTAGAAACAGGGAGAGGTTTGCAGAGTGTCTCCAGGAAAGTTTCACTGAGATTGTTTGTTTCTGCTTTTTGGCAGTGGGTCCCGTCTAGCCCTGTGAATCTAAGAAGATAAGAGAGATCCCTATTCAGATACACAAAGTACTCATGACCTTCTGCTTTCAACAAATCAAATCATTAAAAAGCGGACCCGTCTCTCCTTTGCTTGTTCTACCTCTACCTAAGTGCAAGAACTGATCTGACGTGTATGGTGTATTTGAATTACCAGAGTACTTTTAAAAAACATAAGAATTGCTTTACTGGGTCAGACCAGTGGTCCATGTAGCCAGGTATCCTATCTTCCGAGAGTGGCCAGTACTAGAAGCTTCAGAGGGAATGAACAGGACAGAGCCGGCTTCTGGCAGTCACAGGCACAGGGACAGTCCGAACATCCCTGATAATCTTTGCTAAAAAACATTGATGGACCTATTCTCCATTAACGTAATTCTTTTTAGAGCCCAGTTATACTTTTGGCCTCCACAGCATCCCCCTGGGAACGAGTTCCACAGGCTGACTGTGCGTTGTGTGAAGAAGTATTTCCTTATGTTAGCGTTAAACCTGCTGCCTGTTCGTTTCATTGGGTGACCCCAGGTTCTTGTGTTATATGAAGGGGTAAATAACACTTCCCTGTTCACTTTCTCCACACATTTGTAATTTTATAGACCTCCATCATGTCCCCCTCAGTTGTCTCTTTTCTCAACTTTTTAAATCTCCTCTCATATGGAAGCTATTCCACACCCCTAATCACCACACCTCCTGCTCTGTGCTTTTTCCGATTTTAATATATCTTTTTGAGATGAGGCAGCTCAAACGGCATGCAATATTCTAGGTGTAGGCATCCTGTAGATTTATATAATGACCTTAAGATAATTTCTGTCGTCTTATCTATCCTACCATGCTGTTAGTTGTTTTGACTGTCACTGCACATCGAGCAGATGTTTTCAGAGACCTATACACTGACTCCAAGATCTTTCTTGAGTGGTAACAGCTAATTTAGACCCCCATCACTTTATATGTATAGTAGAGATTATGTTTTCCAATGTGCATTTCTTTGCCTTTATTGACATTGAATTTCATCTGCCGTTTTCTTGGCCAGTCTCCCAGTTTTGTGAGATCCCATTGTAACTTTTCATAATCAGTTTTGAATTTAACTTTCTTCAGTAATTTTGTATCATCTGCAAACTTTGCCACCTCCTTTCTTACCCCTTTTCTTAGATCATTTCTGAGTATGTTGAACAGCACTGGTCCCCGCTATTTACTTCTCTCTATTCTGAAAACTGACCATTTATTCCTACCCTTTGTCTCCTACCTTTTAACCAGTTACTGATTCAGGAGAGGACTTTCCCTTTGATCCCATGACTGCCTACTTTGCTTAAGAACTTTTGGTGATGGACCTTGTCAAAGGCTTTCTGAAAGTCCAAGTACTTTCTATGCACTAAATCCCCCCATCCCCATGTGTTGACCCCCTCAAAGAATCTAGGATGCTGGGGAGGCATGATTTCCCTTTTCAAAAGCTGTGTTGACTCTTCTCCAGCATATTGGCTTCATCCATGTGTCTGGTAATTCTGTTCTTTACTAAAGTTTCAACCAGTTTGCCTGGTGCTGAAGTTAGACTCACTGGCCTCTAATTGCTGGGATGGCCTCTGGAGCCTTTTAAAGAAATTGGCATTACATTAGCTATCCTCCAGTCATCTGGTCCAGAGGCTGATTTAAGCATGGTTAGTAGTTTTCGAACATCGTTCTCCAACTTCTGATTTTCTGACATTATACAAGGTAAGTAAGTAGTCAAAAGTCGAAGTCTTTCTTCTCTAAATTTGCGGATGGGTTGGGTGCCATTTTAAATGGGCAAGAAGTGCATTGGTAGTGGGAGGGGGAGACAGTTTTGGGCAATGAAAAGATTAAAAAATCCTTATATGGAATAATGCACTTACCCAAATTCCCTTCCCCTTAATGAGGCAGCTCATCTGCACTCATCTGACGGAAACGCCTTGATTCCAGCAGTGTTTCAAACAGATCCTAGGTCACTGTGTGGTTTGAGTCATCTGGCCTATCTTTTCCTCTCTCCGTCCCTCTCCCTCTTGCTGTTCACGGCAGGGGTATACCTTGGGCTCCTGTGGAGTATCTGTAGTCAAATGCAAGGTGCTAGTGAGGTACCTGCCAAGTACGGCATGTGGTGCGTTGTAGAAGCAGCAGGTCTGTGGGAAAGCACCAGATTTGTTGCTGGCCTCCCTCGCCTTTTGGTATGCCTGGAGAAGTTCCTTCATCTTCACATGGCACTGCTGCTCATCCCTATCACGCCCCGGTTCACACATCCCCTGTGCAACCTGCATGTAGATGTCTATATTTCTGTGGCTCATCCGTTGCTGTGCTGACACAGTCTCTTTCCTCACAGACCAAGGAAATACAAGATTTCTAGCCTGCTCAAGGCAGGAGAGGGTCTAGTACTTGTCTGTTTGTGTGGAGCCGGCATGGTTGGATGCGCACAACCAAGGTGAGCTGGGAGCTCTGCTTGCCAAGGGGGGCAGTCAGGAAAAGGCATTGAGGTTTGTTGGGGAGAGGTGGGCTTCCAGTCTCTGTGACTCCCAAGCAGTGGAGTTCAAAACTGTGACGAGAATGGCCGCTGTTGTGGGGACAGGGCACAGCGGGACAGCTGCTGGAGGACCATTAGAGTTGATACAACTAATGCAATGTCTACACTCATACTGCATCGACTTAAGTTCAACCATGGCTCTGCATCACTCAGGGAGGTGGTGTTATTGCATTGCTGTAATAGGGTGCTTACATCAGCAGGAGACAGATTTTGGTGTAGACACATGCACAACTAGATCGACACAAGTTAACTTAGGTCAGCCTAACTTTGTAGTGTAGATCGGACCTGCATGCAGATGGAGCAATATGATGCACTCTTGTTCTTCAGTCATAGCACAAGCTCTGAGTGTTTTCCTGTCCATCACATTTACTGAAGCCACTGCTTGCTCGAACCCCTCTGATGTTTAAGAGGGAATGTTCTGTGCTGTGTTGGGTAATGGGGGAAATAGCCGCAGGTTGTTGTCATATATTTTCTTCTGTTTCCATATCAGATCAAAGGCAGTAGATTCAAGAAATTTCAACCATTTTAAAGGGAGGCAGCATGGACCAGTGAATAAGGCACTGGGCTAGGGTGGAGGGAACCTGGGGGCTCTAGTCCCAGCTCACTTGCTCCCTTCCATTGTGCCCTTGGGCATGCCATGTAACCTATCTCTGCATCTATGTCTCTAGCTAGTAAGGGAGCGGGGCATGTTTAAACAGCTTTGTGATGCTCTTGAGAGAAGTGGAGTTTATTGCTGTCATCAGCTTGCTTGTTCAACTGACATGCAAAACCAGCTTTTATGAGTAGAGAGGAAAAATGGTGGTTTAACTCCTATTTGCCATCTGACATCTCTCATTTGGCCTTGGTTTCTCTTCAATCTTCTTGGCTATGCTTTCACTGATCAGAGTAGCAAATGTCTTTGTGCAGCTCCCTCCTGCAGTGTATAGACTAACAAGGGAACACTCGCTTTGATAGCACTTGCACGCGCCCTCACTTGTACTGCAGGTAACACTCCCAAGGCTGCAGTGATAATGCTCAGCAGGCTTCGCTCTCCCTGCATGTTGAGTGCCCTCTCTTTTACGACTGGTTTGAGATGCCCTTTAGGGAGAGTATTTCTGCAGAGGACACTTTGACTTCACTGTTCATTGGGAATCCCAGGTCATGTGACGTGCAGTGTATGTGACTTCTTGGTTTCGATCGACCTGGTTGCCGTTCAATCTCTTTCCTGCTCTTCTATCTTGCAGTGCTTGTGCAGCCTTTCTTGGAACGACTGGCCTGTGAGCAGAACTACGTTATTGGAAATCTATGGCTTTTGCCCCACATCTAATTGAATATGAAAGCTGACAACTGGTTTTGCTACTGTGGTTTCCTGTTCTGGGTGCCGAGGCCACCAGGTTGTCAGCAGGATTCATCACCACATCTTGGTTTGTTCTACATCAGTGGTAGTGAAGGGTGGTGCTAACAGGGGAAGGCAGAGGTCCTTGATAGAGCGGGGAAGTGAATATCTCTGGACAAACTTGCAAATGAGCTTTAACAAGAGAAGCTGAGTGGGGATTTACTCATTGTTTTGGAGAACAAGAATGGAAAGTAGTTGTTGTGTGCTGCAGTTCCTCTGAAGCCCCTTCTTAGCAAATCAGCTATAAAAAGTGTTCTTAACTTGACGAGTGGGGACTTATGTGCGTGGCTCCCAACAACACTAAATCCACTATGCTTTGCATTAAGATCTAATGCCTGGGGTATTTTGCTTAAAAATAGTAAAACTGGATGGCTGGTAAGGGAAAACCAGATAGAACCAAATGGCTGCTTTCAACCTCTTTCTTTGTTTCAGAGTGCAGGATGCCGAGGAAGAAGAAGCATACAGAAGGCCCTGACTTTCAGGGCTCGGATGGGGAGGAGGAAAAGCAGAGGGGCCTGATCGATGCCAAAAAGAAGCGTAGTTTTGTGGATGCCTTTATTGTTATATCTGACAGCGATGGAGAGGTCAGTGGTTAAAAAAGCAGAGCCCAAAATTCTGACTGGGGCACACTTATATACCAGTGTATTCCTGCCAAGAGCCTGTCCTGATTGTCACCTACCGTACATCTCGGGACCAAGCTGCTGGACTTTGCCATTAGTGTTCTGCACTGTTTCTTTTCCAGGTGTATTTGAGGTGAATGAAGTCCTCTTTGACTAGGAAATGAGTAGTCTGATTGGCTGGTGCTGAGTCATGTCTTTGGGACTTGATAACCAAAATCGAATTTAAATCGTCTTTCCTCAATCTCTTTGCAAATCTTTTTTCAAACTTTGATTTTATTGATGTGTAACTAAATCACAGACCTGTGGTTCAGCGTTACGTGCAAGTAAATGCGCAAAGTACAGCTAGAAACTGAATTATGGAGGTTTGAATGTAATCTGCTCTCATCCTTTACCACTAAACTGTCGTAGGTAGCTGCATTGCTTATGCTAGTCTGGAGGTGAGTGATCGCATCAGTGATTTAGGGTGGCTCCAGAGCCTACAGGGCCTAAGCTCGAGTCATGGAAGGTATATGAGAGAGGACCTGAGTTGAAGCAAATTTTTCATTTGTAATTAACTCTTTGCTCTGCTCTGTCAGTGGTTTGGGATCCTAAGCTGCCCTGTATAATTATACAATTTAATATAGCATTTCAGTTCACATAGACTCTAAGGTCAGAAGGAACCAATAAGATCATCTAGTCTGACCTGCACAACGCAGACCACAGAACCTCACTGATCCACTCCTGTAATAGACCACTGACCTATGGCTGAGTTATTAAAGTCTTCAAATCATGGTTTAAAGACTTTAAGGTGCAGAGAATCCACCAGCAAGTGAGCCATGCCCCATGCTGCAGAGGAAGGTGAAAACCCCTCAGAGTCTTTGCCAATCTGTCCTGGGGGGAAATTCCTTCCCAACCCCAAATATGGCAATCAGTTAAATCCTGATCATGTGGGCAAGACTCACCAGTCAGACACCCAAGAAAGAATTCTCTGTAAAAACTCAGAGCCCACCTTATCTAACATCCCATCACAGGCCATTGGCATATCTACCACCAGTAGTCATAGATCAGTCAATTGCCAAAGTAGGCTGTTCCATCATACCATCCCCTCCATAAATTTATCAAGCTCAGTTTTGAAGCCAGCTAGGATTTTTGCCCCCACTGCTCCCCTTGGAAGGCTGTTCCAGAACTTCACTTCTCTGATTATTAGAAACCTGTGTCTAATTTCAAGTCTAAACTTCCCGATGGCCAGTTTATATCCATTAGTTCTTGTGTCCTCATGGGCGCCGAACTTAAATAATTCCTCTCTCTCCTTGGTATTTATCCCTCTGATGTATTTCTAGAGAGCAATCATATCTCCCCTCAGCCTTCTTTGGTTAGGCTAAACAAGACAAGCTCTTTGAGTCTTCAGTCATAGGGCAGGTTTTTCCATTTCATGGATCATCCTAGTAGCCCTTCTCTGCACCTGCCAGTTTGAATTCATCTTTCTTAAACATGAGGGACCAGAACTGCACACACTATTCCAGATGAGGTTTCACCAGTGCCTTGCATAATGGTACTAACACCTTCCTACCTCTACTGGAAATATCTTCCTTGATGCATCCAAGAATCAAAAGTGACAGGTCTTAAATCAAGTCCCTTTAGTACCCACATCTAGAGCATTTTGACTTTAGGGCAATTAACATGTGAGGAGGGGAAAATCACTAGAAGTATGCAGAAAAACCAAGCTGTAGGGCACATAATATTGAATGTTATTTCTGCACATTAACTGAGCTCTTCGCCACTGGGAAATTCCCTTCAGTAGACAGATCTAGAATGCATGGCAGTACTGATCACTGAGGCTAAACCCTCAAGGTCTGCAATAAGGTAAGTTAACGTCAGATGTCTGGTGTATCACTGGCCTTTGTTGTGAAGCATATAAGGAAGGAAGAAACCAACAGCTGTAAGGATGGTGAAGTACATAAAAGATCAGGACTTCTCATTGTCCACAATTATTCCTCTTAACATGCACATGATTTGCCTCCTCACATTCAAATGTCATTTAAAACATGACCCTAAAAAGATTAGTCTCCCTGACTATACTGTACAGTTAGGTCTATAAACAAAAAGGGAAATCATGCCTCACCAGTCTATTAGAATTCTTTGATGGGGAATTAACATACATGAGGTCAAGGATGATCCAGTGGCTATAGTGTACTTGGAATTTCAGAAAACCTTTGACAAGATCACTCACCAAAAGTTCTTAAGCAGAGTCATGAGGTAAGAGGAAAGGTCCTCTCATGGATCAATAACTAGTTAAAAAGTAGGAGACAAAGGGTAGGAATAAATGGTCAATTTTCAGAATGGAGAGAGGTAAATAGTGGGGGACCAATGCTGTTCAACATACTCAGAAATGATCTGGGAAAAGGGGTAAACAGAGAGGTGGCAAAGTTTGCAGACCATACAAAATTACTGGAAATAGTTAAGTTCAAAGCTGACTGTGAAAAGTTACAAAGGGATCTCACAAAACTGCTCTGGGTGTTCCTAAATCTCTGACTGCCAGAAGCTGGAAATGGATGACGGGGGATGGATCACTTGATAATTGCTCTGTTCTGTTCATTCCCTCTGAAGCATCTGTCAATGGCCACAGTCAGAAGACAAGATACTGGGCTAGATGGGCCATTGGCTGACCCAGTGTGGGTGTTCTTACATTTATAATAAACTCTGGTGACATAACTGGCCATTTTACTGAAACGGATTCTCAGAGAGGCCATTAACGAGCCAGCGAGGTTCTGTTTTAAGTGACAACAGTTCACAGTCGGTTGGATACGGGGCTTTATTCAGTTTGCTCTGGTTCTTCCTCTAAACCCTCAGCTTCCAGATCCGGAGCCATACTAGTGCCCTCCAGTTTTCTGTCCTAGGAAAAATCTCTGCTTCCCATGGATTCTGGCAAAGAAATGCCTGGCTTCTGTAACTTACTCTCAGCCTTTCAGTGTACGTCAAGTTGAATTTAAGTCTTGAGCCCTGTAATGGTTGATTTTGCTCCAGCAAGACCTTGTTACTTGTCCATGAGAGGTGTGTAATACTCCAGATAAATAGCAATTTTAGAGAATAATAAATTCTCAATTCATTTTGCAGTTATTAGGACATGGTTCCTTATGATTCAAAGACTACAAGGACAGACTTGGGCATCAAAGATTCAGTGGACTTTTTCCTTGGCAATCTCCTGGCAGATATCTGTAGTCCCCACTTCTCTCAGACCAGCAGATTTTGTAGCAGTTGCACCATGAAAGCCTCTGACTTCTCACTTGATGATCTCTGGCAGACAGACTCTCTCAGTCATGCTGTATTGTCAAGCTTATCTGTGTTATTTCGCCAAGTTTCCTTTCTTTGCTCAGGGCTTTGCAATGGCATCTGGAAAGTTCCTCATCTGAAGGAATTTTTCTGGATTGTGGGTTGTGTACGCCACGCTGACTGCCTTATCCTGCACTCAAGGAACTCTTCTCTTCTTCCTTGGAAAGAGTCGAGGAAATCTGAAATTCTTTCTCCAACTCTATGAAAACAGGAAGAGATGACCATACAGCATTGCCTGCACAAACAGAGGCTCTGAAAATCCTGAAAGAAGTCATTGTCACTGCATACAAAGTTTCTGATCCTCCTTGGTTAGTGAAAGCCCCTGGGAAATTCAAGACCCTTCTTCCTTGAAGGACAACCTTCAACCACCCTCCAATCTGCAATATTTCAGACTGTGCTTGAAAACTTCACCTGGCATTAGCATCCTTGCCAGGTAACTGCTCTGTCTTCTGAGAAGAACGATGCAGTACAGTTTGGCTTGTGGCTGAGTTCCACTGATAGATCTTTGTCAGCCAGGTGTGGAACCTGGCTGTAATTTGCAGTGGTGCCAGTCAAGCTGAGGAACTATGGGCAGAGGCCAGATAACTCTGCTAATACTAATAGATTGATCAACACTATCCTTCAACACTGTTGATCGTAAAGTGCTGCTGGCTGCCTGTGAGACCTTGTGGAGGGAGGATGGAATCACATGAAAATGGTTTCACTCAGTTGTCTTGGATAGAGCCCACAGGGTCATAATGGGTAGCTGCTTCTATTCACAGAGCTTGTGGGAAGTCCTGCCGGGACTCAACATTCATACCAAACCCCTGAGAGAGGTTGCAAGATGCTATGGCTGCAATGCCATCTCCATTCTGATGGCACCTAGCAATACATCTTCTTCTCATGTGGCCCAAGCACCACTGACACCCTCATGCCCCCCATGTTTAAAGGCATTTGGAATCTGGATAAACAGAAGCAGGTTTATTCTCAATCCATTGACCAAGATGATGATGGTAGAAAGAGAGAAGTGGCAGGAACAATAGGCTCAACCTCTACAGAGGGTATCTGTTCTCCAGCATTCAAGATAGCGTGTAGTTCATCGTGGGTTAGTCACAAGACTGCCTTTTCTTCTTGGATGCAGGCCTAGCCATGGTGAGAGGTGGCTTGGATACTTCCACGGTGGGCTACTATAGGGCCCACCATCTGGGGCTAACTGTGAAGGCCATGCAGTAGCTTCAGGTAGTCCCTCATGTAGTGGCCTACATTCTAGGTGAGGCAGACCCGTGAGAAAATAAACATTCCCATAGTGTTCCATGGTCTGCTGGCTTTCTGTCTCCTTCCAGATGCATTTCAAAGTCCTGGTCCATATCTCTAATGGGCAAGGCCTCCCCATTTCTAAGATTGGCTGTGTCAACAGGGAAGTTGAGGCCTGAGGTCCCCAGAGTGAAACTTGAGGGTGAACATTCTTGGAGAGGACCTTTGGCTCTGGAGCTTGCTGTCAGTGGCAGTAAAGTGAGTCTGGGTCCGGTGCCACGTCAGAGAGCAGGGACAGCCCCTGCTCTTTGCACAGGCCTCATGTATCAGAAGCTGCGAGCTGGCACAAGCCCAGTTGCATCTTATTGTTCAAGTGTCTGCTTTCATCAGGTTTGTGCTAATGAGCTGAAAGTTCAAGCACAGCTGAAACAGAATCTAAACTGCAGTATGAGACTAATAAAGCAGAATGTGATACTGATTTCAACAGCAGCCTTGCCTAGAGCCAAATGTGGTACTTCCAGCATCTAACTGACTTTTAAACATTAAATTAGCCTCATCATGTGTGTGTATTTCCATGCTGCGCTCACATGGTTTGGCTGTGCCCTCTTGTTGCATGTTTGGTAGCGCTGTTGTATGGTGGTGTTGTCCTGCCCTTTTCCTTCTGTAATCTCTTTTGGTTATCCCGTGACAATGACCATCCCACCTGGCAGTACTGTGGCTGGATTTGCTCCAATGGCTTTGTGCAAAGCGTGTTTCAGAATGGTAGTTTAGTTTTCTACTGCCTGTTGGAGCCTATCAAGAAAAATAGACATTAACTTCCATTAACCGTGCAGCCAGCTTTGCAAGCCAACCACTTTGTCATTCTTTGGACAATGCTTACAGTGAAATTGCTCATGAGAGAGAACTGTAAATTAAATAGCAGATTCATGCAAGGAGGAGAACATTTGGCTTCCTTCAGGTTGCTGTATTTGAAAGCTGTAGCCTGAAGAAGAGGCTTTATCCAGGGCTGTCACTGAGAGCAGAAATATGCAATAGCATGTCACATCAGCCATAGTTTTGAGTTTCCTTGTACGCGGAGTATGAGAGATGACCTTGTAACAAAAAGCATTAGCTGCAGTTTGGGAATAGTTAATTGATTAAGGGGGTTTTCGGATTTATTAAAGAGACAGTTGGTTGAGTGACCTCTTGAGTTTGCATCATCCTTGTAGTGTAGGCAGATGAGCATTGTTAAAAGCAGCCACGTTGCCTTCTCTGCATGGCCCTCAAAGCTGTCTTTGCCTGCATGTGTGCACAGCACTTCTGGGCAAAGAATTTCTCTGCCCCCTAGAGGTACAGTCTCCCACAAGCAGAAATAAAACCTAATTAAATGGTATGTGCTAGTTCTGCATGTCAATAAACAAGGAAGATTTAAGACTTTTTAGAGCTGAGATGTTCTGTGTATGTTTGAGTCCAAGAGGCTTAACTGGATTCCCTTCAGCAGTTCCTGAGGTAACTGTACAGTGGTATATTGTTAGCCAAATTAAACATTCCTCTGCACATTGTTTTAGTCCTGAAATTGTTGAATGTCTAGACTAGACCTAGTGTACCCACAAGTGGTAAAACAGGTGCCTGGCCATACAGGCTGTAGCACCTCCTGATATCCCAGCATGCTGGAGATAGATTCCTTTTCTATCATTTGGACCCCGCATACCATTCCATTGAGTGTGTTTTACAAGTGTGTGTTACGTGCATTGGAGCAAACTGTGTTAGCGAAGAATGCCTGGTACCTTCATAAATCACCTCAGGGAGCTGGACTGAGCACCGAAAACAGAAGTGCTGCACATGGAGATTGTTTCGGCAGTTGCAAGACGGAAGGAGAAGTCTGATGCTTGAGAGCAGCTGATGGTGCATAGAGAGGTGGGCTGAGGATTTACAGAGCCTGCCTGGATTAGACAGTCCACTGCATAAGCAGGAGGGGGATAGACCCTCTTAGGTTTAGAACTGGCAGACCTCATTAGGTGGGCTTTACACTAGGTATGGGAGGGCAGAACGAGAGCTTCCACTTCGCTCCATCCAGGGTGCATACGTCTACCATGCAAAGGAAAGAGCAGGTGGTGACACGGCCTTATGGACTTCGCCCCTGCTCCCACACACAAGCGGCTGTCAGGATGTTAGCATAGGGCTGCTCTCTTCATGCAATTGCTGCGCTGCATGTCACCTCAAAAGTGGTGGAGTAGGAGTGTGGGGACATGCAGGCTTGTTTTCATCCAGTTCTGTACTCAGTGGAGGAAGGGAATGCAGTCGGTATCATGTAGTGGGGTTTCAGAAAACCACTTAATACTGTTGTCTTTGAAAATGTAACGTGAATAAATAATTCAGCCAGGTTTGGGTTGGGATGCTGCTGGACTGAGGACCTGTTAAAAGGTGATCGGTGAAGGGTGAGGATAAATAGCAATGAATCCGCTTCTGGGGAGGAGTGTCACAGAGGCCACAGAAACTGGTGGTAGGGCTTATGTTTAAGAGCTCGCTCATAAAATCCACTAATGATAGGAAGTTGGGCGGGGTTGCAAACACAAGTCAGTGCAGAGAGACACTCCAGTGGGACCTAGCAGGAGAAGAAACATGGGCTGGAAACAGCCAAATTTAGAATCAGTTTGAAACTATGCAGTTTATCCACCTTGGTTCAGATAATCTGACATGCACACACCAAATGGAAAGAAGCCGCCTGGGACAGGAACAACTGTAAGAGATGGAGGGTGAGAGCAGACAGCAAATTCTAAACATTTAGTGGTTGCCACTAAATGCCATTTTGGGGCTGCAAAGTAAGAGGCCTGGTGTCTGAAGCAGGGAGATATTAGTGCCCCTCCAGGCAACACTGGGGCCTCTCCCTGGAGCACTGTATCACTGCTGGGCCCTGCTTTATGAAATGATGCAAACTGGAAGGAATTCAGTGCCAAGCAATGTAAATAACCAGGGATCTTCAGCAACCGACGGATTCATGTGGATATGCATATGTCTTGACTGTGGCCCAATACAATGTATGTAAGCACGTGTGTCATTTTAAACTTGTGAATTGTCCCAGGGAAGTAACTCAGGTGCTTCCGCAGTTTGCTGAATGGAGGCCTGCATGGTTATTGCAGGAGGCCTGTATGGCTACAAATGGCTGACGGCTGTGACCACCCCGAAAGGAATGGGAATGCCTTACTGTAATCAGAGGATGGAATTAGGGGCAAATGAGGCTGGCTGTGCGGGGTATCAGGCTGTCTGCCCTAATGAAAGGTTGAACACCCCATCTCTCGGGAGCACTTAAGCTGTACAGGACAGAACACTAGAAGCTGTGCTGAAGGGAATGGTCCTCACTCGTGGGCTGCTGGATGTTAGGGCTTTTCTCTTCTACTTCTGCTGCTTAGGGGTGTCAAGATTTTACCAAGGCCAGACAAGTTCTCATTAAAGTCATGTATTGCAGGTGCCCTGCATTGCGGTGGCTGCCATGAGCTCTACCATCCCTTTCTGCGTCTGTGTGCATGGCAGTCAGCGGCTCTCGTTGCTCATTCTACTCATGGCATTGCTCTGTTGGTAGTTACCGAATGTTCTTCAATTAATGTTTGAAATTCAAATGTCCCACAAATGGAGGATTGTTCCTTAGAACCAATGTTTTGTCTGAGTGGTTTGGGGAAGAGGGAAGTGCAATACTGCTCATGTAGTTTATGTACTTTGTTTTTTCCTTTGCAGCTGGAGTCAAAGGAGGAGAATGGGTTACAGAAGAAAAGAACAAAGCAGCAGTTGGATAGAGCGAAGTTTTCTGCTAAAAGAAAAATTGCACGTAGGTCTCACATGGGCTGGGTCGAGGGAGAGAGCCTGGCAACTGAACAGCTCTCAGCATCTTCCTGGGGGGAGCGGGCGTTAATGGGTGCAGAGGATCTCAGGCTGACCCCTGCACAATGATGATTTCACCCTTCCTGAATAAACTGTCTGTTGCTTGTGTGTTCCCCAGCATGAGGGTGCACACCCTAGTGCACTTCCTAAGTGATTGTGTGTGTGTGTGTGTGTGTGTGTGTGTGTGCGCGCACAAGTGTGCGCATGTTGCATCCAATATCTAGATTAGGCAGAGCTGTTCTGTGGTAACTCACGCCTCCGACAGCTCTGGAGCCAGGCTCTGCCCCACTGGAACTGCTTGGTGGGGTTCTCTCTTCACAGCCTCTAGGGCTCTGGAAGGCCACGCTGCAAATAACGTATCAAGCTAAAAACAGTACAAGGAGTAACATGTTTTAGTGCAACAACTGCAGCAGTGCAGTGTGGAGTGCGTCTCTGACACTGTTAGTGCTGGCATGTTGAAGGAAATATGTTTAACATTGGCCTAGGGTCACTGCCTGGTGCTTTGCAGAGGCTGGAAGCCATGGCACTTGCCCCAACTCAGGCAAACAAAGCCGATAATAGAATAAGTCCAGGGGAAGAAGGATAAGGTTTCAGGTGAAGGCCGTGGGAATTGCATTAAAATGTGACCAAACCCTAGACTGTGCGGCTGGCTCAGACAGCTGCCTGCCTTGTGTACTGAGGAGAGTGCGTTCTCTGCGAGTCGGTACTCAGGAGACACTTCTGGCTCTCCAGCCATGGTGTAATGGGTCGTGGCCTTTACAGGCTTGCTGGATTTCTCTGCACTGAGAATCTTGGCCAAATCAATCTTTCCTGAGTCAAATCCTGCCCTCTTTGTGGAGACAGAAGGCCTAGCCCTCTGCACAAGCAGCTAAAGTGGGGGAGCCTGCACGAAGGGTGAGCGCTAACATGCCCTGTGGAGTCCAGCTCTCTGAGGTCTTTGTTCCTTGCTGCCCAGCTGGGATTTGGAGCAGGGCATGCACTGGGAGTAAGGCAGGTAGATGTGCCATTTGGCACATCCGTTGGCCATGCCTTAGCATAGGGATGGCCCAGGTGCCAGAGAGGCCGCCTCCCCTGAAGTTGGAGTATTAGCTGCAGGATTTTCTTTCCCTCCCCTCTGCTCCCTTTCCCTCCAGCTCCACTGAACCGCCCAGCACACAGCCCAGCTGCTCAGACTTAAGTTCTGCTGCAGGATTTGGGGCATCATGCCTTGTGTGGCAGGCTCTAGGGTTCCTGGCATGATTTGGTGTGCTGCAGACATCCAGACCGAGCGTGGGGAAGGGCTCCGTACGATTCGGATGCAGGTCCTGCATTCTCTGTTAGAGAGCAGTCAGTTAATAATTAAGTAGGCACATTCATTTTACGTAGTAGAAACTAGAATTAGCTTTTTGGTGCTTATTTTTAGACAAATTAAGGTTTGCAGTAGAAATCTTTTTCTCTGTGTATTTAAAAATGTTCCTTGAATTGCATAGCAGTTTGATTCCTGTAAAGGCACTGTGCTTCCAGACAGAGTGGGCTCTTCCTCCACAACCCTTCCCAGTACTAGAACATCTCGGATATCTCCAGGATCTGTTTTATAAAGCGTACCCTCCCATTTTTGCTTTCTTGCCATGTTATTCATTTTAATTGAAAGCTATAAATGTATCAGTGATGTTTTATTCTGACAGGATAAATGGAAAGACCAAAACATACAGAAATCTCTCTCTCTTCTGGCTGTCTGGTGCTGTAATGCACATCTTTACTGTAATTGCAGCCTGGATATGTGGACATAGTGGGATCCTGAATTTCCTTTATTTTTGAGTTAATCTCTTATTAAAGAGTTAGAACTAGAATGAGTGGGGTTGGCATCTAATTCCCTTTGGAAATGTTAAAAGGAAACCAATTGCATAGTAAATTGCCATATTAGCATTTTAAAAGTCTTTAAAATGTTTTAATTTGTTAAGGGCTGTAATGTCTTGAAAACAGTCTGTCTGTGTGTCTCTTGTTTCCCTGCCACCATCTTTCTGGGATGTAGTTGGTCCCAGTGGTTAAATTGTGTTGGATTTCACGCTGACATGTCAGCCGTGCATCTTGGACTGTGGTGTATAGGAAGCTCAGCCTTAGAAAAATGGAGCTATTACTCCTTAAAAACTAAAAAGCGGAGGCATTCTTCTAGGAAGGTTCAAGGTGTGAGAGTGCATGGGCTCACGTGCCCTGTATTTGCTGGATGGTGGTTATTTCTCTGGACACTCAAAGATCTGCCACCTTGTTTGGGACACCCGGAGACATGTCTTGCCTTCTAAAGCACAGCCTCTGAATTCTGAAATAGTCTGTTTGCACACGTCAGTAGGAGGCTAACGCAACACTTCCAATTTCTACTCATAAATTATGGCCAGTGTAATCAACATCGAGTACGCACACACTGTGAGTGTCTGCACACTGTGCTTAGACATGATCAGATGTACTATTCTGTGCTTCACAAACTATTCAGAACGCAGACTGCCCAGCGGGACCAGAGCCACTCCTTGGGATTTTCAGTGATCCGAGCAGCTCCATTCTCTGTCCCAGCAGTTGGGTATTTCCAGGTAGAACTAGGCCTAGTATTTCCCCGTACTTAAAAACATCTATCCATTTGGGAGTGGAATAAACCCATTTCATTTTCCTTGTTTGTTTGCCAGAGGCAGTTTTTTTCTAGCATGTTCCACATCCACTTTGGTGAAACTGAAACAAAAGGTACAATAGGAATTTACTGAGAACATGTTGCATTTATTAAACTCCCTGGAGTTTCTGCAAATACTTGTGCATCTGCGTAGCTTTAAGCACATGGTGAGCCCCACTAACTGCAGTGGGGATTATTTCTATGCATAAATGTACTTGCTTGTGTCAGTGTTTGCAGGATTGGGTCATTCATTGTCTTACCAGCCTTACAGGACTGTGGGGTTTGAACAATAAAAGTGCTGACTAAGTGCAGAGTATCTTTATTGTTTGGTGACAGGACCCTGCTCTGATATATTGAGAACCGAGTAGTGTTTACATTGTAGAGAACATTCTTTTTTCATGGCTCCTTCTAGCTGTAAAATTCCAGCATGACTTTGTCCAAGGACAAAAGATTCCCCTGGGTCCTGAATGCACTACAGTCTGCCTTCACTATACCTTGTTTTCCTTCTTTTTTTTTTTACATGAATTTTTAAAGAAGAATACAAAAACAAACAATACGCTGCCCTGAGCAGGGCACATAAGTGAACGCAGCAGTTGTAGTCGGGACAGTTGAAAGAATTGTCCAGCCTCACTTCAGTGGAGTAAATAACTTTATATCAGCACAGAATGGGGGAAATGCACCATAATGTGCTGTCACGTGGATGGCTGAATGCTGCTGTTCTGTAATAGGGCATCATAACCAAACCCAGCAATACATTCCTCGCTTCGTCTCAAGTGACACAACACAGTTGGATTCGACGTGCAGCTGGGAGGAAGAGGATGCTTTAGAAAGCAGAAGCCAGTACTCCCTGGATGTGGCTTTACTGGGGGATGTTTCACATATGAAGTGGGCTGTGTTCGAGATGCTCTAGGTGACCTTTCTGTTCCAAACCCCTATTTTTAGTTGCTTCTAAACTTTCAGAAAGTGACCTTTTGGGCTAAAAGAGTTCAGGCTTTGTTCTACCCCCAGGGTGCGCGTTTGTGTGTGCACACGCATCCAGGGGCGGGGGGAGGAGGCTGTTCAAGGACATCTTTCAGTTGTGTTTGAATTCTGAATTTTTCAGATTTTTCAGCTCCTAAAAGAGCTGCTGAGTTGCTTTTCCACGTTCTCCGTTCTGCAGGTGTGTGTTTTAAACATGGTGATATGTAGGGTCAGAATCTAAATAAACAGGTGTTATTCAAAGTAGCTGCTTTGTTTTAAAAAGTAAGCCTGGGCTTATAGGTTGCTCTGAATGAAAAATCCTTTAGGGAAGAAATTTCCTGCCGAAGGAGCAGTTATGAATGTCTCAAACCTGTCTCCTGTGCATGAATGGCATAGAGATCCATCAAAGCAGTGATGTGAGCAGGCGGCAGGCTCATTTGCACATGGCAGTCTTTCACACTGGAAGATCTTTCTGTACTATCCAGCAGGTATAGCTTGCACCTGCTGCATGGGGTGAGCATGGCTTAGTGTCTTTGCCCTGCTGTTCAGTAGGACCGCCCAGGATCACACACACCACAGGGCAGCGTGACATGTTATGTGGCCACTAATAAAGCCTAACACAAAGGAACTGCTTCTCTTTCATGCTGCTCTGCCAGTAAGACTGTACCTTATAAATATATTCGTTCATGCAGAGCTCTGTGATCAAAGTCTAGCTTCTTTCTGTGTCCTTAGGTGCACGTACTGTCTGCAGCAATACAAAATGTACCTCTGCTGTGTGATGAGGGGATGAAAAGTCCTTTTGTGGTGAATACACCAAAGGAGGCAGAGTTAAGATTGCTATGGAAACCTTAACTGAATTTCCTGACTTTGGTTCAGTGAATCAGTATGGCACAAATGTATTATTTGGCATTTAGTACTGTCTGTTCCAGTATCAGAAGTACCTTTTAAGGAAAGCTGAGATTTAACAGTTTTGCTCTGGGTAATTTTTATCCTAGGAATATGAGAGTCCCTAGGTACCTTCCTCCAGGTGCCATATACATGCTGGATGTTCACGTGGGCTTGTTTACATGGGGACATCCAGGAATGTTAATCTGAATTAACTAAAGGTGTGTATTTGAAGTGGATTAGTTAAACCACATTAAACCCTTGTGTGAACTCCCCAATTCAGAATTAAAATGGGTTAATTTGGTTTTGTTTGTTTAATTTCTGAAGTGAATTAAAATACCGAATGAAGGCCACTTTAATTCTGAATTAAAAGCATCTGAATAGTGGTTTAATGTGGGCTAACTAATCCACTTCAAATTCATTCCTTTAGTTAATTTGGATTAATTTTCCTGACTTTTCTCATACAGACAACCAGGAGGTGTTATCCTTTCTTCTTTCTGTAGAGATGACTGAAGATGAGCAGTTTGCACTGGCTCTGAAAATGAGTGAGCAGGAAGCCAGACAAGTGAACTGCCAGGAAGAGGAAGAAGAGGAGCTCCTGAGGAAGGCCATTGCTGAGAGCCTTAATGTAAGTGAGCCTTTGTGAAGAGGCTTTCAGAAATGTTGCTCTATGGCGCCCGCCCCCCCCGCGATGTGCAGGAAAGGAGTCTTTGGGGGAGAGGGTGCTAGCTATCCCGGTGGCCCGTTGGGTGGGCTGTAGCAGTCTGAGGGACTTGTAAAGCATATGGGGACTAATCTCAGGTGTTCCTTGTGTTGTCGTGCTCGGTGGCTAGTTCTGCACGTGCCCTGCATTCTGCACTTCGGGAGATGGCAGTGCGTGCGTGACCAATGTCCTTGCCATTTTCTTTTTGAATACAGAATGGGTCTTTTGGAAAGCAAATCTCTTGTTTTTCAGAGCTGCCAGCCTTCGGATTCCCCGACACCACACCCTGCGCAGGCAGCATGCGTGCCAGTGGAGAGCCACCCAACAGAGCGAGGGACGTCGGATATTCATGGAACTGAGCCGCCTCGCTCTGACTCCCCGGGTTCGGAACGCAGCTCCCGCTCACAGAGCGCAGCAGCTGACGGCACTGGACAGACAGATGTCACCAGGAGCCCCCTGGTAGTGCTGAACAGGTTAAGTCAGGACATAGTTGAGAGCTCACTAGTGTCCAGCATCATCATCTCTCCAGGGAAGAGGTGGCCTTTAATCCGGCCAGATGAACAGCCTTCCTCACCAGCAAGGTACAGTCCCAGGGCCGCGTCAGCCAGCACTGCGGGTGAAAGCCTGGGCTCCCTGAGCCCCACCTTTGCCTGCAGCGCTCCAGGAGCTTGGCGGCTGACGCCTCGGAGGCTGTTTGCAGGGTCGTGTGGCACTGCAAAAGCAGTGGGTGGGGAGCAAGACAAGCAACCTCTGGCTGACTCTGGAAGTTCTGCAGGAGAGCCCACTGCTGGTGACTCCGTGGTGCTCTGGAAGAACAGGGCCTTGGAGCCGCATGGCTCTCCAAGGAAGAGCTGTGGAAGAGGATGGCCTGAGCGTGCAGCACCACCTGGGCCCAGCGGGCAAGGCGCTGTTTGTGCTGAGCACAGGGAATGGAGTGAGGTGTCTGAGAATGCACCCGAGTTTTGTGCACGTAACATGGCCGATGCAAAGTGCAAGCAGGAGGATGCTAGAGACACAGTACACTATTACTGGGGTATTCCCTTCTGCCCTAAAGGGGCGGACCCAAATGAGTACACCCGAGTCATCTTGTGCCAGCTGGAGGTTTACCAGAAGAGCCTGAAGCAGGCTCAGAGGCAGCTCTTGCAGAAGAAGGAGTTTGGTGATCCAGTTGTACCCTGCTCTTCTCCCCTGAGCCAGAATGAGCAGGGGAAAGGGGAGCGAATCGGCAGGGAAAATGGACTTCCTGATGATACGGCAGATGGAGACTCAGAAGGCAGGAAGGAGCCTGAGAGGGTACCCTGGCTTCTCTCCACAAAGAGTAGGGAGGCAGAGCAGAATCCGGGGCAGACCTTGGAGGAGGAAAAGAACTCTACATGCGAGGATGAGCCAACCACCAGCTACTGCCAGGTAACGGAGTCAGCGGCAGTGGTGTGTATTGTGCAGATAGGGTGAGCGGGGGTGACGATGCTCTTCTGTTTAGGGTCTAGCCTACGCAACAGAGCAGACACCGGCAAAGGTCAGTGCCTTTGGTTTCTGATATTTGTGCACCTGCTGATCCCCTCCTCTCCTCATCCAGCTCATCTGGATCCTCCTCATCCAGCCCATCTGTTGCTGCCTTCAGCTCCCAGACTACATGGAGCAGCACAGGCGCGCCCCGTGTACAGCAGCATGCCGGGCAGCATTTCAGGTTAAGAGCTGCAGAACAGCACCCGTTCTTTGCAGAGCTCTGTCCCAGCCTGCCCAAGGCTCTCAGGGTAGAGAACGGCCGAGAGAGCGAAGCCGTAGCACAACCACAGGCAGGGCTGGCAAAGTGCTGTGTGCACACCAACATGTGAATGGGGCCCAGTGACCTGTCTGGGACCTTTGCCACTGCAGCTTGGTAGCAGGTGAAGCTTTCCAGGCAAGCCATGCGTCGTCCATGCTGACGGCATGCCCCTTTCCTCTTGCACCTACAGGCAGGCCTGTGTTTGGGGCACCTGTGCTGCTGTACATACCTTTGCCTCTGAGTCCTCCCTACCGCAGACCATACGGGGACCTGCTCCGTGCACTGCTTGCACAAGCATTTTCTGTTCTCTGGAGGAGCGGTTGCTGTTCTTGATTGGGAGTTTGCAGTGTTTAGTCTGCCTGGCCTTAGTTGTTCTGCCTGATGGACACTAGATGTCAGCATTCGTCTCTTTTCAGGGCTCCGTTGGTGTTGCTGAAGGCAGCTTTCTGTCATTGCTACATTTCCGATTGCTAGTCAGATGAAGTATTTATTACTGCTGTATTTTAGGCTTGTGTCAGCCTTTTTCAACCCTCATTTTTCATAATGACTTCACTCCTGGATCATTGTATAACTGTATCTTCTCTGGGAATGAAGCCTCAGCTCTTGTTCCAATTTTCAAGTGTATTTGATCATTTACCCCAGTTGATAGACAGATACTTACCTTGTTTTGTGATATCTGTCTTGTGATATTGAACCCTCTCCAGAAAAGCGTCATGTCTGCGTTTTCTGTAGGAAGCAAAAGTGCAGCGCAGTTCGGGCTCAACCTTTGTTTCTTTTTTTCTTGGGCTTGGATTTAGAGTCTATATTTAAACAAGCCATAAAGGTGACCTGCAGAGGGAAAAAATTGGACTTATGCCCTTTTTTGCTTCTTTATGATGGATACAAAAGACCGGAGAGGTTTGTGTCAAAAGCATTTTTTTCTCCTTGTCTTTTCCATTAGAAATTCAGGTCTTGTTTACCTGTGAAGTCTTTGTGGTGACTGGAGAACTAATGAAATGATGGGATCACAAGAGACTGGAAGCTGCAGCAATTAAGAGAGGAAGAAGGGACTTTTAATCAGATTGTTTAAAACTTTGGGGTTTTTGTTAATACATATTTAACTCTAGTGCCTAATGAACTCTTGGAAGACAAGATGTCTTTGTTAGACATGCAAGGCAAGAGCTCATAATGCACATTTTTTCAACCCCCAAGGAGTCCTCCAGCAAAACCGGAAGAGCAGATTTGACACTTCTGATATTTCTAAGGGGGAAAAGCCTGAAAAATGTTCTATAAAACCCAAAGCAAAAAACCCTCTAGGTCTTTATCTGTCACAAAGAAGCACAAAAAAGAGCATGTGGTTAATTCCTTTCAGGTCCCCTTTCCCATTGCAACCGAAGAGTACAGCCCCCTCCCTCCCCATTCACCTCCAGCTGTGTACCTTGAGCCATTGTAGGTGGTTTGCAGCCAGGTTCAGTTCTTAACTGCGGTGTCACCACACATGCTCAGAGTAGGCTGCTGGTGCCTTGGTTGCAGGAGGGTCCCACTGCAGTAAGTGCAGTAGAGCTGACAGCAATGGTGGGAAATTCTAGACCAAAATTCCTGGTGTCGTCACAGCCTGGAAGTCGGGGTGACCGGCCATCCTGATATTTGGGGCTTTGTCTCACATAGGCAACTATCCTCCTTTCCCCTCTGAAAAAAAAGTGTCCCAATTTTTCACACTTGCTATCTGGTCACCCTACCTGGAGGTTCCCTCTCTCGGCCAGGCTGCTCTTCGGGGTCGGTGTGTATTGCTGGTGGGCCTGCTGGAGAAGCTGCTGGGTTGTCCCACCACACCCACTACTTGGAGTGGTCACTGCCAGTTCCTGTGTGACCAGCCCTTCTCCCCTGGTGCCCGACCAATGCAATGAGGCTGCTGTTACAGACAGGCTTGTGGGAGCCCTTCTGTACACTTACCTGTTACCCAGACTGGGCCAGGTACCGCTTGTGTCTGTTAATTACATTACAATTCCCTTGGTTGTCCACAAATGGTTGATGAGCCCCATTACATTTGGCTAATCAGAGTTCTAAAAAAAGCTCACTGTTTTCAGGCTCTCACTGACAAATTTCAGAACGAATTCAATAGATTCCTACATAGTTTTAAAAGCCTTTCACACAGGCTGGCAGATTTCTGGTCTTGGATTGCTCCTGGTGTAATTGAATGATGGGAATGAATGTTGCTTGGAATACCTCACCCTGTCCTGGATATTGAGGGACTGACTACTTCTGGACTTTGTTTTATTTATTATCAGCATTATTTCCTTTTCAGGCCTCCCATGCACTATTTGCAGAGGACATGCCTGAAGATGGGGAACCAATGCAGATTACACAGAGGTGAGGAGGAGGAGGAGGGGTATTTCAGAGCCCTGGGTCCTGGATGCACAGCTCTGCCCCCACGACCTGGATTCCTGTTCCCCTCCCACAGCAGCCCGACATGCTATTGCCGTGAGCCGCAGTGCCTGGCAATGCTTGGAGCAGGAAAGGCTAGCTGTACTTGCTGCTGTTACATATCGCTAGAAGTACCTGGTGTCAGAGGGTGGCAAGAGGGAGAGCGGAGATAATAGGGAGAGCAGAACTCTCGTTGCTCGATAACACCCCAAAACTTGCAAGGTGCCCGACACTGCAGCTAAGAGGATGTGATCTTTGTTCTGGGTGCCCACATCCAATCTGATACAATGTTAGAAAGCAATCAGATATGACTGGGGAAGTAAGGATGAGATACAGCAGGAAGATCATGTGGTCTCTCCAGGAAGGCAAGTATGCAACATGGTGGAATAGTTTATTAGAAATCCATATTAAAAGAAGAGGAAAGAATGGAGAAGGCGGCAAAGAGGCAGTGCCACCCGTCTGCCACAGATGGAAAGCTGCACTCCAGGAAAGCCAAGCCAGGTCTCAGTAGGTGGCAGGACTGGGCCATGACAAGGTGATTCTCCTGAGAGTTTGCCCCTACCCCTTTCTTTGGTTGAACCAGACTCTGAAAGGGCCCTGGGAAAGATGAGTTCTGCCGTGTCCTGCTGCAGGACTAGCAGACTTTGGCTGGGGCGGTTGGCAGTGTTATTGGCAGAATGGATAAGCTGAGAGTGGCAGGCAGATGGGGAGGACTTGGGGAGCTATTTACTAGGGAGGTCTCAATATTTGCAGTAGTTGCAAGCCCAGCTGTGGGAAGCTGCTTGATTCTCCTATTATTTTCCCAGGTTTTATCATTAAAACGTTTTGGCATAAAGTGGCTGCCTTTTCTCTGCCTGCTCTCCACTCTTGTCTGGCCTTTACTGATAAAGCAGTGTGTGGGCTGAACATCTGACCTTAGGGGCAGCGCTGGGAATGCCACTTGTTGCTCACCTCTGGCCTGGGGAGCAAGGGCACCTATGCCGTTGGCTTCTGCAGAACTGAAGAGTCTTTAAAAAATGCAAAAGGTTTGTAGCCCTTATGGTTGTGAAGAAAACTTTCAAGTGTGAACTGATGCCGTGCTGGCCTCTGTTCCTGCTCAGAGCTTTCCCAGGTAGGAGAGGAGGGTGAAATAAATCAGACTCTGGTAAGCTTCATGCCTTCTAAAATGTTCTGGGGGAGTATGTCCTGTTAAGCTACACCAGTCATGTCAGTTTCAATCTGTTACTGCCTGAGGCCTGGTGCTGAGGCTGATCCCCTGAAAAAGGCTGACCAAAGGGACCCTTTCCTCCCTTCTGAGCAGCAGGAGGCCCAAAGAGGCAGCTCTGGCCTTCCAGTTGCCAGATGGGGGACAGGTGGGTGTAGCATTTCAGGTACCAGGAGACGGAGCCTGTGTCAGAAGGGTCCAGGAGACAGAGCCTGGTAAGAGCAGCTGGGCTGAGTGCTAGCTTCCCAACAGAAAACTTTCTAGAGGGCTCCTGATTCACCCTTTGTGTCCATCTATAGTTGGCAGATTTAATTGTCTGTTGGATCTTTCAACACTGAGCAGCAGTGACAGGGTGCAGCCAATGTGCCAGAACGAGACCCAGCGAGCTGTATAATGCAACTGCTCGCTGCCCTCATGGGGACCCAGATTTGCCACAGCATGCTGTGACCTCTCATGGCAGCAGACCACCCAGCTGTATGCAGATAATGGTGGCTGCAGTCCTCTCAATTTTGTGCACATCAAGTGAGCCATCTGGCTGCTGGCAATTTGCCACTGCAGCCCCCTGTTGGGCAATGTTTGGGCATCATGGTCAGCCAGCATCAGGGGCAGATGCAGCAGAAATATGGCTCCGGGTTGCTTCAGAAGGGTTGGAATGCCTGTGGAAGATGCATTAGCAGAAGTCACTCAGCCCCCACTCTGCTTTATTGTTGCAGCCTTAGTGCAGAGTGCAGCAGATTGGAATGTGAAGAAATGAGTACATGCTTTGTTACTAAGAGACAGGTGGTGTAGCAAGCAATGTGGTTTGACTTTAAATTGATTAGCCCATTTTATAAATGTCATAGCAAGTTGTTTTGTGAGAGTCCTTTTGAAGTGAGCCCTGGTGTTATACACCCAGTAAACCATGCTCAGCTTGGGCTCATAACAAATGCTTTGAGATGGTTTATTTAGAAGGAGAAGTCACTTGAGGTTTCCTTTCAGAATTCGGTTATTTATCATAAATCATTGGTGGCTGTTTCCTCCTCTCTAAGGCATGTGGTAGGGTTTAATAAATCTTCTATTTGTCAGTGTGGGGATTCATGTTTTTAAAGCATGTTCTTGCATACTTGATCAGACTCTTTAGAAAGCCATGCAGAGTGCTGCAGGGGTCAGCAACGGTGACAGACTTACTCAGTGAGGTCTTCCTGTTTCCTAAAGAGATTGCGCTCCAACGAGAAAATGGAGGAACTGGAAGGTCAAACAGAGGAGCCATGCATGGTTAAACACTGCACAAAAGATCCACTAAGCTAACATTGGCAGGACTTTGCTGTGGGGAAGCTTTGAGCTGTATCACGTTCCTGCTGTGTTAGAAAGCCATGTGCAGTGATAAAAAGAAAAATTAGCTGCAAGGATGGGGAGAAAAAGGAGTACAGTGTCAAGCAAACCTCCTCCTCTTTTGTCTCCAGTGAGTTCCTTGATATAGGCAGGGCTACCTGCAGAACTCCTAGGACTGAGAACAGAAAGAATCAAAGGCGTCTTTTAGTTCTGAGCAGATATTTTTACTCCTGTCTCATGACACAATGACCCTCCACATTCTTTTATCAGGGACGTCTAGAAAAGGGAAGTTCCCTTCAGTCATGCTGCTTGGGATGGCATTTTGAACCTATATGTTTGTCAGTTCTCCTGGTCCTTTCTGGGTGTCAGATAGTAACTAGTTGCAGATCCTCGTGTCTGTGTCTAATGCAGCTGCATGCTGTGACATTGGTTGATTTGATTTGATGTGTGTGTGTGTTTGTTTTGATAGCATTTCTGCCTTGACCCCACTTGGCAGTAAGAGGAGCCCAGACATTGCCACAGAAAACCCTGCTGAAGAAGAGATCACCATTTGCCCTGGTAAGAGCATATTAAATGTACTGAACTTTGCACGGGGCTGGACATGCCACCTGCTCTGTAAAACCCCCATTTTCTCTCAAAAGGGGGAGCCCAACATTTTTCTCTGTTTTTATTCATTGAGAAAAAACTAGATTTCTCCCCCCGACTGTGTTTT
The DNA here is from genome assembly GCA_007922155.1 of Mesoclemmys tuberculata. NCBI lineage: Eukaryota > Metazoa > Chordata > Testudines > Chelidae > Mesoclemmys > Mesoclemmys tuberculata. Next base: position 32,288,414 of record ML675615.1, on the reverse strand, counting down.
AACGGAACTGAAATTTCATGTGTCTGTTTTACTTCCTTTCTTGGTTGTGCAAACTATGTTTGCCTCTTGATTTAAAGCAGAACTTCGATACTAAGAAAATTTCAAATCTATCCATCTTAAACACAGGATACTAAGGAACTAGCTGAAGCTATCTCAGAACTGTTAGCACGTATGCTTGACAACTCATGAAAGATAGAAACATAGAAACATAGGTCAGAAGGGACCAATATGATCATCTAGTCTGACCTCCTGCACAAGGCAGGCCACAAAACCCTACACATTTATAACAACCCCGAACCCATGACTGAGTTATTGAAATCCTCAAAAGTGAGATTTGAAGACCTCAAGCTGCAGGGAATACACCAGCAAGCGACGCATGCCCCATGTTGCAGAGGAAGGCGAAAAACCTCCGGGGCCCCTGCCAATCTGATGAATGAGGTCCCAGAGAACTGGAGAAGGACAGACATAGTACCTGCCATTAAAAGAGGGAACACAGAAGGTGTGGGAATTATAGACCAATAGGCCTAACTTTAATACTTGGAAAGATACTGGAACAAACTATTAAACAATCAATTTTGGAGCACCTAGTGGATAACCGGTTATACGGAATAGACAGCATGGATCTGTCAAGAACAAAATCATGTCAAACATGACTAGTGGATAGGGAGAGGCACTAGATGTGATATATCTAGATTCTTAGTAAGGCTTTTGAATGAAGTCCCACATGACGTTCCCATAAAAAAACTAGGGAAATGTGGTCTAAATTAAATTACTATAAGGTGGGTACACAACTGTTTGAAAGACCATATACAAAGAGTAGTTATTAATGGTTTGCTGTCAAACTGGGAGGAATCATATACAGGTCTGTCCTGGGTCCTGTACTATTGAATATTTTCATTAATGACTTGGATAATGGAGTGGAGATTATGCTCGTAAAATGTGACACCGAACTGGGAGGGGTTGCAAGCACTTTGGAGGACAGAATTAGAATTCAAAACAGCTTTGACAAATTGGAGAATTGGTCTGAAATCAACATGATGAAAATTCAGTAAAGAGAAGTGCTCAGAAGGGAAAAATCAAATGTACGCTACAAAATGGAGAATGAGGTGTCAGTACTGCTGTAAAGAATCTGGGGTTACAGTGGATCACAAACTGATTGAGAATCAACAATTTGATGCAGTTGTGAAAAATTCTAATATGATTCTGGGGTGTATGAACAGAAATGTGTGTAAGGCACAGGAGTAATTGTTCTGCTGTGCCCAGCACTAGTGGGGCCTCAGCACGAGCACCGTGCTCAGTTCTGGGCGCTGCACTTTAGGAAGGGTATGGATCAACTGGAGAGAGTCTAGAGGAAAGTAACAACAGTGATAAGTTTTAAAATCTTGATCGATGAGGAAAGGTTAAAAAAACAGGGTAAGTTGAGTTTTGGAAAAAGAAGACTGAGAGGGGACCTGATAACAATCTTCAGATATGTTAAGGGATGTTATAAAGAGGACAGTGATCAATTGTTCTCCATGTCCACTGAAGGTAGGACAAGAAGTGATAGGCTTAACCTGAAGCAAAGGGGATTGAGGTTAGATATTAGGAAAACCTTCTAACTCTAAGGGGAGTTAAGCTCTGAACCAGGCTTCCAAGGCAGGTTGTGGAATCCCCATCATAGTTTTAAGAACAGGTTGGGCAGACCCCTGCCAGAGCTGGTTTAGGTTTACTTGGTCCTACCCCAGCACAGGGGGTTGGGTTAGGTTACTTCTCGAGAGCCCTTCCAGCCTGACATCTCTAAGGGTCTATAAATTCTGAAAAGCGTGGAGGTAAAAGGAATTTCCATCGCACATTTAATTAGCAAACTTGATTGGAAGTGAAATGTTTGTTTTCTCTAGGACCTTCTCTCCTATTCAGTCCTGCACTGAGTTCCCCATTCTGGCTTTTCGCTATGAAATCTGTTGTAGGACGAGTTCTCATTCATTGCGGAGGTTAGAGAGGTTCCTGGCAGCTGGCAGGTTGTGTTTTGTGTTGATATTGAAAACCCGGGATGGTGGGTCAGGAGAGGAGGGCAACTGTGTGACAAAGACTGCAACAAAGGGAGAGCTCTATTCTCACACTTCACCAGCAGACACACTGCACATGCTCCGTGGGTCCCATTTAGTCCCACTTGCCGTTAAGCTGTAAAGCTGCTGCAGCTTTGTCCTTGCCTCACTGTGGTGTGACTTATAGCCTCTCATCCGGCTGTGTTGTGACACACGCTGTGCTAACATTTGTGACAGATCTAAGAAATGTTTTGAAACCGTGAAAACGCTGTAAAGCGAATGGGTTAAACTACCTCAGATAGCGAGGGATGGCCTGGGGGCCTGTGAGCCCATGCTGACATGGCACACTTCTGTTTCAGAGACCCAGCCAAGCCCATCAGAAGCTATTGAGCCAGAGAGAGAAGAGCTGTGTTCAGCCAGCAAAGATGCACCTATGCAGGTAAGGGAACCCCTGAAGGGGAAAAGCCAGTGAGGGATGCCATTTGCAGATCATGTCTACACTAGTGAGCGCTACAGCAGCATAGCCAAGGTACCATGGCTGTGCTGCTGGAAGCCCCACAGAAGGGGGTTATCTGTCACTGTAGGAACTCCACCTCCATGAGCAGCACTAGGTTAGCCTGGGGAAGCATTCTGCCATCAGCCTGCACTGGAGGTTAGGCAGCATAGCTCCAGCACCGAGTGTGGATTGGTCACACCTTTGCTATGTCGATTTAGATGGTAAGTGTAGACCAGGCCCCGTCCCTCTGTCAGACTCCACTACTGTGCAAATCCTCATGCTCCACCAGGAACTCTAGTGGATTTCCCAAGGGCAGAGGACAGTGTGTTCCTCTGACACTAGGGCCCTAAGGACCCTCCATGATTCCCCTGATTAACAGCTGCCCAGCAACTGCCTGGAGCTCCCTTTGGAGCACCTTGATCAGTTGAAGTGGTCGCTGCTAATCCATTTGATCAATACCCATCCACACCCATGCTTGTGCCACAGGATGTCAACCATCTGTTTGGAGGCAGGGAGCCAACTGTGTGCCCTAGGGCTAGAGGGAAGAGGCCAGAGTGTCTCCGTGATGCAGGGGGCTACCCGAAGCTTTGGAAAGGCCCTGCTGGGTATCTGTGACTGCATGCTATGACAACTCCACTTGGTGACTCTCAGTGTGAGGGTGTGACTCAGACGAAGCTGTTGACCCTCAGGGCATGTTGCAGAGCCTGCTGGCTGTCCCCAGGCTTTCTTGGAGGGGGTTGAGTGGGAGGCTTGATTTCGATCGGTTGGTTTGAGCCTGAGATCCTGGACCACTGTAGTGCCCAAAGATGAGTGTAGCAGAGAGCCTGGGGACAGCACAGCTTTTATGCCAGGCAGAGCTGACCTCGTGGTGGAAATAAGGGCTGTCTCCCCGTTGCTGTGTTAGCGCCCTGTGCTGCTGTCACAGCAATGACAGCTGACTTCAATTCCTGCTACTCTAAGAACTTTTCGTGTGTATTAATTTACCGAGCAAAATCAAAGGGGTTCCCAAGTCCTGCTCCAGCAGAGTACGTGAGTGCAGGGGACTGCAGCGCTCTTGGGAAGAGGATTCGTTTGTGAAAAACAAATTCAGGGAGTCTGCCACTGTGATGCCTCCTCGTCACGGGCCTCTGAACAAACCAGTTATCTATGCTCTTGTGCTGTAAGTTGACCTAACGCAGGTCAACTTAGGTCCGTGGTGTAGACATGTCCTCATTTAGATAGTGCAGCAGGGGGAACCAGCCACCATTGTGCATGAACAGCAGTTTTAGACAGCCTTGGCCAGTCACACTTTGGTAGATCAAGAGGGGATAATGGCCAAACCACTGGGCTCATCTCTTATGATGTATAGATCGTGTCCATGGGCTCTCGTGCTTCCACGTAGACAGCTGGTGGGTATGAACTCAGTGCCAATAGAGCAGTTACACTTCCTAGGCATTGCTTTCAGAGCCGACTTTGGCAGCAGGCCCAAGGCTGGAGTAGGCTTTGAGCTTTCAGCCTTCTAGGCAAGAGGCAAACCCACTTGTTCCAAGGCGTGGTCGTTAGTAAGGTGAGCTGGGAAGAAGCAGACCGCCTTCTCCCCGTAAGTGTCAAGGCCTGAGCCTGCCCTTGAACTTGAGACCTCGGTGTCCGTGCTGCTCCGTGCTGGTTGCTTGGGCACTGCGTCCTGCAGGTGGGTCTCCCACCCAAGAGTGGGACTGTCCTGGCCTGGCTCAGCAGGCAGGCAGTCGTGCAGTTCTGGTTTCCTGAAGCCGTTCTCATGAGGCTCGGCACAAGCAGTTCAGGAAAGGGGTGACAGGCTCTGTTATAGGCTGTGTTTACATGTGAAATGAGTTATTTATGGCAACAGCTTAAATGGTGTATTTGGACACTTGGTATTCACAAAAGATGTGATTGGCGCGAGGGCTTGTACAGGGGAAATGAGAAGGAGCAGTGCCTGTTGTCTCGTCACATCTGTATGTGTTGTCTGATTAGGGTAACACCTATCTGATCTGAGCTTTCCTTTGGGCATGTCTGCGTGTCATACGAGGTGTAATGGAGCTTAACGAGACGGAGACGGGCGTGGGAGTGCTGGTGCAATAACTGAACAAGCCACAGTGGAGCGGAGAAACTCTCCAGCTCTCTCACTTTGGCGACAGGTTCCTTTGGAAAGATACTGCGTGAGTTGGCTGTCCATGGCGTTCTGTGCTGAGGACCCGTCAGCCAGCAGAGCAGGGGCATTTTTTGAGGTGTGTTATTAGATTAAGGCCCAGTCCTGCAAACTCTTATGCAGAAAGTAGCTGCACTGAAATTGGTGGGACTCTTGACATGAACACAGGCCAGGGAGTCCAGGGTTAGGCTCTGAATTGACAATGCAGAATCTTTAACAAGCTACAGCCCTAGTCCTAGGACAGACCACACATCAGGAGCTGGGCAGCCAGCCTGCCTCTCGTGATTGTTTCCCTGAAATTGCGCTGTTATAAGGAAGTAACGTTAGTTCTGCAGCTGATGGTGTGTGTCACTGGCTGGCTCTAGCAGAGCCAGGTCTCCAGAATTCTTTTTCTACAAGTTCCTTCTAGCTAGTTAATATTTAAACAGACCTTTTCCCGGCTGTGGAAAAACCATTCTTTCTGTCCTCTCCTTAAACGATCAGGAACCTCTTAGGTAGGCCGACTGGAGGTTCCTAGTATTAGTCAGTATCAGCCTCTCTGATAAGGTAAGGCTCAATCTGCCTTCTAGAGAGTGGCTAGCAGCGTCCTTGGAAGCTGTGCTGGAGAAGCAAGGAGGCTGGGACCAGGTGAGCCTCAGATGCGCAGAGGTTTTGGGATCGGAGTACCAGAGAAAAGCCATGACTGGTAACAGAGATTTTTAACCATCTGTGATGGAGTGCGATAGGAGCCATGCTCTGGAGCTACTCGGGATGCAGTCAGCAGGACTCTCGTTCTTTGGAGCCTGCCGCCTCGGGTCTCCACACACCAGTCACCGCCTCCTGATTCTGGTCTCAGAAGCTCCAGCCCCCTACCCTGCCAGAACTTCCCTGTGGGGCTCCCAGTTGGGATCGCTTCTGACTGCAAGGCAGGCAGGGCCAGGCACCTGCCTTGCAGTCAGAAGCGATTCACAGCCAACGTGGCATCAGAAGGGTTTATTAGCGCTCAGGATCACAGTGTAGAAAGACTTTGCTAGCAGCTTAATTGGGAGTTACAGAGAACCATTCAAGGAGCCCCAGAACCCCGCTCCTTGGGCTCTGCTCCTGGTGAATCCCCCACGGGGCACTAGCTTTTCCTTCTAGGCAGCCCATCTCCTCCTCCCCCCCCCCAGCACCATCTGCTTCTCTGTCTTTTGTCTCCTTCCCAGGCAAGGCGGCCACTGCTCTTGGTCTCTACATGCCACAACCTGTAAGAACTGATTGGGCCAGGGCAGGGGGTCCTGGCCAGGTCTGCAGACATGTGGCGGGGAAGGCCCATCTGCCCTCTATTGGTCTCTGCAGTGGTCACACGCCCAGGTCCCATCACCTGAGTAACATATGGGGAAACTGAGGCTCACACACAGCACTCAGAGAAAACCCCAGGAATATCTCCACTTCATCACACCATCTTGCCTTTATCTTTTACCCTTTGCCTCTGTCCCTACTCACCATTACCCGGACCGTGTCCTGGAGAGAGGAGGAACCTTGCCAATGCCCTTAGCCCATTACTGGGAGTGTGGGAGCCTCCCTTCATTCTCTGAGACATCACGTTCCCAGACATGCAGCTTGTGCTGGGCTGGGACATGGCTAGGGACTGAAGAGCCCAAGTCACATGTTGAACTCTTGCGTTGCCAGCCTGCTTCCTGGCTTTCTTGGGGTCTCATGGAGGGACACTTTACGTTCTGCTCAGTGCTGCAGAGTGGCAGTGCACGTGATCCTCACCATGGGTGGAATGGCTGGCTCTCCAGGGACTCCCCGCCATGAGTGGGCAGTACATTGCCTTCGGAACAGGCATCTGGTCTTAGTGCTGCCATGTTCACTCCTGCAGTTGTTGAACCCCCGCTTCGAGATGTAACTGCGATGGACCGGCAACACCCACCAAGGAGGCGGACACCAAATTCGAGTAAAAGGAAAAAAAAGGAAATTTTATAGTAATCTCATAAAAACATATATCAAAATAGCAAGGAAAAACCACGCAGTGTAATAAGCAACTACACAGTGAAAAGGATTATGCAAAATACAGGTGGGGTAATAAACAGCTACACAGGAAAAAAAGGAGAGAAAGAAAAAACTATACATGATACAAATGAAAATTATCACACTTGTGAACAACACTTAAATGGTACCATAGAAAAAAAAAGGAAAAAAAGAACAAATGGAGAGAGGTAGGGTAACTGGACCAGTTTATAACACCTGTCCCAGTACCGTGGCGGAACCCAAGGCGAGGAGGCAGGCCAACTGCAGCATCCCAGTACTGAATCGCTCGGCCGGCAATTCGCAGACACCCAAAGGTCTCACGAGCGGGAGCTCCCTGTCTCGGTCGTGGGATCAGTCCGACCGGTTCGTGACGTGCCCTTTAGGGTTCGAGGGTAGGAGAACACTTGAGCTAACCGAGGCAGGGGCTTAAATAGTGTTCTGCATGGCCAGAGTATAAAATAGCCAATTGGAAATGAGATGCAGGTCAGGACCAATGATGTAACTGGGGCCCTGGACAATGATCCCTCCTTCGTGGTGACGGGCGCGCCAAGAAACTCATCAGGGTGATCGAAACTCACCAGAGAAACTGAGGCCCATCAGGGGAGATTGGCACTTAACATTCTTCCCCTTGAGCTGCATAATCTGGAGATGAGACCCATCAGGGCAATCGATACTTAACATTCTTCCCTGTGGGCTGCATAGTCTAGAGGGCTATGTCAGGGGCAGGGTGGCCATTATGTCTGCTACATCCGTTGACAGCAGTGATCTGGTAAATGCAGTTACGAGATCTGACTTGTCCAGTGGAAGTAAAGTGTCTGTGGGTGGGTAAGTAGCTGCAAGGTGTGTTAGGGTTAGCATGAAGAATGAAACAGCAAGACCTGTTTGTCTGATTCCCTGTCCCCTTCCTCAGGCTGATGGAGATGAAGAAACTGAGAAAAAAGTGTCTGAATGCAGCCCTTCAGCTGATGACAATGTGTCATGCCCACTGTGTGATCAAGGTTTTCCAGCCACCGAGATCGAACTGCACGCCATGTACTGTAATGGCATCATGGGAGAGGATGCAAATGAAGACGTTCCAGGTCTGCTAACCACTTGTTCTTGTACCTTGGCCGTGTGTGTGTGTGTGAGATTTCCCTCTCTTGCCCAAGCAGCCACGTGCAGTGTGTGCTGTGAGTCTCAGCATAGAATCAGAGAGGATGAGGGTTGGGAGGGACCTCGGGAGGTATCTAGTCCAACTTCTACTCAAAGCAGGAGCAACCCCAACTAAATCATCCCAGCCAGGGCTTTGTCAAGCTGGGCCTTAAAAACCTCTAGGGATGGAGATTCCACCCCTCCCTAGGTAACCCGTTCCAGTGCTTCACCACCCTCTTAGGGGAAAAGCTTTTCCTAATATCCAACCTAGACTTCCCCTACTGCAACTTGAGACCATTGCTCCTTGTTCTGTCGTCTGCCACCACTAGCTCCATCCTCCCTGGAACTCCCTTTCACGCAGTTAAAGGCTGCTATCAAATCCCCTCTCATTCTTCTCTTTTGCAGACTAAACAAGCCTAGTTCTCTCAGCCTCTCCTCATAAGTCTTGTGCTCCAGCCCCCTAATCATTTTTGTTGCGCTCTGCTGGACTCTCTCCAACTTGTCCACATCCTTTTTGTGGTGGGGGGCCCAAAACTGGACATAATACTCCAAATGTGGCCTCACCAGTGTTGAATAGAGGGAAGTAATCACTTCCTGCAATCTGCTGGCAATGCTCCTACTAATGCAGCCCAATATGCCATTAGCCTTCTTGGCAACCAGGGCACACTGCTCACTCATATCCGGCTTCTTATCTACTGTAACCCCCAGATTCTTTTATGCAGAACTGCTGCCTAGCTCGTTGGTCCCCAGTCTGTAGCTGTGCATGGGATTCTTCCGTCCTAAGTGCAGGACTCTGCACTTGTCCTTGCTGAACCTCATCAGATTTTTTTTGATCCAATCCTCCAATTTGTCTAGGTCACTATGTATCCTATCCATACCTTCCAGGGTATCTACCACTCCCCCTAGCTTAGTGTCATCTGCAAACTTGCTGAGGGTGCAATCTACCCCATCCTCCAGATCATTAATGAAGTTGTTGAACAAAACCGGCCCCAGGACCGACCCCTGAGGCACTCTGCTTGTGACTGGCTGCCAGCTAGACATGGAGCCATTGATCACTATCCATTGAGCCCGATGATCTAGCCAGCTTTCTATCCACCTTATAGTCCATTCATCCAACCCATACTTGTGTAACTTTCTGATAAGAATACTGTGGGAGACCATATCAAAAGCTTTGCTAAAGTCAAGGTATATCATGTCCAGCACTTTCCCCACATCCACAGAGCCAGTCACCTCTTCATAGAAGGCAATCAGGTTGGTCAGGCATGACTTGCCCTTGGTGAATCCATGCTGACTGCTCCTGATCACCTTCCTCTCCTCCAAGTGCTTCACCATGGATTCCTTGAGGACCTGCTCTGTGATTGTTCTGGGGACTGAGCTGAGGCTCCGTTGAGGTGAGGGGAGGGGAGTCTGTAGTTCCCCAGATCCTCCTCCGTCCCTTTTTGAAGATGGCCGCTATATTTGCCTTTTTCCAACCATCTAGGACCTCCCCCAGTCGCACTCCTTAGACTTTTGGGTGCAAAGACCGTAGCCATGGGCGGCAGGTATAATAGTTAGGGGAGGCCTGGCGCAGATGCTGCTGATCCACTGCCGGACGCCTGGGCCATGGCGGCCCCACCTCCTCCCTCCTCCACTCCACTCTCCCTCCCCGCCACTCGCCGCATGCGGCCTGTGGCGGGGCTCAGCTTTTTTGGGCGGCCTGGCTCAGGATTGCTCCGGGCGCTGGCTGGGGTTCAGGGCAGAGTGGGGGCAGGGCCTTGGGCAGATGGGGCAGGGCAGGGGGCTAGCCTCCCAGAAGGGGGGTGCACGCGTCACATGAGTGTAGCAAACACAACAGGTTCTCTAACTCTTTCTTGCTGAGGACCACTGAGAGCAGGTGTGTGAGAGAGACGCTCCTCCTCTCTGCCTGGTTCAGTCTGCCACCTGCCCGGGAGGGCATGCTGAGCCCAGGGCTTTCCAGCGCTCATCACATGTCCAATGCTTTTAGAATTTCCTTGCAGTCAGTACGTTACTTAGCAGTTCACTGTAAAGTGTCTGAACTGAATCAGTCCATGTTCCAGCCTGGGCCACCTCCTGCAATCCCCGGATCCAGGACCCCTCGTGGACCACACCATGCTCCTCTCCTATGCCCTTGCATAAATGCCAGGCCCACAGAGCCTGTCACCCAGCCCCCTCAGCGAGGATTGTGTGTGTGCTGTGCAACACCAAGCACGCAGCCTGCACTAATCAGACGACAAGTCCAGCGCCTGGCTGAGCGGATCAGCAGAGACTGTACAGAAGCAATTGCCTCAGCACGAGGGCTAGTCAGAGATTCCAAGGCTGGACAGGCCCACTGTGACCGTCCAGTCTGACCCCTGTGTAGCACAGGCCAGAGCCCTGCCCCCTGCAGAGCTCTTAGAAAACAGCCAGTCTGGGTTTAAATATTACCTGTGATTGAGAATCCAGCACGACTCTTGGGAAAAGGTTTCAGTGATTAGTTGCCCCCACTGTCAAAACATTTTGTCTTATTTCCAGTCTGAATTTGTCTAGCTTCAGCCACTGAATGGGGTGAGACCTTTCTCTGCTAGATTTTTAAGTATTTGTTCCCTATGCAGGTACTTCTAGTCACCCATTAACCTTCCCTTTAAGTTAAATAGCTGGAGCTCCTGGAGTCTGTCACTCTAAGGCAGGTTTCTAACCCTTTAATCATTCTCGTGGCTCTTTTCTGAGCTCTGTCCAATAGACCAACATCTGTCTTGACTTGCGAACACCAGAACTAGACATGGGATTCCTGCAGCGCTCACACCGGTGCAGACACAGCGGGGAAAAAACCTCTCTCAGGGTCCCCTCTCCTACTCAAGGTCCCCTGGTTACGCAACGCAAGATCTCATTAGTCCTCTTGGTCACAGCGTCGCACTGGGCGCTCGTGTTCAGTTGAGTAACCAGCTCCCCCCACCAGTTCTGTGTCATTCTGCCCAGTGTAGACGTTCAGGCTCAGGCTGGAGCCCAGGCTCTGGACCCCGTTGGGGAGAGGTCTTAGACCCTGGGCTCCAGCCTGAGCCTGAAATCTGCCCAACAATTGTTAGCCCTATAAGCTCAAGTCAACTAACCTGAGCCAGCTGCGGCTGTCCTGTGGGTCTTTTATTCTAGTGTAGATGTACCCATCGGGTCTACACTGCAGTGTGAGTCCAGCATTCAAACTCAGGCTCATGTTTAAACCTCCTTGCATCTGCACACAAATCGTGCTAACTTGGGGCTCAGACCAAGGATCCCAGGACCCCACAGGGTGGAGGGTCCATGCCTGAGTTCAAGCCCAAGTGCTGTGCACTGTAGACACAGTCCCACTGGACGTGTGCCCTGGGAGTTGGCCAAAGGCATCCCCCAGGCTCACGGGCCCACTTTCTTTGTCCTCTGGACAGTCAGGTTTGGTGGCCGATCACATTTTCCCACAGTGGACTTCCAGCAAAGGGCTAGAGCAGCCATACCCTGGGAGAGCACTAGGAAGCCTGGGATATGGGTGGCTGGACGTGGGCCCATAGAATGCAGGATAGATGCTGGAGCCCCAGATTGGGACTCAGGGTTCAACAACCCTGAGCTTCCAAACGAGTGTAGACACTCAAGCCTTAGGTTAACAAAGCCATGTCTGCTAACTGGAGTTCTGCTAACCCTGGGCTTACATTGCAGTGTAGATCGACCCTTCGGGCTTTTCTCTGTGGGGAAATTGACTGAATTAGCTCTGTGCATGGACTCTTGGTTCCAGACTAATGGGGTCTTTATTCCAGAACGCCTGCTCTGCTCCCAAAGTCCTGCTTCTGCTTCCCCTGCTGCCTGTTTCTGATCAAATCCAATAGGGCTTGAAAAGTTTGTTCTCAGCCCTGCTGAACCAAAAAGGGGAGTGTTGGATGCCCTGCTGCTGGCATAATGAAGGGTTCTGACCACTGGGGGGGCACCTTGTGCCTAGTGAATGTGCACGCCCCCATGTTCAAGCTGGAAAGGCCTGGGAGCCTGGAATGAGAACTGAAGGTCTCCAGAGAAGTTCCCTCATTCTGCCTATGGTCCCTGCCCTCTGCCGGTGCCACAAATGTACCCAGGATTTACTAAGTGCCATGGCTGTTGGCTAGCCTCATGCTTTGGGTCTCCCATTCCTTTCTGTCCAACTGTCCCAGCCTTCACAGGAGAGCCAGAGCCACCATGTCCCTCTCTCTCCCACCAGGTGCAACTGACACCCACTGTCAGTATCCAGAGCACCTGGAACAAAGCTGTGACTATAAAAAGCTCCTGGCACCAGGAGAAATGCCACTGATGCAGCAAAGAGAGTAACACACGGGGCAGGGAAGAGCTTCCTCCCTTCCGAGAGGGCCGGCATGCTAGAGAATCCTTCCCTTTCTAGGATCTGCACAGAAAATAGCCTGGCTGGTAGTGGGACTAGCCAGCTCGGGGTGGGGAGACGCAGCCTGGACAAACATAAGCCCAGTGTAAAAGGCAGGAGGCATCGCAATGTGTGGAAGGCACTTCGCACCTGCCCAGTGTCAGGCGTGCATTTATTAAGCTTCTCTGCACCCCTGAGAGGCTAACCCACAGGTGTACATCCAAGGCCCCAAGCCATGCAGCAAGTCCTAGCTCCCATTTGCAGGCACTAGCTGACAGCCCTGCCCATGGGGATGGGGAAGAAGTGCAGATGTGGAATGCATTTCCCAGGGAGTCCTGGAGCCTCGCGCAGGCAGGAGGCACCATGCACAGCCAAGGGGATGTCTGGAGCTGACACTGTGCATTGCAGAACATTTCTGATTTAGCAAGGGAGCAGCGAGGCTGGGAGAGAAGCTGAGGCTCCTAGCGTACTGGAGTTCAGAAGCGCTCTGTCTTGGGGTCGGGGTGGGCTGGATCTCTTTGAGCACAGCTTCCCAGCGGTGCTTTCTTTCCTGAGGTTCTCCTCTGAAAAGCCTCTCTAGGGATCAGTGTTTGCCAGCATGTGTGTGCATAATGGCGCACTCGTGGTCAGCATTTGATTTTGTCAGGGTTGGTCCTGCTGTGAGCAGGGGGTGGGACTAGATGCCCTCCTGAGCCCCCTTCCAAACCTTCTTGTCTGGGTTTGAAACGGTAGCTAGTAAGCTGGCTCTGCTATGTCTGACTGAGTCTGTCAGTTCTCCTGTACTCCTGCTGCTCTTGGCAGCACAGGTGGGGGTCTTCCCACGTGTCTCTGTAGTGCTGGTCCCGAAGATTTTGAAGAGCCTGCTGTGCCAGATGTGCTTGTTGCTTCTGGAAAAAATAGAACTGATTAACACCTGAGCTGGTGCACACGGCGTCCTGAGACGGTGTTAAAGGAATATTAACAACTGCACCCCCTTTGAGAGAGCTGCTCTCGCCACTCTGGCAACACACACACGAGCTGGGCGGGTGCTCAGAGACTTGATGTCTTGAGGAATTAGTTCTGGGGGACAGAACCTCTCTCAGCTGGGCCCCTGGTTCAAATCAAATCCAGGTTAGGCAAGAACAAAGACATCCCTGGCAAGGCTGCTTGTGGGCTGTATGTAGCTGGTCTGTCACCCAGCGAACAGATGTTCACACCCCAGAAAACACTGTCAGACTCATTTCTCCAGCATCGGCTCCCAGGCTGCACGTTGGCCAGTCGGTGCAGAAAGGCAGCCACTCGCACTAGTCACTGGCTGGCCTGCTGTGGCAGCGCCAAGGATAAAAGAAAGTCAGGGCTTGCTTCAGGACCCGGGCTGAGCTCAGAGTGACCCGGGTTCCCTCCATTCTGCACAGGTTCTGGTCAGTGACGCCTCAGCAAACACTTCCAGGTCCATAGCACGTGGATCACTGACTCAGGCGTTTCTCCTGCTGAGACCAGCTGTGGCCAGAAGCTGTGATGCCAGCCTGTAAAACAGCTCTCGTGCACTTGTCCCAGTTGCCAGATTGCCTGCGTATTTAAAGCAACATCTGGTTTTTGAGCTGGATCTCAAACATCCCTAGCGGAGCGGGTGGAGGGTATCGGAAACACTCCCTGAGGAGCTGAGGTGGTGGCTTGTCAGCAGGAATCTGCTGAGAGGAATTCAACTGAAAGAGACAAACACTTAGAAATTCTCCCTGCAGATGGCTGGAGAGCAGAGTAGCAGAGCTGCTGGGCTCGCTGAAGAAATGGCAATGGTTGGGTCCAGGCAGCAGAATGCCAGTCTGGAACAGTGCAGTAGCCCAGCGGTCGGGTGACGGAGGCCCTTTCCTTCCCCCAGAGAACAGCTGCTCCTGCGGAGCGCTTTGCCCTTCGAGCTCACAGCACATGGCAGCGGAGGGTGGGACTCGCTCCATCTCACACATGGAAGTGACCTGAGATTTGCTGTGGTTGTCCATTATCAGCAGAACCCTCCCGGAGTCTGATCCAGCCCTCACCCAGTGTGGGGCAAGGGCTCACCAGACCCACCTCCGCCCTGTCCTTGAGCTGGGTAAATAGGGGGACAGCACAGCAGCTGGCCTTGTATCTCAGGCACTGGGCCAGCTGCGTAACTTCTTCTGTCGGCTGTTGCTCCATTTCACATGAACTTTACTTAAACCACCAACTATTGAGCAGAAGCCCCTTCCAGGGGCCTGGCAGATCCCCTCCTGTGGTGGCCCTCGGTGAGGTTTAGGAAGGGTAGCTGGTTCCTAGGATCCCAGCAGAACCACTTGCCGGGTTTGCAAATGGGAGACTCCACCCAGACATCCCAGTGGTCCTTTTGCCTTTTCCATCACGCATCTCCCCGCGGCTGGGCTGTGCCTGGGGCAGGGGGAGCTTATAACACATTTCCCAGCCAAGGTGCCTTCCAAGCCCCAGGGTGCTGTCAGGGAGGGAGAAGCTGCCTGGCAGATGGGTAACTTTCTGTGTGTTTGTCTTGTAAGTGCTCACTCAGCGACACATAGGAACAAGGAGTAAAGCTGGCAGAGGCAGAGATCTCCTGGCATCCATAGCCATTGACAAGTAAGTAGGTCTGCTGGCTTCCTGGAGCTTGTTTCTGTACAGCCAGCTCCGTATTCCTGCTTTCCTGGAGTTGGCTTGGTAGCATTGTCTCGGTAATCTGTGCTCTTCTCTTGGTGCCCCTCCCTGTAGCATCTGAGCCCTCAGTGGTAACCGGGTGCCCTCAGACAAGCCCAAAGGAAATGGGGTCTTTTCAGACTCTGAGTTGCATTTCGTTTATTTCAGCCAAGTGGCTGTGCAGTCGCAAAGGGGCTAGTCTGGGGGGGCCAGTGTGCTGCTGGTGCCGAGTGGCCAGGCCAGCCAGTTTGTGAGTGCAGCAGCCCTAGGGAAAGGAGAGGGGAGGAGGGGAGGCCTGACAGGGTGGCACCTGGAGTGATAGTCGTAATTCAGTTAGACACTCAGCGTTGCAGTGGCTTTGTTTAATCTCTCCCTGTGCAGCCCCACCTCCTCCCACCCACACAGAGCATCATAAGAGAGGATCTGACAGCAAAATCCCTGCCGTGGAAGCAATTTTGCCATTACAAGCAGTGGATGGCAACATCACTAATGGAATTAGGCTAATTACAGAGAGGACAGCTTCTGTTTAGACACATTATCTGGGTAATCAGCAGTGACTGGAAAGAAAATGGAGGAGAAGTACCCGCTGCGTCTCTCCATGCACATACTGGAGAGCCTAGTGAGCAGAATGGGACCCATTATTTGACTCCAGTCACAGACATCTCTCCTGTTACCCACTGCTCTCTGCCAGGGCCAGGCTAACCCCCTGGGCAGGCCCTGCACTGGAAGGTGGGTGAACCCAGAATGGCAAGAAGGGCGAATGGCACAGCCCTCCTAGGGTATTACCTGCCCAGTTCTGTGTGCTGTGAAATAGAGACAGATGTGCTTTGCTAGTCAGACAAGTTCATCCAGCCCTAGTAACATGGCTCTGCTTTAACATGCTTGGTTTGCTTCTCCAGCAAAATGTAACTCCCTTCTGCACCCCCTGAACACTTCATTTCAGCAGTTTGACAGGGTGTTTTATGTCTGAGCCAGTCTGCCGAGCTGATTTCATTACCTTCCCACGGCTGCAGCAGCAGGGGACAGAGAAGCAGACAGGGAAAATGGCTGATCACTCACTTGTTTTGACTGGCATCGGGCTGGCTTTATTGGCGATCCCACTGAGCCAGTGCAGCCCCACAGACATGCCTCGTGGGTGGAATGGCCTGGGAAGTAAAAGCGCTGTGCTGGTCATAAGCGAGAGCTCTGCCGCAGAGTCAATCCTAATGCAGAGCTCTGGCCTGTGCTGGCTTGGCAGGTGTGAGAAGTGTTACCTCTGTAAGGCCCTGGTGCCGTTGGCGCAATATCAGAGGCATGTGGACGGCTGCCTTCAGACAGCTCAAGACGCTCAGGGACACCGGCGGCTGCGCAGTGCAAAAGTGAAGGTGGAGTCCAGCTTCACTGTTCAGAGGCCACAGGTGGGTTTGTTCTGCATCCGCGGGGGTTTCAGGTGCAAACGAAGATGGTGGTGGTTGATGGTTTTGGACGGGATGCAGCTAAGCGAGCTGCAGTCCGGAGTACTGCAGGGCCCTTCTGCCTGCGTCTCTGCCCCGTTCCCCAGGGGGCACTCACCCTCCCTCCATAGCACAAAGCCAGACATCTCCGTGCTGAGCTGGCCAGCGTGGTGGGAGGGTGCCATGTGCAGGGCCTCAGGTGGGAGAGAGTGATCCTCCACCCAGCAGCCCGCCCCGCTCTGCCTCACGCCCCGGGTGAAACGCTCCTGCTTAGGGTAGGTGGTGTGCAGACGTGCTGGGCCCAGAGCGCGTAGCCTGTGGGCTATCTCATCGCTCGGCTGCACAGCACAGCAAGACAGCCTGGTGTGGAGATGGTTACAAGGGATGAGAAAGTGAAGGCTGAGGGG
>ML675615.1:32251792-32271406 GCA_007922155.1 Mesoclemmys tuberculata | reverse complement strand
GTCTGCCAGGCCGGATCCTGGCCTGTCCAGCCCCACACCCTGCCCCTGTCCAACAGAGTGGTGCCAGAGGGTTGGACAATGGGGAAACGCTTGTCTCGTGGCCCAGATGGCCGTGGTGCTCTGATCTGGTCTCCTCCAGAGCCCAGAGAGAGGGAGGCAGGGCCTTGCAGTGTGCACTGCCTGGCCAGCCTGGGCACGAGACACCTTCAGAGCTGCGGGTGCTTTCCTCCGATACCTGGCTTGTACCCAGAGCTCTGAGCACGTCACAAAGGCGGCAGGCCAGCCTTCGCTCCAGTCGACAGCGGAGGAAGCTGCTCACAGGCAGGTCAGGTGCCTGCCTGCCTCGGGCCACATGGCAAGGCAGCGACAGAGCCTGCAGTTGCAGCTCTGCTCTCCGGATCGCCACCCCACGGGCCTGTGCACCTGCCTGCTGGGAACTGCTTCTTGCCTTTGTTCGGAGCTTTCGTGGTTGCTGCAGTTTCTTTCGTTGCTCATGGTCCTGCTGGCACTACCCCTCCCCAGCCAGAGAGGTGCTCCAGGCCTGGCGTGCTGCCATTCACGCGGGGCTGCGGGAGCTCTGCCCTGCGGCGCTCCCGGGGCTTGTGCCAGTGCCCGGCCTGGCCTGGCCGGTTGGCATCAAACACAGACGAGAGGCTCTCCAGGCGAAGCGCTGCGCTGCCGCTGTCCCTGGGAGAGGCTGGCGGGGCTGGGCTGGGGGCAGGCTCTGTGCCTCCCTGCCAGGCTGTGATGGTGCCATGTTCTCTTCTTTCGTCCCAGGGCGTGGGGCAGAGCGCAGGCCGACTCCTCAGCATGCTGGAGATGGCAGAGTGCACGTCTGCAGGTGGGGAAGCACACACACCATCAACCCAGCGGGCACTGCATGGCCTGCTGATCCATCGGGGCCAGCCTCCCAGCACCGTTCGCCCCTGCGCCAGCGGCTGCCCTGGTGTCGGCTCCAGGCCCCCAGGGGAGCCGACTGTTGCCAAGGATGGGGGGAAGCTAGAGCGTGTCTAGCCTCTTTGCAGGGTGTTTCTGACCCCTGCAGGCCTGCGCCCCTGTTAGCATGGGCAGAGCCCGGCGCTGTTCCCTGGAACAGGTGCGCCAGAAGCACACGAGTGCAAGGCGCTTGAAGGGGCTCTGAGCCCATCGGTAGCCCCTCAGCCTGACCCAGATCCCTCCAAGGGACCCTGCTCTCCGGCTGCCCCAGGCCTGCCTCCCGGCCCTGCACGGGTGCCATTGGGGCTAGCTGTGCCCCTGCAGTACAGCTCGTGCCCCACATCGCCAGCCTCTCCCACAGACGTGTTCCTGGCCTGGGACAGGATAGCTGGCAGCCAGAGGTGGGGTGGATTTGCTAGCCAGCCCAGGGCCTATGGGGTGGAGTGGCCAGGCCCACCCATGCTGGATGGGGCTTGAGGGCAGGGGCAGTCTCCCCAGCCCTATTGCTGACCTGGAGTGGGGCACCACGCCCCTGGCTTCCCCCTCTGTCTGTGAGAAGGGACGGGCCCTGATCTCTCCGCATGCTAGTTAGCAGTGTGCAAGTGCCCGGCCAGCGAGCCAAGAGTTGGCCCAGCCAGAGCCTGGCTCGCCGCCTGGTGCCAGGAATGGCCCAGCCAGGAGTGAGGGCTTGGGAAGCGACTGGTTGGAAGGAGATTCGCTAGGCATGAAATGCCCCTAGCCCAATTCCTGCTTCCTGGCAGCCTGGCGCATGCGATGCTCCCCCAGTGCAGCCTGCAGTGCTAGCCGAGTGCCGCAGCGGGGTCTCCCTGCGCCGCGTGTGGGCATGGTGCAGAGGGCAGCGCTCAGCACTGACCCTGTGACAGCGAGTACGGCTGCATAGTACATGAGGCTCTGGGGCCTTTTCTCATTGCAGATGCGGATGCAGGGGCCATGCTGGGCGCAGGAGGAGACCCCAGGTCAGCAAGTGCCTGCTGCACGTTCTCGTCTCACTGCTGGGCACCACCCGGTCCCGCAGCGTCACTGTCTGCTGGGCGGTGGTGCCTGGTCCCGGGGGTGGGTGCGCCTGCACCACATGGCTGCGGGTGCCCTTGGGGCTGCTGCAGAGCCACGGAGCGAGCGCTGCAGAGAGAGCAGAGCAGCTGCCTTCTGCTCATCTTCCATAGCTGCTCTGTGCATGGCCAGGAGTCAATGCTCTGCTTCCGCTAGCTGCCGCATGCCTTGGGAGCGATGTGGAAAGGCCAAGCAGGCCTCTGCCTCGGCCTCACTCCCAGCTCCCCACTTCAGACTCCGTCGCCAGACCTTGGCCACTTCCTTCTTCGACTCATCTGCTGCAGACACCCTGCCCCCCCCAGCCGCCCTTAGCCGGGGCTTCAGTGGGACATGCATAGACCCCCTGCAGCTGGCATGGGCAGCATTGCGGGGCAGGCTAGGAGCTGTCCGAGGACAAGCTGGCTGGAGGCTGTGGCCAGCTGCCGAGATGCCTGGGTGGAGGAGAAGCCGCTGCCTCCTGGCAGTTGGCAGAGGGGCTGGGGAGGCAGTGTAGCAGGAAGGGGCCGGGTGGGGAAGCCTGTGAGGAAGAGGTATCGTTTTCCACCTTGGCTCAGGGACACGCAGGTGGCAGCTTGTTCTGGGACCAGGTTTGGGGTTCTCCTGGGCTGCTATACCCTAGCTCCCAGCCCACTCCAGGGACTCCTGCGTGAGCCCTCAGAGCTCCTCAGTGGCCCTTCAGCTGTGCCAGGATGTGTAGGAAGCCCTTCCTCTCCAGCCGGATTTGGGCCTGGAAAGGAAAAGGGCAGAGCAGCCTGAGGTGTGAACATGTGGCTGGGCCTAGACACTGTTAAATGGTGGGTTCTTGCCTGGGTTGCTATTTATCTCTTGCATTCCTTCCCCCATCTCCTTCAGGCACCCCCCACTGGGCGCTGAGAAGGAAGCTGGGTGCAGCCTGGGCTGTGAGCGCACCCTTCCACACGTGGCCTTCAGGGACTCTCCCATTCCATCGCACGTGTCCGTGCCCGAAGCCGTGGGCTGCCCGGGAGACTTCCATCAGCTGGCGGCTGAGCGGCCAGGTAGCCGGCAGCAGAACAGAGGCAGCCGGAGGAGAAGGAGGAAATTCTGAGGCGTGGGTGATGGAAAAGGGACCTCGAAAGACCACCAGCGAAGGGCAGCTGGGCCATAGCCGTGGCCAGGCAGCGCCCATCTGCGGCCAGGCCCTACCCATGTGATCAGTGCTGGGTCACGGCAGAGAGACTTGCTCGCTAGAGACACGGAAATATATTTATGGATGTTTTTATGAAATTGCAGCGACCTGGTGGAGCTTTGGGTGTCCTTTCTGTGGGGAAGGGGCCGGGGCGGGAGGGAGGGAGGGGAGGGCGGAGGAGCAGCAGCATGTGACGCACCAGCACTAGAAATCTTGGTGCACGGTGCTTCGCTGGGCCTACCCTCAAAGGCATCGCATCCCGCGGTGGCCACGTCTTAGTAAGGCCCTGCTTTGGGTTGGGACGAGCCCCTGCCTCCTCCTCTCCTAGGAGACCTTCCCTGCCCTGCGGTGCTCCAGGCTGCTGTGTTCCTCGTGCGGGCTGCGAGGCCCGGCCGTGCTCGGGGAGTGATGCGGAGGAAGCGGCCCATGCTCGCACCAAGGAGCGACCTGCTGGGCAGTCTGGAGGGGAGCAGCGGCCTGGCCGTGTGCCCAGGGGGTGGGAGTGATTCGGGCCACGGGCCTCTTTCCGCAAGGGAGAGTCCGTCTCCAGTGAGCAGGGCCTGTTGTCCTGCCCCACTCACGGGGAGATTGGGCTTGTGCTGAATGGCTGGCCCATGGGCCGCTGCCCGTTGGCCACTGCAGGGCGTGTGCTTGTCTCTAGGTGCCCAGGCTCTGCTGTGCGACCGGCCAGCTGGTGTCTCCCTGGCTCCTGCCCTCCCCGCAGAGCCACCACAGGCAGCGACCTGCCCCTGCCCCCTTCGGGGAATGTGAGTGAGTGGAAGGCAGGGCCACACACCCACCTCAGCCTGGCAGCCCCTCACCTTGCGGGGGAGCAAACGCCAGATGCCAAGACAGCCGCAGGAGAATGCTGCCAGGAGCTTGGGCAGTCCTGGTGGGTGACACTGCGGTAAATTCACCAACCAGAACCAGTCACAAACAGTGCTTCTGATCTCCCACCCTGGTTATCAAGGAGCTCCAACAAGAAATCACAGCTGCCTTTGCTGCATTTCTCTCTGGCTCCCAATGGTCCAGTAGAGAGACGTTATTTACAACTCTCTGCTCTTTGCTAAAAAGGCTCAGCCATGGCTCTTACCCGACACCACGCTGCCAGCCAACCCTTTAGTAACTGAACGAAATGTTCATTACAAAAGGGGAGACACAAACGATCAGAGAAATGTTAAAGGGTTAAAGCAATCATACAAACGATTCAAAAGTCCCTCCATAGAGATTCTCTGTGGAGTTGGCAGGCTTGTACAGTCCCTCTGGTTACAGCCAGTGTCGGCCTGGTCTCAGCCCTTTGATTCATAGCGTCAGGTGCAGATGAGTTGATCCAGAGGTTGGTGAAGCCTGAAGACGATGGAATGGATGGATGTGGTGCAGCAGCTGCCTTTTACGTCCCTCCCTGGATCCTTTGCCATGCTGCTTGTGGAAATGTTTACATCAGTAAATAAGATGAGTCAGGGTCCCATGAGTAAGTCCTCGTGACTCATGGGGTGTATCCCTGGCTTCTCCCCCTGGGTTCATTATACCGGGCAGTTCCTTTAATGGGCCTGTCTGGGGTGTCACCCAGAAACACAGCCCAAGTCGAGCTACAGCGATACTAATATGACACATGCACAACGTCACCAGACTGAGCAAACCCTGGCCGTTGGAGCAGCGCCTGGCCTGGCCTCTGCCAGTTATTGTCATTTTGAAATACTGATATTAAATCTCATTACAACCGGTCTCTAATCCAGCCAGCCTCACAGCGTTTCCACATGTGGGCAGCCGAGTCCCCCCTGCTGTCTGCTGCCCTGAGTTGCTAGAGTGGGGGCATAGGGTGCGGGGTCTCTGTCTCCACATGTGGCTGCCTGTCCTCACCCGCCCCCTGCAGAACCCCTGGTGGCTGCTGTGCAGTAACGATCCCAGTAATGAGCCAGCGCCAGTCCCCAGCACCAGCCAGCTCCCTGCTGCAGCCAGCGGCGTAGCTAGACAGTGCCCCCGGTCCCTGGGAACGCCATAAGGCCAGGGCCCCTTGCACAGACGTTCCCTGGCCAGGCAGAAAACCGGAGCCGGGCATGGGGGGCTGAAAGGCCAGCTGTTGTCCCGCTGCCAGCACGGCCCCGCTCCTCCAGGCTGTTGCTCTGCTGGGGGGGACAGGTGGCCCTGCAGAGCCACTGCACCCAGCAACGTCATGCCCACGTGGGCACACGTGTCCGTGCGCCTGGAACGTGCCGGCACCCACACTGAGCCTGGGCTGGGCAGGCGTGAACCCCCGCGCGGGGGGGCTGCGTGGCCCTGTGTCCCGGGCTTCGCAGAGCTTCCTGGTGCAGAGAAGGAAAGTGACGCCTGAGCAGGTGCGTGCAGCGCTGGGAGGAGAGCCCAGGTGAGCTGACGCGCAGGCCTGGCCCACACTCCCAGCTAGTGCTCAGCGGTGAGAGCCTAGGCATGGCTGGCTGGTGGATTGAATGAGCCCAAGCCCATTCCCAGGGGCCAGGCCCCTTGCTGCTAGCCCTGGGACGTGTGTGGCTGGGAGGCAGGGCCGGGGAGGGCCCCCGGCGGTGGTGTGGCTTGCCAGGCAGACGGAAAAGGGCGGGGTGCAGTAAAACACTACAGCTCACCCCAGTGCTTTCACTTTTGGTATTTCCTCAGAGCCGGACACTCCACAGCCAGGGCCGGGGGCAGTGAGCACGTACAGCTGCGCCAGGAGCCCCCACACTACGGAGCGCCCGCCCGAGCCCTGGTGAGTCGGCATGGCACCGAGCAAGGCGCCAGCCGCTTTATGGCAGGGCGGGTGATGGTCACTGGGGCAAGGGGGAGCCGGGCTCTGGCCATCAGCCTCTGTTGCTAGCCTGCTGCCACCCTGCCATTGATGTTGCTGGCCTCGGGGCTGTTATTTAACCCCGATGGTGCCAGCTGAGGCCCTGGCACGTGGGGCGGTGCCAGCTCAGCCAGGCATTCCTGCGGTGACCCTCCCCAGCCCACATATGAGGAACAGCAGCCCCGTGTTACTGAGCTGTGAGCAGCGGGGCTGGGCGGGGACATGCTAGGAAGGACAGTGCTGAGACGAGGTGCCCTGCACGTCTCACTGCTGGAGGGGCCCCGCAGCTCGCTCGGCTGCTGCAGCTACCCCGTTCGAGGCTCAGATTCGACAGCCGGTGGGGCTGAGCACGGCAGGATCTGCCTTGGCATCTCGGGGCACCCCAGAACCAGCCCTGCCCCCCGGGGCAGGCCTGTGAGCCGCACCTGGCTCGTGCCGCCACCCCAAGGGCCCAAGGCTGGCACAGCCGACCAGCTGGCCGTGTGCGACTGGGGAAACCAGGCGGGGGCAGCCCTGCCGTTCCCTGAGCCCAGCGCCCCCGGGCGGGTTTGCCAGCCTGTGGCTGAGCCGTGGCAGGGGCTGTGCCCTGAGCCATCTCGTGTGACTGGCTCACACCCCACTCCCGTCCCCGCCTGAGCTGCCTGCTTCGCCAACTGCTAGTTGGGGGCGGGTGAAGGGCTCATTAATGTGCCTGCCTAATTAATGGCACAAATAATTGCTGAGCTGATTAAAACATTGGGCTCAGATCTACAAGTGCTAATTAGCACCGAAGGCAAATGCAAATTGTGTGTCCCAGCTCCACAGGGGGCAGCCCCACACTCCTCCCCCACAATCGGAGCCAGCCCCATGTGCCAGGCGCCCGCCATGGAGCCACGGATCTGCTGCCACCTTCACCCAAGGGCAGAAACACCTGGGCTTCTGCCAGCACCAGCCCCTAGCACCAGGCGGGCCTCCCCCAGAGGCACTCGGAGAGCAGTGCCAGGACTGGGCACTTGGGCTCCTGGGGGCAGCCCTTTCACCCCGCCGCTGACTGCGCAGTGCCGCCCAGCTGGCAAGATGCTGCTGCAGCCCCTGCATGGTGACAGCCTGGCTCCGAGGCTGCAGTGGCCGGAGGAGGGGCTGGGCTGGACACAGAAGCAAGTCCCCCTGCACCCCTGGGATTGTGTCACTGCAGCGGCACCGAGCAGCTGCAGACAGGGACAGATCGAGGCCTGCGCCCGAGAGGCAAATGGGAGAAATGCAGGGCACCCACAGAGGGTGGCTCATCCTGGCCTCAGCCTCCGGGGGGCGCCAGGCAAGGGGGGGGGCGCAGGCATGTGCAGCCGCAGGGAGCTGTTCTCGCCACAATCAGCCTGCCCCTGCTCTCCGTGCCCCTCCTGCCTGACCATGGCCGTGCCCGCTGCCACTCAGCGAGTCACGCAACGGACCCTGGCGTGTCTCTTGGTGGCACAAAACCTCCCGCAGTGCCAGGGAGCCTGCTGTGCTTGGGGCCGCCGGGCAACGGCCGGCGTCAGGGAGCTGCCACTCCAGATGTGTTTCTACAGGTGTGTTAGCAACAAGAGGAACGTATGGGCCCCTTACAGAATGGGGGAGGCAACCTAGTGACAGGATGTGGAGAAAGCTGAGGTACTCAATGCCTTTTTTGCCTCTGTCTTCACAGACAAGGTCAGCCCCCAGACTACTGCACTGGGCGGCACAGAATGGGCAGGGGGTGAACATCCCGCAGTGCTGCAGGAACAGGTCCAAGACTATTTAGAAAATTGGACATACACAAGTCCATGGGGCCAGATGCAATGCACCCGAGGGTGCTGAGGGAGTTAGCTGATGTGATTTCAGAGCCATTGGCTATTATCTTTGAAAACTCGTGGCAACAGGGGGAGGTCCCAGATGTCTGGAAAAAGGCAAATATAGTGCCCATCTTCAAGAAAGGGAAGAAAGAGGATCCAGGGAACTATAGGCTGGTCAGCCTCACCTCAATCCCTGGAAAAATCATGGAGCGGGTCCTTAAGGAATCCATTTTAAGGCACTTAAAAAAGAGGAAGGTGATCAGGAGCAGTCAACATGGATTCACCAAGGGCAAGTCATGCCTGACCAACCTCATTGCTTTCTATGAAGAGGTGACTGGTTCTGTGGATGAGGGGAAAGTGGTGGACGTGACATACCTTGACTTTAGCAAAGCTTTTGGTACGGTCTCCCACACTATTCTTATCAGCAAGTTAAAAAAGTATGGGTTGGATGAATGGACTATAAAATGGATAGAGAACTGGCTAGAGCAAAGGGCTCAACAAGTAGTGATCAATGGCTCCATGTCTAGCTGGCAGCCGGTCACAAGCGGAGTGCCCCCGCGGTCGGTCCTGGGGCTTGTTTTGTTCAGCATCTCCATTAATGATCTGAAGGATGGGGTAGATTGCACCCTCAGCAAGTTTGCAGATGATACTAAGCTAGGGGGAGTGGTAAATTCCCTGGAAGGGAGGGATAGGACACAGAAGGACCTAAACAAATTGGAGGATTGGGCCAAAAGAAATCTGATGAGGTTCAACGAGGACAAGTGCAGAGTCCTGCACTTAGGACGGAAGAATCCCATGCACAGCTACAGACTGGGGACCGACGAGCTAGGCAGCAGTTCTGCAGAAAAGGATCTGGGGGTTGTAACCCGTCCGTGCCCAGGGTAGCCCACTGATAATGCCAGGGTCAGGGCAGGCTGCAAAAGGAGAGCAAATTCTCCCAGCACTGGTGGGTGACACCACAGTCAGACTTCCCAACCAGCCAAAAACAGTGCTTCTGATTCCCCCACACTGGTTATCAAGAAGCCACTGTGCAAATACACACAGCCCCCTTTACTGCATTTCAGTCTCTGGCTCCCAAACTGACACCAGGTTCAGTAAAGAGACCAGTTGCTTTAACTCTGTGCTCTTTACTAAAAGATTCCCTCTGATCCCAAAGGATCAGCCACAGTACCAGTTCACTATAAGTTTGGATCTTACCCAAAATACCACGCTGCCAGCCAATCCTTTAGTAACTAAAACTAAAGGTTTATTAGTAAAGAAAAACAAACAATAAGAGAAGTGTTAGAGGCTTAAAGCAATCAGATATATACAAATGATTTAAAAGTCCATATACATCAGGTTTCTAGAACAATTGTGGAGTTGCAGGCTTGTATAGTTCCTCTGGTATACATCCAGTACCTGGATGGGTCTAAGTCCTTTAGTTCAGTTGCAAAGTGTGTTAATCCAGAGGTGTGTCCGCAGCTGGACCGGAACAAGGACACAGGGCAAAGACGAAGACGAAGACAAAATGGTTTCTGTGGTTTGATCTTATATATCCTCTGTTACTGGCCATGTGGCTTGTGGAACTTTACTGGAACCAAAATGAAGTCCATAGTCACATGGGCCAATCCTGGTAACTCTTCAGGTATGCCTTTAGTTTCTTCCCGGGCCTCTGGCTTCTGATAAGGCCTTGAATGGGCTATTAAGCAAGCTATTGTCCTGCCGCCTCTCTGTCTGGGGTGTGTCTTCCACAGCACAGTTTGAAATACAGGGATATCAAAGATCTCCATAACTTTCCTTACACACATTACACATGAACCCAAATATTATCATCTTATTCAGCATATCATAACCTTTCTAACAGTACCTGACATGGTATGTCTTACATGAATCACTACGATTTTGACATATTAATGTTACATAACACCAATGCCCCCCCCTCCTAATGCAGCCCGCGTGACAGGGGTTACAGTGGATAAGAAGCTGGATATGAGTCAGCAGTGTGCCCTGGTTGCCAAGAAGGCTAATGGCATATTGGGCTGCATTAATAGGAGCATTGCCAGCAGATCACGGGAAGTGATTATTCCCCTCTATTCGGCATTGGTGAGGCCGCATTTGGAGTATTGTGTCCAGTTTTGGGACCCCCACTACAAAAGGGACGTGGACAAGTTGGAGAGAGTCCAGCGGAGGGCAACAAAAAGGATTAGGGGTCTGGAGCACAAGACTTATGAGGAGAGGCTGAGGGAACGAGGCTTGTTTAGCCTGCAGAAGAGAAGAATGAGGGGGGATTTGATAGCAGCCTTTAACTACCTGAAAGGGGGTTCCAGGGAGGATGGAGCTAGGCTGTTCTCAGGGTGGCAGATGACAGAACAAGGAGCAATGGTCTCAGGTTGCAGTGGGGGAGGTCTAGGTTGGACATGAGGAAAAAGTTTTTCACTAGGAGGGTGGCGAAGCACTGGAATGGGTTACGTAGGGAGGTGGTGGCATCTCCATCTTTAGAGGTTTTTATGCTGCGGCTTGACAAACCCCTCGCCGGGATGATTTAGCTGAGGTTAGTCCTGCTTTGGGCAGGGGGTAGGACTAGATCCCTCCTGAGGTCCCTTCCAACTCTAATATTCTATGATTCTATGATGTGCTGCTCCCCACAGTCGGGGGCCCCACTGAGCGGCGGCCAGTTCTGCTTGGCAAGACTCGCTCTGAGCCTGGCAGTGGGTGCTGCGAGCAGGTCGTTCTGGGCACCTGTGGGACCCGTTGGTTTGCGGCGTGGGGCGGGTACCAAGCTGGCTGGGAAACTGGCCTTGGCTGTGGCGGGCTCTCTGCTCCGTCTTGCCGCAGGTTGGCATGGCTGCCCGGTGCCTAGCTGCCAGAGAGCCAAGCCTGCCCCTGCAGCCTGCTGGGGGTAGGAGGCCTGCTCCCAGCCCCTCCATGGGAAAGAGGCACCTCCTTGGTAGTGTAACAGGGGCCTGTGGCTGGACTCCCCCCTGGCTGGAGGGCTGGGCCATCTGGGGAGCAACACGGGGTCTGGGTGCCCTCTGGCTCCTCAGCTCTTGCTCTACCTCTCCTGGCCTGGCTCGTGGCCACACTAAAGCTGGGGCTGCCTGCTGCTCCGGGGCAGCTTGGGGAATGCAGAGCCGGGCAGAGCCTGCTGGGGCTGTGGGACAATCCGGGCTTGCTGGTGGCACCGGGGGCAGGACCGGAGCTGTGGCGGGGCAGGTGGGGGGTTAATTGGCCATTACACAAGAAGCAACTGAACAGCTGCTTCCTGTTTCCATGCAGCCAGTCCTCTTCCCAGAAAGGGCGGGGAGCAGGCAGAGGCAGCTGTGTAGTTAATCCCAGCAACTTTGTCCAGTGCCAGCTGCACAGCTGGGCCCGGGTGCATATCTGCAGCGCCGTGGCAAGGGAGCTGGCTTCCCAGCAGGGGCACAACAGTTACAGAAGGGCATGGCCAGCTCCATGGCTACCGAGCACCGCGTGAGGCTGCGGGGGCTTGTTCAGTGCAGCAGGTTCAGCAGCAGCACGTCCTAGCAGCCCGAAACCGCAGCCCCGGGAGGGGTTAGCGCTTACCTGGGGCTAGCTCCTGGGGGCACCAGGCAGCATTCGAGGGTTTGCCTCAGCTCGCCACCGTCGCAATGGTGGGCCAGCCTCGGCTGCCCCTTGGCCACCCCCGTGCCAGCTGCAGTTAGCGCTCCCCGAGGGACCAGATTCCCCGAGCTCACGGGCCGTTCCCGGGGCCTTCCTCACTGGTACGCGGGGTAGGGGTTTGCAGAGACATCAGCCCCTTGCGTGGCACATTGTGCCCATGCGTTGGTCATTTTGGAGCATGGCCCTGTTGGCGCACAGCTGTATCTGTGTCAGGTGCCCAAGGCCCGTGTCTGGCTAGCACCTGGGGCTGAACTGCTGTGTGTGCCTGGCTCTCGCGCGGCTCTGGGACCATCCCTGGGAGGTTCCCGCCAGTGTGTTACCTCCTTAGGGTCGCATTGCCCCTGGGCTCAGACCCTCAGTGCCAGCCGCACCCCGTTTCACGCTGGGAGTGCCTCAGCATGGCCCCTGGCTGGGACGTGCAGGGAGTCGGGCACCTGACACGGGAACAGCAGCAGCTTCTTAGGGGCTAGAAGGGAAAGTTCCTGCACCGCCCAGCTGGGTCAGGCCAGGGCCCAGAGCCGCTGACCCCCTTGCTAGGCCCAGTCCGGCAGCATCCGCAGCCCTCCCTTAACACTCCCGCCTGGCCCCTCCCCACGCCATGTTCTCCAGCTGGGCACACACCCTGTGGGCTCCCCAGCCAGGGTTGCCGGGCGCTGAGGGCCATTGTCTGCTGAGCCTCTCCTTGGGCAGGGGCCCGCAGCAGGGGCCACGCCGGTGGTGCTGGGCTCCTGCAAAGAGCAAACAGCCCTTCCCCCAACTAAGCGAACCAAGTACCGCCGAGGGGACACTGAGGCACACACACTCTTCTTCCAGCGTATTATGAACAATTCCCACGCTGGCTCCGTGTGGATGTGCTAGCCGGGCGGGAGGTGTGCAGCTCCAGGCGTTCGCAGACGGCAGGCTGAGGGTTCACAGCCCCTGCCGGATGTGAGGCGCTGGGTGATGCAGGGCTCATGCTGGCCTCACGCCACATAAATTATCGCTGCTGCTGAGCTCGGGGGGCCCTGGCAGGGCTGGCACCTTGGGAGCCCCATTGGACCCCCCAACTGTGGCCAGGCTCTGGGCCCTTGGGCAGGGCGCCTGGGGCAGCCACTGTGACACCCCCAGGTGGGGTGGAATGCCAGGGGCTGGCCATGGCACAGGGCGCTCACCCCACTCTCTGCCCCTGCAGACCCAGATGAGTTCCCGCCAGAAGCACCCCCCATGCCAACCGAGCTCCACGTGTGCTGGCCACAGGCAGGCTGGCGCCAGCGAGACCAGCAGCCAGGCCCAGAGCCGGCGCTGGCACCTCACCGCGCAGGTAAGTGCCCTGCTGCCCCGCCAGCCACCGTGAGGAGCCAGCACGCCCGACAAATGACGGCAGCGCGAGCGCTCGCCCCCCTGACCAGCCCTGCCTCCCACCCCAGATGCAGAGCGCCCTGCAGCCCTTCTGCCTGTCCCTGGAGAAGCTGCAGCAGGTGAAGAGCCGCATGCTGGAGGCCATGAAGCTGGGGCTGAGCCGCCGGACACACGCCAAGGCCACACTGCCCATGCTGCCTACCTTCATCCGCTCCACGCCGGATGGCACCGGTATGGTTGGGCTGCAGCTGCTGTGCTCGGGGCTGGGGCCCTCCTGCCACTCCTCCTCGGCGCCCCTCCTGGGCCCATGCTCTGGGCTGGAGCTTGGGTGCCAGGACCCCCCGTCCCCAGCTGCCGGGCTTTGGCTGCGGCGGGGGGGAGGGGCATGCTGGGGTCCCACGCTTAGAACAGGGGCTGGGCCCCCCAGTGGGTGGCTGGTGTGGAGCCTGCACTCCTGCCTGCTTGGGGCACGGGCCGCCCATGTCCCACTCTGGGGTCAGGCCCGCGTGGCCTGGGGCCCCACGAACCCAGCTCTGCAGACTGGCCAGCGAGCTGCGCCTGAGCGACCCGGTGAGGGGTGCGGTGCCAGAGCGGGGGGACATGGCTGCACACGCTGGAGATGAGGCCGTTGCCGTGGGATGGTGCCGCTGAGCGCCTGCCTTCCTGGACATGCTGGGCCCACGGCTCCAGCAGAAGCCACACAAGGAACAGAGCCCCGGTGCCCTGGGGCCCCCTGCACGCCGGGGTAGGGGGTGGGAGTGTGCCAGCCTTGACACCACGTCTGCTTGTTGGGCAGAGAGGGGCAACTTCCTGGTGGTGGAGCTGGGAGACGCCAACGTGCGGGTGCTGCTGGTGAAACTGACGGGTGACGTGATCCAGGAGGTGACGGCGATGGACAAGCGCTTTCCTGTGCCAGAGGCAATCATGCATGGCCCTGGCGAGAAGGTACAGGGGGCTGGGGCAGCTGCGCTCCTCCCAGACACAGCATGACCCAGATGGCAAAGGAGGAGGGCCTGCGGCTGGCTCCACACCAGCCAGGCTCTGGGCCCCTTGGCTGCATGTTGGCACCGGGCGGAGGGTGCACAGAGCCGTGAGCTCGGTGCCAGCATGGGGCAGAGCCCGGAGCCGGCTGAGGGGACGGGGTGGGACAGCCCCTGCCCTGCTAATTCCTGCCTTGCTCCCCAGCTCTTCACCTTCATGGCGTCGTGCCTCTGTGAGTTCCTAGATGGCCTCGGCACACCCCGGAGAGACTTCCAGCTGGGCCTCGTCTTCCCCTTCCCCTGCAAGCAGACACGGCTGGACCAGGTGAGCCTCTCACTCCGGGCCTGCAGGGGGTGCTGTTGGGGGGCACTGATGGGTGGGGGGCTTCCAGCGGGGGTGCAGTTGGGGGGCGGTAGGGAGAGGCAGGAGCAGGGCCAGCGGGGAGCGCAGGGTGGTGATGGCACAAGCAGGGGCTGGGGGCAGAGGCAGGCGAGCCAGGGCCAGCGGGGAGCGGGGGGTGACGTGAGGAAGCGGAGGGGCTGTCACTGCCAGGAGTGGGGCTGGTGGCAGGCGGTCATGGGGCAAGCGGCCTGGCTGGGCTGGCAGGGTCCCTGCTCTGGCACACGCAGAGGGGCACAGCTGGCACGGCAGGAGCCGGATGCCAGAGGCAGCTCTCAGGGAGGCTGAACTAACCTCAGCTCTGGGGCGAGTGGAGCCGGGCCTGGCTCCGTGCTCTCGCTGGGCAGCGGGCACGGGTGCTGCAGGGCGTCCCGTGGCACAGGCTGGCGCCAACCCCTGGGCAGCACCAGCAGCACAGCCACGCTTGCGCCCGTGTCAGCCGGGCTGTGCTCAGCTGGGCCCTGCAGGTCACTGTCTGGGGGTGCCTGGCAGAGCCTGGGCTGGGCTCTCAGAGGGGCACTGGGGCATGGGGCAGGGCAGTACCGGGAGCCCTGACCCTGCCTGTGCTTTCCCTGCAGAGCTTCCTGCGTGTCTGGGCTAAAAGCTTCCAGTGCAGCGGCGTGGAGGGGTGCGACGTGGTGCAGCTACTGCAGAACGCCATCGACGAGCAGGGTGTATGTGCGGGCGCGGGCGCTCGGGGGGGGGCTGGGACGGGGCAGTGGTGCAGGGCGGGGGCTCCGCGGGCAGGTTACGGTGCTGGTGGCTGATCCTGACCCCTCTCTGTCTGGCCAGCGCTACCGCATCGCCGTCATCGCCGTGGTGAATGACACCGTGGGCACCATGATGAGCTGCAGCCCCAGTGCAGAGCCGTGTGAGATTGGCCTGGTTGTCGGTGAGCGAGCCCCGTGCGCCGGCAGGGCCTGGCCCCACCCGCTGTCCCGGCCCCAGGGAGCCGGGCGGCACCGGCTGGGTTGGGGTGCTGGTGCTGGGGAGGTGCAGCCGAGCAGCCGCTCTGGCATGGCCTGGCAGGTGCTGCTGGTGTGCCCCAGCCCCTCACGGCCTGCCCGTCTGCCCGGCAGATGCTGGCACGAACAGCTGCTTCATGGCGGAGGCACGGCACGTGGAGGTGGCGGAGGAGCCCGACGGGCGGATGGGCGTGGTCACCGAGTGGGGCGCCTTCGGCGACGACGGCATCTTGAATGACGTGCTGAGCGACTGTGACCAGCACGTGGACCAGGAGTCCCTGAACGTGGGGCAGCACAGGTGGGTGAGGGGCTGTGGGGGTGCCGGGGTGAGGGCACCCCTGGACGGGGAGCCGCTTGCTCTGATTCCGTCGGTGGCACCTGCCTCCCAGGGCCCAGGCCAGGCTCCGGCGAGGGGAGGGCTAAATACAAGGGTCCGGCTCTGCACGTGCTGCACCCCAGCCCCGAGGCTTCCCATGCTGGGCTGGGCTGGTGGCCGTTCCCGGGAGGCAGCATTGGCTCTGTGGCCAGGCCGAGTGGCTGTGGGGGGATCGGGGTGGGGAGGGTCGGGGGCTGCTGGCCCTGCCCTCTCAGCGCGCTGCTCATGCTCTTTGCCCCCACACAGGTTCGAGAAGATGATCAGTAGCTTGTACCTGGGGGAGATCGTCCGGCACATGCTGGTCCAGCTGGCTGGTCAGGGCGGGCTCTTCAGCGGGCGCACGACCCCTGCCCTCCTGACCAAGAAAATGCTCACCACCAAGGATGTCCTGGAGATCACAGAGTACGTGGGGCCCCCGCCGCCAGCGCGTAGGCTCAGGGGCTGCCGGGCCCAGCCTCTGCATCAGCCTGAGTGGGGCTGTGCATGGCTCCACCAGCACCCCCCGGCCTGCCCTGAGCATAGAGCCAGGCAGCTAATAGCTGCTGAGACCAGCAACCTCATTCCATGTGTGACTGAGTGAAAGATGAACCCACTTTTGCAGTGGAGAGCAAGTTTCCCCGTCCCCATGCCCCGTGGGAGGGGAGGGGGGAGCCAGGCCGGGAGCCCAGCAGTGCTGTGTGAGCCGTGTGCTCTCCCTGTAGGCCGGGGGTGCCAGGCCAGGAGCCCATGTGAGCCGTGTGCTCTCCTTCACAGCGAGCAGGTGGGGCTGGCCGTGG
This sequence comes from Mesoclemmys tuberculata, assembly GCA_007922155.1. Lineage (NCBI taxonomy): Eukaryota > Metazoa > Chordata > Testudines > Chelidae > Mesoclemmys > Mesoclemmys tuberculata. Next base: position 32,255,209 of record ML675615.1, on the reverse strand, counting down.
CGCAGCGTGTCCTGCAGGGGCTGGGGCTGGAGGCGAGTGACCAGGACTGCATCAATGTGCAGCAGGTGTGCAGTGCCGTGTGCACGCGCGCTGCCAGCCTCTGCGCCGCCGGCCTGGCCGCCATCCTCAGCTACATGTGCATGAGCCGGGAGCTGCCACGGCTGAAGACCAGCGTGGCTGTGTCGGGCGAGATGTTCCAGCCCCAGGCCAGGTAAGGGCCCACAAGCTAGTCCTGGGCGCCAGGGCGACGGAGGCTCCTCCGGGGGGGGGCCAGCTGCCCCTCTGAGGGGCGATGCTGTGGAGAACGGGGTGGTGGGGCTGGCACTGTGCCTTGAGGTCCATGGCCCGTAGCGCCAGGAGGTGGCTGTGGGCTCAGCTCCCGCCCAGTGGGGCCTTTGCTCTCCCACTCTCTCCTGCTGCTGCCCCTCACCTGACCCAGTCCCCTTAGCCACCAGCAGACACTCCTGCGAGGCTGGCGTGGGCTTCTTGCCTGCCTCCTGCCCGTCAGCTGTCAGGGTCAGAACAGACCCCGCTCAGCCAGGCCTGCCAGCCCCGTGCCCAGCCTCTCCCCTCGGCCCCCCAGGTTCAGCCAGACGCTGCAGCAGCTGGTGAAGCAGCTGGCCCCTGAGTGCGACGTCACCTTGGTGCAGGCGGAAGATGGCAGCGGCAGGGGGGCCGCCATGGTGACCGCGGTGGCATCGAGGCTGGCAGCCCAGCGCCTCCAGATCAGCCGCACCCTGGCACCGCTGAAGCTTGAGCCCGATGCCCTGAAGCAGGTCCAGGCCTTGCTAAGACGGGAGATGGAGCTGGGGCTGAGGAAGAAGACACACGCCACGTCCTCTGTCCGCATGCTGCCCACCTACATCTGTGCCACGCCTGACGGCTCGGGTGAGGGGCTGGCCGGCTGCCCAGGGAGCTGCTGTGGGCAGTGGCTGGGGGTGCCCCAGGGCCTGGCTGTGTGTGGTCAGTCAGTCCTGCCTTGTGTGTGGCTGGGGGCCCAGATTGGCAGGCCAGGGATGGCCACAGCTTGAGCAGCAGCAGGAGACGTTCCCCCCCTGCTTCCGCCCCAGCCTGGGGGTCCTGCTAGGGAAGATGGGGGCACCCCCGCGGGACAAGGGAAGGGGGGGGTGATGGCTGGAGCCCATGGGGTGGCAGATGTGGGGCACTGGAGGGCAGGGGCTGGCTGGGGGCGGGGAGCAGGTGCCATGGCCCAGCCCAGTGCCCACCCGGTTCTGACAACCCCCTCCCCGCCCGTTGCAGAGAGAGGCGACTTCTTGGCTCTGGACCTGGGCGGGACCAACTTCCGGGTGCTGCTGGTGCAGGTGGGCAGCCGGGAGCAGGGCGGCGTCCGGATTGTCAGCGAGGTGTACTCCATCCCGAAGGAGGTGGCCCAGGGCCCAGGCACCGAGGTAGGCGGGCACCACGGGGGCCTGGAAGTGCTGCTCCTGCGGCTGGGTGGAAGGGGGCTGCATGGGGCGACTCAGCCCCCACCCGCAGAAGTGGCGGTTCTCCCACTTGCTTCCTAGCCCCCAGGCGGAGCCCGGGGTGGGTCTGAGCCCCAGCATCAGATGCCCCCAGAGGTGCCCGTGCCAGGCCGCAGCCCCAGCTGACCCCCCGCCCTGTCTCTGCAGCTCTTTGACCACATCGTTGCCTGCATCTTGGACTTCCAGAGCAAGCAGGGCATGGTGGGCCGGACGCTGCCGCTCGGCTTCACCTTCTCCTTCCCCTGCAAGCAGACAAGCCTGGACCAGGTGAGGGCTGTGGGAGCCCGGTGCCAGCTGAGGGGACAGTGCCCAGACCCCTCCAGGGGCCAGGCAGGAGAAACATTCAGAACAGGAGCGGCCAGGAGCTGACCGCTGCCAGCACGATGGCCTTGCCTCGCCACGTGCCCGGAGACAGGGCTGGGGGCGGGGGCCGTGGCTTCAGGAGGAGGCCAGGCCATGCCACGCAGCGGCCACAGACCGGGCTGTGGGGGGCATGCCCAGGGACGGCACCTCCCAGAGCTTCCATCCCTGCCTGCGGCTGGGGCCTTTCTCCCCAAAGCCGTTGGGCGCAGCTGCCTGCTGGCGCCAGGCTCAATCCCAGGGACACTAATGCCGGAGGGGGGTGGGGCAGCCTGGTGCGAGGAAGTGGCAGGTGTTACTAGCCTGGTGGCTACTGACTGGACTGTGCTGTAGCCTGTTAACTCTGAGCCCTAATGATCGCTGTCCCAGGGCATCCTGCTGAGCTGGACCAAAGGATTCAGCGCCTCGGGCTGCGTGGGGAAGGACGTGGTGCAGCTGCTCCGGCAGGCCGTGCAGCGCAAACATGTATGGCAAGGGGCCCGGGCAGGGTGGGGGGTTTGCCAGGCAGGGGGGCAGGGTGTGGTGCTGGGCCGGCTGAGGGCTGTGGGATGTTTTCCTGCGGCCTGATGGGCCCAGCGATGCCCATGCACAAGACACGGGTGTGACGGGGGGAGAGGGGGGACGTGTCCCTCGCCTGGCTCAGCTGGGCGCCCGGGCTGACAGCTCCCGCCGCCGGGAAGCAAGGTGTGGAGCTGTTCCCCAGGCGACGGGGTCGCCGTGCCCCGTTACTCCGGTGACGGGGAATTGCGTTGCCTAGTAACGGGGCTGGTTCTTTCTAGCACTTTGCTCTGGATGTGGTTGCCATAGTGAACGACACCGTGGGAACCATGATGTCGTGCGGCTACGACGACCCCCGCTGCGAGGTCGGCCTCATTGTGGGTAAGGGCTAGGAGCCCCCCCGCCCCTCATGCCCAGCCTGGGGGTGCAGGAGCCAGGCCAGTGTTCAGCCCCACAACCCCACCCCATGCCAGCCCCCCCAGCCTGCCCTCCAGCCCCGGCAGCGCAAGGCATGTGGTTGCCCCGCAGTGCTGGCCCTGTGGCACTGCCCCACGCCATGGGGCGGGTTCCCAGCCCTAGGGGCCCTGCCAGGCCCTGCTGCTCTGGGCGAGCGCTGCCCCGTCCGCAGCAGCCTGGCAGGGAAGGGCCTGTGCTGACGCCCCATCCCGCCTGCTCAGGCACGGGCACCAATGCCTGCTACATGGAGGAGCTGCGAAATGTGGACACCGTGGAGGGGGAGCAGGGCCAGATGTGCATCAACATGGAGTGGGGGGCGTTTGGCGACAACGGCTGCCTGGACGCCTTCTTCACCCCCTTCGACAAGCTGGTGGATGAGGCTTCGCTCAACCCTGGCAAGCAGAGGTGGGCAGGGGCCACCCTGGGGCAGAGCCAGGCGACAGACGCTGGCTGCAGGGGTGGGACTGGGCCAGGCACTGGGGCCAGGACTAAGCAGGGGCCATGCCAGAGCAGGCCTGGGCGGGGGCCATACTGGGGCCGGGCAAGGGCCTTAATGGGGTGGGCAGGGCTGGGGGGGGTACTGGGGCCAGGCAGGGGCTGTACTGAATAAGCAGGACAG
>ML675615.1:32211359-32251782 GCA_007922155.1 Mesoclemmys tuberculata | reverse complement strand
GGGCCATAATGGGGTGGGCAGGGCTGTGGGGGGTACTGGGGCCAGGCCGGGGCCGTACTGAATAGAGCAGGGCGGGGCAGGGGCCATAATGGGGTGGGCAGGGCTGGGGTCATGTACTGGGGCCAGACAGTGGCCATACTGAGCAGGCAGGAGCCATAATGGGCTGTGCCACCCTGTGGCTGCGCTGACGTCCGGTCGCTCCCTTCTGCCGGGGCAGGTTCGAGAAGCTCATCAGCGGCATGTATCTGGGCGAGATTGTCCGGTGCATCCTGCTGGAGCTGACGGCCCAGGGCCTCCTGTTCCGGGGCCGCCCATCCCTGAAGCTCCAGACCCGGGACATCTTCCAGACCAAGTTCCTGTCGTCCATCGAGAGGTGCGTGTGGGGCGGGTGCAGGCTGACACACCGCTGGCTCATGGGACACCAGCTGCCGGTGCTGGCGAGATCCTGGGGTAGCGGCACGGGGAGGCGGGAGGCAGGGGCTGTGACCGTGCTGACGATTCATGTGGTGCCCCCGCAGCGACGGCCTGGCCCTGCGGCAGGTGTGCGCCATCCTGGAGGAGCTGGGGCTACACGTCACCTGCGAGGACAGCGTGGTGGTGAGGCAGGTGTGCCAGGTGGTGGCCCTGCGCGCGGCCCAGCTCTGTGGGGCGGGCGTGGCGGCGGTGGTGGAGAAGATCCGGGAGAACCGCGGGCTGGAGCAGCTCTCGCTGACGGTGGGCGTGGACGGGACACTCTACAAGCTGCACCCGCAGTAAGTGGGGTGGGAGCGGGGGCTGGGCCCCGCTGGTGCAGGCAGGGGGGTAGTGGGCTCTTGGCACCCCACGGCTGTGCTCGGCTGAGTTGCTTGCCCCTGAGTGAGGGAAGGGCCTATGCTGGCTGGTGGGACTGGGGTGGGTTGGAATAAGTGCACGGGGGGCGGCCGAGGGCGGAGACACGGGCTTGGTTGTGTTGGAAGCCGGAGGGTGAACTGGGATGAGGAGAACCACAGTGCCTGGCTGCAGGGCTGGGCGGGCAGTGAAGTGGGGGTAACTCACAGCACCCAGCAAGCTGTGGTGGGGGGTCCAGTAGCAGGGCTTGGCGGGAATTGAAGGGGGGACCCAGTGGCAGGACTCGGTTGGCAGTGAAGGGGGGGCCCCATGGCAGGGTCCGTGGCCTCACTCTCCCCCTCTCCCTGCAGCTTCTCGCAGCACGTGCAGGAGACAGTACGGCAGCTGGCCCCCCGCTGCAACATCACTTTCCTGCAGTCCGAGGACGGCTCTGGCAAAGGAGCTGCGCTCATTGCAGCTGTTGCCTGCCGTGTGGCCCAGCAGGCCTGAGCCCGGCCCCTGCGCCGCAGCGAGGGGAGGACAGCTGGGGCCAGCCTGCTGAGAGGGGCCGCGGGCTGGGCCTGGGCCCGGGCCCAGGCCCTACGCGGAGCTGGCTTTCCTGGCCTGGTGCTGTCTGATCTGGCGTTCAGGGTGGCCGAAGCATAAAGTACCTTTGCGTAGAGTCGAGCCATGTCAGTGCCTCCTTGCCGGGGAGCCACGGAGCTGGTGCCAGATGCTAGAGGCCCCGTGTGTGCCGCCATGAGGCCCCAGAAATATGGGCAAACCCCAGGCTGCTGGGGCACCGGCTCCTGGTTGCTGCCAGTGCGGCTCTTCCCCAGGGAGCTGCCTCCAGGCTGCCACCCCCTCGTGCTGCCAATGCTGCCGGGCAGGCAGGGAGCGATCAGCCCCGGGGCAGCTTGTGCCACTGCCTCCCCGTCCCTGCCCCCACCTCTTCCTGAGCTAGGCCCAGCCTGGTTCATGATGCGAGCCCCGGAGCCCCACTAGCAATATAGATCCAGTTTATTTACACGGGTGCCCGCTAGCCCCCCGCCCCGCGGTGCCCGCTATGTACATAAGGCAAGTGTAAATACGCGAATGCACTTGAATACAGAATTAAAAAACGGTCTTTACACGACATGGCACAGAGCCTGGCACCGCCCGGCCCCACACGGTTACAGCACGCACGACGCACGACGCCCGCTGCACACAGCGCCCGGCAGGGCAGGCGCAGCGAAGGGGGGGCTGGAGCCACGTCAGCCCATCCCCACCCCCACCCTCAGCTCCTGCCAGGGATCTGTTCTTTGGCTCCAAGATGCCGCCGGGAGGGGGGACTGGCCCTGGTGTCAGGCGGCCCCTTGCCAGGGGAGCAGATGGGGCCTCAGCGAGACCTGGGGCGGCAAGGGGCACAGCCCCTGGGCAGCCTCCGCCCGCCAGGCCCCACTCTCTGTCAGCAGCACAGGGCCAAGGCAAGGCTCCCAGCACAGCCGAGGGGTCAGTGCCAGCACTGGGGAGGCCGTGCCCACCCCTAGGTTGGGGGGCAGCCAGCTCCTACCCCTGTGCGGGCACTAAGGTGTCAGAGGCAGGAGGCTCTGGCCAGGATGGAGCAACAGGGGTGAGAGCTGGGGGCAGGAGCCCAGCACAGGCCCCCCAGGGGGCGGAGCTGGCAGCTGGGGGGCAGCAGCACCCACCCCCTCCAGGCTGTTGCTGCTGGGCCTGTGCTCCCCCCCGGGGGCTGTCCCAGCCGTGGGGGGCTGTCCCAGCCGTGGGGAGCCGGCCCCGGCCCTGCCCAGCGCGGTGTTGGCTGCGGGCTGGGCTGTCCAGGGCACCGGTCCAGGCCCTCAGCACTCGGCCTCTGAAACAGCGCAGAGGGCGCCATCCTGCCTGCCCACCTCGGCCACGGCCGCTGCCAGCTGCGCCAGGCTCCCGCCGGGGAAGTGCTGTGCCTCCCACAGGTTCAGGATCAGGGCGGTCGGGCTGGCCTTTGAGGCAAAGAAGCTGAGATGGCTGCGGAGGAGAACGGAGGGGACGGGGTTAGCTGGGCCCTTGGCACCCCCCCCCCGGGCTGGGAGCACCCTCTGCTCGCAGAGCGGCCAGCCATCGGCAGGCCCCATCTGGGCCCAGTTTCATCAAGGGGGGCAGATGGTGCCTGCCTCGTCTCCTGGGGGCACCGCCCCTTCCCCTCCGGCAAGGGGGAGCCCTGCCAGCTTCGGGGTGGCCAAGCAGTCCTGCCTCTATTCCTGGCAGTATGCCCTGGCTCCCGGGGCCACACTGACTGGGGAGGGGCAAGGCGCTGGCCCCCAGGGCCCTGGCAGGTGGATGCTCCTGGCCCCTGGCCTCGTACCTGTCCAGGTTGAGCTTCTGGGCCAGCATTCGCCAGTCGGCCCCACAGGTGCCTGGCACGTCCAGGCTGCTGATGATCTTCTGGCGGATGAGGAAGGGGATCTTGAAGGCACTGGGGCCCACCAGGGCCGGGGAGCCGACCTCACTGTCGGGGACCAGCCAGTCCGAGAACCTTGTGTCCTAGGAGCCCAGCAGGAAAGGGGTGAGCCTGGGGCGGGTGTGGGGCCGGGGCAGCTCCCCAGCGGCTGTCACCTTCGCACGTGCGGCCCCACAGCAGCACCTCTCACACTCGGGGAGCGGCTGCCCTCTCAGACGTGTGCCCAGGGCGGGGGTGATCCGCTGGGATCTCAGACATGTGCCCAGACCGGCGGCTCCCCGGCGCATGCCTGCCATCAGCCCTCCCTTCCCCGGTGGTGCGCAGCCCCCGCTCACCTTGGCGATGTTGAAGTTGACGTTGAAGCTCTGCCCGTCGCCCTCCACCTGCCAGACCCAGAGCTTGCAGGCCAGCTGGCAGGTGCCGGGGCTGAGCCGCTCCAGCGTGAAGGTGCAGGGCAGGGAGGCCTGCAGCCCGCTCCAGAGGTGGTAGAAGGGGATCTCCTGCACCGGTGGAGGGAAGCAGAGGGTCACGCCCGATGCCTGTGGGCCTTGGCAAGGCCGGGCCGGAGGGGCTCTGGGGCTGTGCCGGTCCCAGGGGATGGGGCAGGAATCCCGCTGAGCGGTGCTCTGCCCCAGCAGTCCTGGTAGCACCGGGACTGGCCCCACCAAGGCTGGGCCACCATCCAGGACCCGCCCTGGCCTTGAGCGGGGGCCAGGCAGTGGGGGTTTGCGGCGGCATGGGGCAGGAGGGGGCAAGAGAAGAGCCAGGTGTCCCGAGCCCCGGTGACTGCTCTGCCGTGGGTCAGCTCCCGGGTGGACCCCTCGTGCTGTGGCCCAGCGGGGGCCCCTACCTGATAGCTGGCGAGGAGTTTGCTCTTCCACAGCGAGCTGGGCATGTCGTGGATGGAGAGGCGCAGGTTGTGGTAGCTGTCCTTGAAGTGCAGGACCCGGGGGGCTCCAATCAGCTGCCCCCCTAGCTGCTTCTCCTGCTGCATCACCTCCTGCAGGGAGATGGGCGCTCAGCATGGAACCCAGCACTGCAGCCGGGCCACCCTGTGCCAGCCCCCACCCGGCATGGGTCCTGGTTGTGCACTGGCACCCTGTGAGGCAGAGTAACCCTTGCCCCTCAGCTCTCACTGATCCCCAGCCGAGGGGCCCTGCTGCCCTGGCTGCATGGTGCAGGGGGAGTCCCAGGCTGCGTTGTCAGGCAGGTGTCGGGGCTGCGGGCCTTGTGCTGACCCACGGCAGGGGTGGGGCTGGCATCTCCCAGCCCCCGAGGCCAGGGGCGGGCCGAGGAGAACTCAAGACCCTGAGACTGACACTCCCCAGGGCCAGTGGGGAGAGGCCAATGCTCCAGGTCAGCCTGATTAATGGGGGGGGCAGGCCAATGAGGGAGCCAAGAGCCCACAGTCCGGGGCAGAGCTAAGGAGAGCCGGAGCTGGCGCTGGAGCCAAGGAGCTGCCCAGGGAGCAGCTGTGCTGGGAGGAGCCGGGCTGGAGCCAAGCGGAGCCGACAATGGCCTATTTCATGGCCTCACGTGTTCAAAAGAGTCATTGCGAGATATTTGTATTTAAAAACCCTGACACGGTCATGAATCCGAGCAGTGCAGCGCACGAGCAACGCACCCGCCCTGAAACACGACTGCCACGGCCCGTAGTTGTCGTGTCAAGCGGAAGCAGGGGGGACCGGGGCTGGGCTCACCGGGTGCGGTGAGCAAGCAGCTGGGGGGAGCAAGGGGGACCCAGGGCAGGGCAGGGCCCGGCGCTGGGAGACACCCCCAGCCCAGAGGCTGCGCAGCCTGGATGGGGAGGAGGCCTTGACCCTGGTTGGGGCAATGCTGGGAGAAGAGCCCTGCCCCTAGCTCCTGGGGGTGTGTGGGCACTGCCAGAGCCCGTGTCCGACCTGCAGCATCCCCGCAGCGCAGCCAGGCCTGGCCAGGAGTCCGGGATGTGTGACACGGACTGTGAGCGTCCCTCACACCCAGAGACGCTGGGTAGGTCCCCAGGCCAGGGGTGGCACTGGGTGTTTTCCTTTCATCTTGCCCATTTTATCCTTGTTTTTAATTGGTGGCTGTTTAATTGTATTTGCTTTGAACCGTACACATCGCTGAGAGGGTCAGGGAGTTGTCCACTGCAGAGAGCACCCCGAGGCGGGGACACCCTAGCTCCTGCCCGAAGTGACCACAGCAAGGTTGGGAGTTGAGCCCCCTAGGGATCCTGGGCCCAGCTTTGTCAGGGTTACAGGGACCCCACCACACAGCAGAGCGGGAGGAGGGCCCTTGAGGTCACACTGGCCTCCGGGTAACAGGAGGGGGAGCGAGGACTCAGATCCTGTTGCCAGCCAACTCCACCGGGGCTGGGTGAGAGCCAGGAACGTTCCCCACAATAGCGGGACCGTCCCCCGCTTACAGCTCATCCAGTGCCTGCCCACTGGGCGCTGACACCTGGCCCTGCTGCCTTGGCAGTGCCAGAAAGGTGGGCGCTGGGCACTGAGGCAGACGGGAAGCAGGAGACAGTACTGGATGGGGGGCACATGGGGCAGGGTACCTTGAGCGTGTCCGGGGTGTCGCGGAGGCAGTACACGCGGATGCTGTACTCCAGGGAGCTGCAGGAGGCTGGTGCAAAGAGCAGAAGCTTGAGGCGCTTGGCGGCAACCATGCTGAGCGACTCCCCCACCAGGGCAAAGCGCCCCAGCTGCTCCGTGAAGACGTAGACAGCCTGGGCCTCCAGCTGGCAGTAATAGAGCCCGGAGGCCGGCTCCTCCCCAACCTGCAGCACGTCCTGTGGCAGAGAACCCAGAGCTGGGCACACACCCGCCTGGCCAGGAACACAGCCGTGCCCCCTCCTGAGGCAATTACTCTGGGACCAGGCTGACGTGTGCCCTGCCTGCCACCAAGAGCCAGTGCTTAGGGATCCCCGGTGCCCTGGGGGGCTCCAGGCAGGGACCTGCCCCCAGCTGGGCCCCCAGCAGGGATCTACCTCCTGGCAGGCCCTGGGAGGCTCTGAGCAGGGACCCTGGCCTGGCTGGGGCTCTTTCCCTGGGTGTACCTGGGGTGGTGTACACTCCCTGGGAGGGCCTCTGGGGTCTTCTCTGCATCCCCAATATCAGCCCCCCCTCGTGTGGCCCAGACTGGCCCAAGCACTCACCTCCCAGGTGCCCTCACACGACTGCTTCTTCAGGCGGATGCTCCAGTGGGCGGCGCTGGCCTCTGCGCAGTGCCCCATGGCCAGGATGGCAGGGCGCGTGAGCAGCACGCCCGGCGGCCCGCAGGTCACAATGGGGCTCAGCAGGGTCTGGCAGCCAGCGAGGGGCAACCTCCACAGGGAGAGAAGGTGGGAGACGGGTGAGCAGGGCCAGGTGAGACGTGGGCGTGCCCCGGACGAGGGGTTCAGTGCTGGCCCCCCCGCAGGGATCTCAGCGCCTGTCCCCGTGGCACGGGGCCCAGTCCCCACAGCGCACGTACCTCACGTCCTCCTGCTTGTGCAGTGCCAGGTAAACCTCGTAGATCTTGCCCCGCGGAATGGCGTCGGGCGGGATGAGCAGGCTGATCCCTGCAGCAGGGCGGAGGGCGCGGGTCAGCGGGCACGGCCCTGATCTGCCCCCCCCCACAGTTCAGGCCCCCCGCAGTCCCTGGGCTGTGCCCAGCCCCTGGCTCAGTGCCTGGCAGCGGCGCGCAGCCCCAGTGTGGCTCTCCCGGCGGCCCCCCCGCGCTGGCCATACCTGTGCTGGGGATCAGCAGGCGGCCCCCCAGGAAGTTGAAGGTGCCGTAGGCCATGTTGGCGGCGCCCCGCGGCAGGGAGCGGAAGCCGCTCTGGGCGGCGACGCGCGAGACGAAGCCTGCGCCCTCGGCGGCTGGCGAGCCGTGGTGCAGAGTGTGGCGCCCGCCGCCCAGCGGGCTGAGCAGGTGCCCGTTGCTGAGCTGGAACTTGCTGTGGCCCTCCTGGCGTGAGCACAGGGAGCCCTGGTAGGTCATGGTGGCGGTGCTGAGGTCGGGCTGGATGGTGAGCAGCTGGGAGTTCCCTGTGGGCAGGCAGAGCATGAGCCAGGCAGGGAAGCACTGGAAGGAGGGGGGACGCCAGGGGGCAGAGAGCCCCCACCCCCAGGGACAGGAAGGAACCGCCCCAGCCCCAACCCCAGCCCTGGGCAACAGTTATGGGGCCTGTGCACATCTCTCCACCCTTCCCTGCCCCTCTGCTCCAGCTGTGTCCCAGCAGCAAGCGAGACAAGCTCCCTGACTCCTGTGCCCTGGCAGGGATCCGCACCCGCACCCCACAACGCAGTGCGGGCCGCACGCACCTGCCTTGGCTGGCTTGCTGCTGACGGGCTGGAAGCCGGCGCTGAGGATGGAGGAGTTGGCTGCGTCGGGGTCCAGGCCCTCCTTCTTGCGGCAGCACAGCAGGGCCACCCCAAGCACTAGCAGCACCAGGCAGACGGCCACAGCCACCAGCCCCACGTACAGCGCCACGTCCTCGGGGCCAGCAGCAGCTGGGGGGAGAATCGCGCTGAGCCAGGGTTTGCAGCAGCCAGAGCACCTCCTGGGGAGGAGGGGGCTCAGCTCGGGGTGGGAGGTGTCCCTGGCCCTGTTCCTGGGACTTTCCGGCAGCCTGGGGGCATCTCATAGGAAGCGTGGCTGGGGGCGGGCCTGGGGGAGCATGCGTGTTCACTCCAGTGGGCCTGGGCAGTGCACACCAGGCTACCAGTGTGCACATGTGTCCTTGTGTGTGGATGTGTGCTCTCGTGCGTGTGTGGGTGTGTCCCTGTCCCGGCTCTTCCCGTGTCCCACTGCCCTGCCCACCCACTGCCCTGTGTAATCTGAGGTCAGGCAACGCTAATGAGCTGCGTTCACCCGTGCTCGGGGCTGCCTGTGGCTCCCTCTGCAGAGCCCCCCACCCGCCGCATGCCCTGGGCACCAGAACCCACAGCACAGCCTGGGCCCACCCAGCCGGGCTCTGGGAGGCCAGGATCAGGGACACGCTGGGGATCCCCGCCCTCAGACATGGGCTGGGGTGCAGGGACGGCGTAGGCAGCCGAGGGTCCAGCCAGGAGCTGCCGCTGGGTGCCAGCTCCGTGGCCACGCTGGAGAGGCTGGCGCAGATGCTGCCCATCCCGCTCCCACTGAGGTGGGGCAGGCCCAGCCCCACTCGCTGGGCACATGCCACCTCCCAGGCCGCGGCACCAGGCGGTGTGTGTGTGGGGGGGCAGCCCCATTACAGCTGCTCTTCTAGTCCCCACAGCGGCAGCTGAGATCCCTCCCCCCAGTTGCCATGGAGCCACCTGCCCCACGGCCCTGGCCCCATGTGCGGCAGCCCCTACCCCCCGCCCTCAGCCTGGGCTGGCTGCGGGGCCGAATGCCTGACTCTGCCTGGCCATGGCAGGGATGGGACCAAAGCAGCTCCCCAGCCTCCTAATGAACGACTCCAGCTGCTTCCTGCAGGGTCCAAGGGGAAGCTGAGACAACCCCCCCCAATGCAGAGGGCCCCCCCCAGCAGCCAGCACAAGTCAGAGGCAGAGCTTGAGAGCCCAGGTGAGCAGAGACAGGGGGTGCTAAGGGAGCGGGGTCTAGTGGGCGCAGCACAAGCCTGGGAGTTTTTCGCCTTCCTCCGCAGCGTGGGGCATGGGTCGCTTGCTGATCGATTCCCTGCAGCTTGAGGTCTTCAAATCTCACTTTTGAGGATTTCAATAACTCAGTCATGGGTTCGGGGTTGTTATATATGTGTATGGGTAGGGTTTTGTGGCCTGCCTTGTGCAGGAGGTCAGACTAGATGATCATATTGGTCCCTTCTGACCTATGAGTCTATGAGTCAGGATGCCTGAGTTCTAGTCCCGACTGCCCCAGACTTAGGCTGTGCCTGGGCGGATGGGCCGGCTGGGGGCTCTGTGCAGTGGGGGTGGGAGGGGGGCGTGATCCAGCCCAGTGGCTCCCTACAGCAGGGGCCACTGCAGGAGAAAGGCAGGGCCCGGTGGGGGACACTCACTGTGGCTGCAGAGCTCGCTGGTGCAGTTGCGGGTCTCCAGCTCAGCTCCTTGGCATTCCTGGCCCCCGTTGCGAGGCGCCGGCTCGGAGCACTCGCGGCTCCGCCAGTGGGTGCAGTCAAGTGCGCACAGCGACCACCGGCTCCAGCCTGACCAGCCACCGTCCACTGTGCACAGGGTGGGTCCTCAGACAGAGCTCTGCCCCGCTGCCCCCCGCGACCCTCGAGACACCCCACTGCCCCCATGCTCTGCCCGATGCGCCCCCATGCCTCCAGCCCTGCCCCATGCAAAGCACCTCCCCCAGCATGCACTGACCCAGAAACAGGCTGTGGGGCAGGCCAGGTGGCCCCCACCCTCTGTGGCTCTGCCCCGCTCCGTGGCTCCTTGCCTGGGTTTCTCAGGGGCCGGGTACCACTGACACGGGATGGAACAAACACGGACACGTGGGGGTGGAGGTGACACAGCCAGCAAGGGAGGGGCTGGGCACAGAGGGGGGGTCTCCACAAGGGCCTGGCCTCTGAAAGTAAGGTCTGTGCTGCTCTCAGCCTATGACCTGGGGTTAGGGAGAGGGCGACTTCCCTCCAGATTCACCACACGACAGAGCATGACTGTCCAGTGCTGCTCGGGAAAGGCTCAGGGCCGGAATAGCAGGGGCTGCGGGTCGGGAGTGAGGGGCACCGGCAGGGCTGTGGGGGGAGGGGGCACAGGACTGGCGTAGCAGGTTGGGAGTGAAGGGCACCGGCAGGCCTGTGGGGGGAGGTTGCCCCATTCCCCCAGATCCGTGCCCCATATTTTCTGAGCACTGCTCTTCCCTGGCGTGAGCAGGCGATGCTGCGTGCCAGTGCCGGGGGCTGGCAGACAGCGCGCAGTGTGACGGGCACACGCCGGGCGGGTACCTGGGCACAGGGTGGTGCAGGCGTTTTTCTGCACGTTCTGGCCCTCACAGAACGTGCCCCCGTTGAGGGGCGTTGGGTTGGTGCAGCTCCTGCTCCGCTTCTGCCAGCCCCGTCCACAGCTGGTGCTGCAGGCCGACCACTCTGCCCACGTCGACCAGCCGCCGTTCACTGGGGTGGGAAAGGCAGAGTCAGCAGGAGGCTGGGGCCCCGGTGCCCTGCCCTCCTGCCCCACAGGCTGGGCGCCCTCCAGCTGCGGGGCTGGGAGCAATGGGCCGGGTTCCCCTGTGCTGAACGGCAGGCTGGCTACCAGGCCCAGGCGCCCTTCACTGGGGAAGATGTCGCTCAGGGTGCCTTGCTCTGGGGGAGGCATCGGGGCTGCAAGAGGGTGTCTGGGGTCAGGAGATAGACAGGGAGACACGGGGGGACACAACCGGGAGGGGGTGACACTTTGTGGGGGTTCCCCAATGTCGGCTCCTACAGCTCCGCCCCGGGGCTCCTTACCGTACACGGTGACGGCAGCGGAGGCGCTGCGCCGACGAGCCACCATGTTCTTGGCCACGCAGGTGTAGTTGGCCGTGTCGGCCAGCCGCGCCCGCTGCACCACCAGGCTGTGCCCCGGCGTCACGTACACGTTGGCGTCCAGTGCCGGGTCCACCAGCTCCTCGTTGCGCAGCCATTCCACCTGGGGACAGTGGGGGTCATGCGGGCTCCCGGCAGGAGCAGGGAGTGGGGCTGATGGGGGGAGGCAGGTACCCCGGCACTGCCCCTACTGCCCCAGCTCACACCTGCGCACTCTGCCAGCTGGTGGGCTGCACCCAGATCCTCTCCCCCTCCCCCATCCCACCCAGCACCCACGCCCAGATCCCCTCCCTCCTGGCACCCACATGGGCCATAGGAGGCGCTGCAGCAGACCGGGGAGGGGAGGATGTGGGGCGCTGTAGCAGTCTCCTGTGGCTCGTGGGGAGCTGGGAGTGGGAGGCAGCGCTCCCAGCTTACAAGGGGTCAGGCATGGGGCGGGGAAGGGGCTGGAGTAGGGCAATTCCAGGGGTTCTGGGCCAGGTTCAGGTTGAAGGGAGAAAGACAGCATTGGGGGGTCCAGCCCTGGGATGGGGGATGGGTACCCCCAGGCTCACTCACAGGGGCTCCAAGCGGCTTCAGGGGCTGCCCGCTTGCTGGGACCCCAGCTTGCATATCCAGACGGAGGGCCTCCAAGGCAGCCAGGCCCAGGGAGATAGTCCCAGGTCAGCGCTGGCAGGCAGACCTCGGACACGGTTGGAATCCCTTGAGCTGCAGGGGCCAGGCCTAGGTCTGCCGGACAGATGAGCTCCCCGGTCCCATTCCACAGCCCAGGACCTGCCCCCCGCGTTTGCTGAGCAGACCGTGCTCTTCTCTCACTAGCAGGTTTCTAACTCTCTCCTCATTCCCGTGGCGACTCTCTGACCCCTCTGCACCCTGCCCGCGCGGCGGGACCAGCACTGGACATGGGGTCCCCGCACCGCTTGCCCTGCTCCCACGCCAGGCCCCCTGGCTCTGCATCCCATGATCCCATGAGCCTGGCTGGCTGCAGCGTGGCACGGGGCACTCACAGTCAGCCGATTAGCCAGCACACCCTCCACATCGCACTTGGGCTGCTTCCCAGGACAGAGGTCCCTGCCCCGCCGTACGGCCAGCACCCCTTCTTCACAGCCCGAGAGATTTACCTGGAGCCCATTTAAAACTCCGGGTGGTTCGGAGGAGTGGGGGATGTGCGCATCTTGACTTTAGCGAGCGCTTCTCTGTGCTCACACTTAGCCGGCAGAACATCTGTCGTCGGTGGGGTGTGTTGTCACATCCCTGCGCCACAAACGTTTTGCCGGCACAAGCGCGAGTGTGGACAAGCCCCCAGGCTTTTGTCTCACATGGGCCTTCTCACAAACTACGAGGGGACAGGGCGTGTGAGTGGGGTCCCCCAGGGGTCATTGCTGGGTCGCGTCTATTCAGTCTCGTGGTCAGTGATTCAGGTAATGGCATAGAGAGCACACGTACAAAGTCTGCAGATGACACCGGGCCGGGAGGGGTCAAGTGCTCTGGGGGACAGGATTAAAATTCAGAACGATCTGGAGAACTGGTCTGAAGTAAAGAGGATGAAATTCAATAAGGGCCACTGCACAGCGCTCCACTCGGGAAGGAACAGTCAGTTCCTGGGCAATGGCGGCCTAGGAAGGAGCCGTGCGGAAGGGGGCTGGGGTCAGGGTGGGTTGGGTCACAAGCAAAATATGAGTCAATAGTGTCACGCTGCTGCAAAAAGAGCCAGCATCATGCCGGGCTGTGTGAGCAGGAGTGCTGTAAGCAAGACAGGAGGTAATTCTGCTCCACTCCGTGCCAGTTAGGCCTCAGCGGGAGGGTTGTGTCCAGCTCTGGGCGTCCAGGAAAGATGTGGACAAATTGGAGGAAGGCCAGAGAAGAGCAACAAAAATGATGAAAGGCCTAGAAAACCCGGCCTGATACGAGACTGGAAGAAGTGGGTTTGTTGAGTCTGGAGAAGAGAAGACGGAGGAGGGACAGACCAGTTTTCTAGTACATAAAAGGTTGTTACAAGGAGGAGGGAGAAAAATCGTTCCCGTTAACCTCTGAGGACAGGACAAGAGGCAGTGGGCTCAAATTGCAGCAAGGGCGGCTTAGGCTGGACACTAGGAGAAGTTTCCTGACTGTCAGGGCAGTTGACCACTGGAGCAAGTTGCCCAGGGGGAGGTTGTGGAATCTCGGTCCCTGGAGAGTTTTCAGAGCAGGTTGGACAGACCCGTCAGGGCGGATCTAGATAACACTTAGTCCTGCCTGTGCGCAGGGGGCTGGACTCGACGACCCTGTGAGGTCCCTTCCAGTCCTACAAGTCTGCAATTGTTTGCGTGCACCCCACTTGCTCTGTGCCAGTGACTCGTCTCCCCACAGGTCCCCACTCCAACAGGCTTCATGTCACCTGCAAACTAGGTCAGTGCTGATTTAGTTTTCTCCCGGTGATGATACAGCTGTTACACAGAGTGGGGCCAACCCTGACTGGCACACGGGACCCCGCTGGAAACCCTTGCACATGGCCGATCCGTTACAGTCAGAGGGAGGCCTGTCCTTTGCCATTTTTCCACCCATGGTACGAGGGGTCGCTCTGGTACTCACCTCAGCCGGGGGGATGCCCTCCGGGGGTCGGCACGGCAGCATGATCCCCTGCTCGATGGAGACCTCCTTGGCCGTCGGCTCCTCCTCAAAGTTCTTCCGCAGGTCTGGAAAACACAGGGTGAGCAAGAGCTGAGCAGGCAGCTCCTGCCAAGGGTGCAGAGATGAGCCCCACACTCCCAGCCCCGGTGGGTCTGAGCCTCTGGCACAGAACACGTCAGCGTCCCACCAGCCTGGCCGTAAGCAGACCTCCAACTCCTGGCATGGACCCCAGAAACCCGGCCTGGGCCCTGGGACGCCTGGCTTGGCACGGCTCAGCTCAGCTCTGCCAAACAGACGCTGGCACGGCTCCCAAGGTACCCTCACGAGGGCAGCCCAAAGTCCACTCAGAAGGGCTCACCCTGCATTTCTAGCCAGGGAGATCCATGCCTCTTGCCCATGGTGAGCACAGCTGCCGGGCCAGCGGGGGGCCGGCGGGCAGGGAGTCGCGGGGGGCAGGGGCTGTTGTGCACAGCACTCACAGGCAATGCGCACGTAGGCCTTCTGGCTCTTGGTGGTTCCTGAGGAGCTCCAGGCGACACACTGGCACCAGAACTCCTCCAGCCCAAAGAGCCGCTCCACCTGCTGCCGGGAGATCTCGATCCGGACGTCCATCAGGGGCAGCCCTGGGGAGAGAGCAGTGTGTCAGGGAAGCACCGGGGGCAGAGGCAGGGCACCCGTGGTCAGGGAGGAGGGGTGACATGCTGGGACAGTGTGTTCCCTGCCCTTCCAAGGCAGCTGGGCTCTCTGTAGGTGCCACCCCACTCCCACGCCTCTGGCTGCAGTGGAGAGTGCCTGAGCCGTGCATCGGGCAATGCATTGCGGGAGGCAGTGGCAAGAGCAACAGGGCAGTGGGGCAGTGAGAGAAGGGCAGGCAGGATCTGGGTTTTGCAGAGGAGCAGCAGGTGCCGCCTGGCCCGGCCTCTCTGCTTTCTCCCTCGCTGCCAGCGGCACAAAGGAGAAACCAGTTCAGCAGCTGCTGGGCACAGGATCGACCCCAATCCTCAGCCCTGCCCCGCGGCTCATGGATGAGCTGATCACGCAGCAAGCAGGAGCCCTGCATGCCATTGGTGCGAGCACTGCAGGGCACACGCTGGGGCTGCAAACACAGAGAACCCAGGGCTGTTGGTGCAGTGAGCGCGAGGCCGGGAGCCCAGTGCACGTGCCGTGCAGGGAAGCCAGTGCTTGTGCAATAGGTACAGTGCACAAAAGACAGTGCATGCAGTGGTGATGCAGTAACCACTGCACAGAGTCAGACTGCACAACGGTATGGCTACGCCCCTGCTCTGTGCGTGAGTGTGTGTAAAGCAGGACTTTTCCCACCCGGGGTTAGCTCGTCATGGAGCTGGCTGCGACCCCAGCAGTTGGCCCTGTGCCATTACAGGCACCTTGCCCTGAAACACGG
This sequence comes from Mesoclemmys tuberculata, assembly GCA_007922155.1. Lineage (NCBI taxonomy): Eukaryota > Metazoa > Chordata > Testudines > Chelidae > Mesoclemmys > Mesoclemmys tuberculata. Next base: position 32,237,079 of record ML675615.1, on the reverse strand, counting down.
CCCATGCAGCAGACAAAGCCAGGGCACACTCAAGGCATGTCCTGAATGCGCATCACAGCCCTCGGCAGCAGGTGCACGGACCCAGCAGATGCACTACACTGGCGGAAGGGACCCAGCTTGGCATTGCAGCGGGGCCTTCATCGTGCACGTAAAGCAATGGGAGTGCAGGGCAGGCCTGCCAGTGAGCCCTGCGAGGCTGGAGGGGGCAGTCTGCCAGCCTGAGCTAACCATTATTCCTCCAAGCCTCGGGTCCTACCTGGCTGCTCCCTCCTATGCCTGTGATCGCATGGCCCAGGCTCAGCCCCCGACAATCAGACTCAGGCAAACGGCAACAGACACACCAAGGAGCATGGAGGAGCTTGTGCGGGGGAGGTGATGGCCACTGCCAGCACACCCAGTGGCCACCCCGGAGCACTGAGCCGCTCTAGTGAGGCCACGAGGTCTGTGTGGAACTCCAGCCCACACCACTCCAAGGGTCCCCCAGGCCAAGGGAGACTTGTCTGTAACCTTTCTAGGAATCCAGTGTCTGACTCAGTTTCCCCTGGGCTGTGCATGGCCAGGGGAGGGGGAAGACAGTTTGCTCTCAGGGGGGCTAGAGCCAGGTGTGAACGGTGCCCAGCTGTCTGAGCCAGGATGGGTCACTGCAAAGGCCTGGCCGAGGCTGACCCCATAGCACTGGTGAATCCGAGAAGCCAGTGGCAAACCCAGTCAACACTGACCTCAGCGCCCAGCAGGAGGTGGATCCCCCCCAGCAGGGAAGCGGGGCCCAGATCCCAGCTGGAGAACAAAGGACGGGCAGGGGCGAGGGGATGAGCATTGGCTGCGGGTAGGAGCCGGGCCTCTCCCTGGGATCTGACCCAGCAGGTCAGACAGAGACACGGACCCTGCCCGGGGGGTTCCCTGCAGCCTGGCTGGGCTCCGGGCTGCCCAGGACGGGCCGTGCTCTCCCCCGCCTCTCTCTGGGCTCCCCAAGGACGCCCTGTGCTGTGCTCGCTGCCTGATCGCCCTGGCGGCTGTGCTGGTGTGTGAGTGTCGCTGCCGTGCTGGGCGAGGGGCGCTGACCCCTGCGGAGGGGACACGTCTCTCCTGGGGTCTGTCTCAGCTGGACTCGCTGGGCAGAGCTTGTGGGGGGATGGGGAGCTGGAGCCCAGAGGTCCAGTCTAGGGAGGTGGTGAGGCTGCGGGGCCCGCCCTGGAGGATGCGTGAGCCCCCTCGGGGATGTGGCTCCCTGGAGGTCCCGCCTGGAGACCATTCCATGGGGGTGGCGCAGCATCCATTGGCGGATCCCAGATATCCCCCCTGCCCTGTCAAAACCCCTCAGTCCCAACCCACAGCCCCCTATCCCAGCCCTGGCACAGCCTGCTAGCTGTGCTGCTGTTGTTCAGTGCCCCAGCTGAGGTCAAACGTCTTCCCGTTGCATTCCCAGGGCTGCATGGCTATGTCTGGGGGTAACCCAGGCTCCTCTTCCCGCCACCCCAGCACAGCTCTGCCTACACAGCATGCTCCAGGCTCCCCTGGCACCGCCTGCCTGGCTGCAGCCCCTGCTTCTCCCTGAGCCCCGTCCCGCAGGCCCGGGTGTGCACAGGCCTCTCTGACAGCTGCAGAGACACGACTGCCGGCACAGAAGGCCCCTGCAGCAGGTGGAGGGCCGAGCACTGGAGGGCACTGTGAGAACACACAGGCCCCCGTGGCCTGCCCAGGAGTGCGGTGCCAGGGCACCCCGGAGCAGGGGCTCCAGAACAAGCCAGCCACCCCCTGGACCTGGCAGAGCTGCTGCGTCAGCCTGGGAGTGCAGTGATGTGGGGGGCAGTCGACCCGCCTGCGCCATCCGCCAGGCCTGGGCAGCATCAGGCCAGTGAGGCCCATTGCAGGCTCTGTGCAGCCTCCCAGGGTGCGGAGTGAGGGCTGCTCCCAGCTCCACGGGATGGGCGCTGTTGCCAGCCTGGGCTCAGCCAGCGAACCTGGGATCCGGCCCCATCAGCCCCAGAGCTCGACCCGCTGACTTCCCTGGGATTCCCTGGGACGGGGCAAGGACGGGCCCAGCCGTCGCGCTCCCAGCCCAGCCACCGGCAGGTGCCCCTCACGACATGATGGGAGCACACCCCGGCTGCGCTGCCCTGCTCTGCTGTCCTGGCCCCCACGTCTCCCACCCCAGCAGGGCCAACAAACTTGAGACCAACCAACTCATCTCACTTGTGTTCCCAAGAACCCCAGGCCTGGAGGTGCCTGCAGCCAGTAAGCAGAGCAAAAGTGGTGCTGGCCAGCTTGTGGGGTCTCCTGTCGGGCCCAGGCTGCGCAGTCCACCAGCTCTCCCAGCCCCCGGCCACGAGCATGGCCAGCTGAAGGGGTTTTGCTGCCCTAGAGGCCGCCCCACCCCGGCCGGCGCTGCCCTTACCAGTGCCCTTGTCCGTGCTGTGCTGCGTGATGTGCTCGCCCTGGTGCACCCACTCCCCATTGCACTTGAAGTAGATCTGGGTGGCAGGCGTCGCCCTGCAGGCCAGGCTCACCGGCTTGTTCTTGACGATGTAGACATCCTGGGGCTCCAGCAGGAAGTGGGGCAGCAAGTCCAATGTGGCCCCTGGCATGGGGTTGGCCACTGTGGCAGTCTGTTGGGCACCTGGCAAGAGAAGGGCGGCTCAGAGCCCATCAGGCCATGGAGACCGGGTGGGGGCTGTGCGCTGTGCTGCCACCATGGGGTACCCCTGGGAAGAGCGACTGGGACAGCAGCCACGAGCCCAGCCAACCCCGACTTCAGAGCCCCACGCGTGGAGTCCTAGCTCCCGGGGATCACCTAGGTGAGCCGTGCACAGCACAGGCCAAGGACCCGCCCCACAAAAACAGCCAGGCTCCATTTCAAAACAGTCAGTGACGGAAACACCACTAGGGCCCTTGAGACATTGTTCCAGTCACTCATTACCTGCCCTATTCAAACGGAGTACGGCTGCTTCCCGGGCGCAATCCGGCGAGGTGCAGCTCTTGGATGGGGCATAGCCTCCCCTGCTAGAGCAAAGAGCCCCCTCCCTATTCAGTGTGTCCCCCCATAGGTACTCCCAGACTGGTAGGCTAGACAGGCTGTCACTCCCTTCGGTAAGCTAGACAGGCCGTCACTGTGGCAGGTTTCGAACCCTTTAACCTTTCTCATGGCTCTTCTCAGAGCCCTCCCCAACTGATGAGCATCCACCATGACTTGTGAGCACTGCAACTAGACATGGGATTCCCGCAGCAGCGCAAGCGCCAGATACAGAGGGAAAAGACTCGCTGCTACGACTCAAGATCCCCATCCCTGGCGTTGCGCTAGAGCTCATGTTAGATGATTATCCACCCCCCACATCTTTTCCAGTCAGTTCCCAGGACAGAGTCCTCTACCCTGTAGGTATGGCCAACATCCTTTGCTCCTAGCTGCGTATGTTTACATTCAGCTGTATTAAAATGCAGATTGTTGGCTTGTGCCCAGTTCACCAAGGGATCCCCCTGGCTCTGTGTCAGTGGCAGTGACCTGTCCTCTTCCCCATTTCCCAATTTTTTGCCACTTGTAAACTTTTTTGGTGATTGTTTTATGTTAAACAGTGCATGGGCAAGAACCAGCCCTGGAAGGTCTCCCCTAGAAACACACCAGTGCAATGGCAGTCCCCTACTACAAGTACCTTTTGAGACCTATCAGTTAGCCAGTTTTTCAGTCACTTGACTTCATTCCAGTTTTTTATTGAGAATGTCGTGTGACACCAAGTCGAACCCCTTATACACGTCCATGACGTCAGCCAAGCCTGGAATCCCCGGGAAAGATATCCAGGGAGCGTGACTGTCTATTTTTCATAGTCCCACGCTGAGTTGCATTAATTACATTCCCTCCCTGGGAATGGGCTGACATCCTGCAGCGCACATGCAGGTCTCTCTCGCACTGAGCCAGGGGTTAATGGGATCCCTCAGTCCCGAGCACCCCAAGAACCCTCACAGAGATGCCCGTTGCTCTGCCAAGCGTGGAGAAGCGTGAAGCCAGCTGCATTGCCAGGCAAGGCTGGAGGGGGCCAGAGAGGAGAGCGGGGGTCCAAGAGCTCCAGCAATGAAGGGAGCTGGGCTGAGGCGTTTGCTCACAGAGCCCTTGGGGGGCCCTGAAGGCCAGGCTTGGGGCACAGATGTGGGCGCTCAGGTGCACAGCATGGTGCCAGGACTGGCAGCAAGGCCCCTGCTTGGAAGGGGGGTCCCAGACTCCTCTGGGAGCGGGCACTGGGCAGAGCTCGCCGTCCCCTCCTCGCCTGGGGGCTTTGTCCCTTCCCTGAGCATTGGTGGGGCCAGCACTGCCCTCTGCAGGGGCTGGGTCACAGCCCTCAGTATCTGCCCCCACTAGTGTGGGGAGGGTCACCCCGGCTCTGTGAGCTGCCCCCGCCCACTGCCGGCACCTGCTGGAACCCTGCACCACCGTGGGCAGGGGCAATGCTCACAGCCGCTCAGCAGGGTCCCCGGGGCTGCCAGGGCGCTGGAGCCGCGTGTGCTCGGCTCAGCCCGGAACAGGACCTGGCAGCCCAAGTGGGGCAATGGACCTGCCCCCCCCCCCGGAAGGAGGAGCTGCTCCATCACCGGGCAGCACCTGCCAGCCCCCTCCCACCTCCCTGGTTGCACCCTGGGGAGCAGGAAACTGGCCCCCAACAGCCTGGGGAGGGGTTACAGGAACATTGAGATGGTGACAGGGCTGGGATAGCTGGCACACATCCCTGCACCCGGATGGCCCCCGCTCAGCACACACCTGCCCTCCTCTTTGCCTGACCCATGGAAAGGTGAGTCCTGCTCCCCAGCTGCGCAGCCCCTGCTGTCACCCCGCGGGGCCCCAGCTTGCTCTGGCTCAGCCACAGCTGGCCGGGCATCCGTCTGTCTGTCCCCCCAGCCCAGTCCAGTGCCTGTGCCCAGGCCACACTTGTGGACTGCCCCAGACGAGGCCCTTGGCTGCAATGGAGCCCCACAGCCCAGCCTGGTGTTCTCAGCCCCAGCTGGGGCCCTGCTGCTCAGACTCCCTGCAGGGAGCCGGACGCCAGGGGTACAGGGCCCTTCCCTCCAGCGCCTGGGGCAGGAGAAACTGCCCCCGCCCGGCCAGCACAGCCAGGGGATCTGCACCATCCCCACAACACCTGCCCCAGCCCTGTGGTTGCTGCCGCACGAGGCCCCTTGCTGCCAGGCAGCTCCCCCAAACCAGCGGGGCCTTGGTCCCTCTGTTTCTGTGAGGACCCACATCGGTTGCCATGGGAACAGCGTGATGGAGGCACCCCACCTGCGTGTTTACAGCATGGAAGGTGCTGGCCCCTGTCTGAGGGGCACTGCGAGCTCCCACCCGGGGCAGGGCTGTCAGCCTGGACAGGGGCAGGCACTTGTGGGGCAGGAAGTGCCGTCTGGGGCCTGGCCTCCCTGGTGATGCCTCATGGCCTGGGGGGGTTGGAGCCCACAGCAGCGGGGGCCAGGGGCCTGAGGGAAGCGATTTGCCTCCACCCAAAAGCAACGCATGGGCCCAGGGATCCCTGGGGGATGAGGGAGTCGTGCCAAGAGCCGGATAGTGGAGCTAGGCTCCATCACGTGGCCGAGGGGAGGATCCAGCAGCCAGACCCCCCCAACCAGGCTCTTTGTGCCACTGCCCCCCACCCCTCCCTACTCTGCTGGTGGAAAGAGTTAATAAAACAGGCCCTAACTAAGCATTTGATTAACAAATGATAAAACAGCAATTGTGGCGCTGCACGAGCTGTAATTGCTGCCGCTAATTGGCTGGTTAGGATTTAATCAGCAATTACATGGAAGGGGAGTAATTAAGTGCCTCCTCGCACATTGTCCAGATCTGGAGCCGGGCCCCCAGCCCCATCAGCCCCCGAGTTCTCCCTTCTTAGCTGCAGGTCCATGGGAGCCATGTGGGCCTGGGGACTGCACACTGGGATGTGGGGTGAGGCCCAGTCTAATCGAAGCAGCAGTAGCAAGGGGCCTGTCCCTGTCCCCCGGAACCTCCGCCGCCCCTGCCCAGCCCCTCTGATACGCTGCTTGTGGGGCTGGTGTGCTCAGGAGGGCGCCGGGCAGGCTGGGCCATGCCATCTGGGTGGCGCTGCCCTTGCTGCTTCAGGCCCTTTGACACGGACGGAAATGGGCAGCCTGGGCCCTGTGGCAGGACCCCAGATGCCCTGGCCTGGCCATTGCGCCGTGCCCGGGCTGGCGGAGGCTGCACCTGGGTTTCTCTTCCCCTGCACTGGGCTCAGCTGCAGCAGCCTGGGCGGGCGGGGAACCGGGTCAGCTGCGGGACAAGCGCGTCGCAGGACCTGCTACTCAGCGGGAAGCCTGTGCTGAGCCTGCCAGCCTGCCCCCAGGGAAGGGATAGCGCTGGAGCAGAGCCAGCAGCTCCCCGCTCCCCCGTGTGTGAGCACCGGCCCTGCCACCCGGCTCGGCTGTGCCACTGCAGCCTGCTCACGTCTGCGCGGCTGAGTCAAGGTGCAGCAGCTAATTTCCATTGGGAGGATGAACGGCAGCCAGAACGCACTGTTAACACCCCATCAGCACTTCTACAACCTCGCTGGCAATTAATTCAATTAAAGCCCCTGTCCTGGGCATAACGGCATTTCATATTTCACTGATTTAACAGCCCCAGCCGCAGCCGGGGCCTCCGACATGCACACACACTTCACACAGGCTGCAGTGCACAGGCTCACCAGAAAGCACACACTGTAAAGCACACTGTACACATGCTATGCACTAACACGTGTGCACATCCATGTGCCCAGCACTGATCATCCAGATGTGCCCGCCCTCTACGCTGGGGAGCTACAGACAGGCACAATCCCCATCGCCAAAGGTTTCAGTTATTCAAAAACCAGCTTTTCCTCACAACAGCACTAAAGGACCCTGCCCCCCGCCCGACTCTGTGCCTGGCACACGAGGTTAATGGGGTGGTTGTTCTCCAGGGACCTGGCTTTTCTTAACACATGAAATGAGTTTAGCGGTCTCTGAGTTACATCCGCACTGGGCATCTATCCACATCACACAGAGATGTCCACAGGAGGCAGCACATGGCGTGGAGTCTCTGCTCAGGAGAAATCCAGGGCTGGAACAGCAGGAGGGTGCAGGCATCGGCAGAGCTGTGGAGGGGGCGGGGGGTCAGGACCGAGGGCACCGGCAGAGCCCAGGGCTGGGCTAGCAGGGGGCTGTGGGTCAGGACCGAGGGGCACCGGCAGAGCCCAGGGCTGGGCTATCAGGGGGCTGTGGGTCAGGACCGAGGGGCACTGACAGAGCTGTGTCCTCTTACTGATGGACTATCTCATAAGAGCACACAGTTCAGGGAGCCTAGGCGGGTGCTGGAGAAGATCTCTCCTGTCCCCAAGCAAAGGTTGGCAGAAGGCCCAGAAGAGAATGGCTGGCTAGGTAAAGGGTGGAGGGTCTGATTTCTCTGGGGCTGGTTAGGCTGGGGGTGGGGGGCGGTCTCTGTGGGACAGACTAGCGAGGTGAGCCAGGAGGGAACAAAGAGGGAAGAGCTGAGCACTAAATCGGGATACTGGGAACAAAATGAACCAAGGAAGCAGAGGACAGAAGAGAAGAAATTCCTGAACTGGCTACACCAATGCGGGGGCTGGGGAACTGGGACTGCTCACACTAGTGGGTGTTGCTGAAGCGGGTGGGACGGCTGGCACAAGTGGAATGATCGACGGTTATTACAACAACCTAGTTAGCTAGGACGGGCAAAGGGGGAGGGGCACTCTAGTTCCAGAACGGCCCTGCCTGTTTCCGAGTCCCTGAGAACTCAGAAGGGAATGACTGGGAACACGTGGCTGACAGACAACGCGCAGGACACAGCATTAGGTGTGGTCTGCTGCAGACCCCAAATCACAGCGGGAACAGGCCAGGTGGCTCCGTCAATGAGGGGTGGGAAGAAAAGCCAGGAGACTGTGGGGCACTCAATTGGAGCGACGGGCGCTGGTGGGCTGGTGCAGTCAGGACTAAAACATCCTTGAATTTCTAAACATTACAGATGACAATCCCTACCTCAAAAAAAAACGGTTACTGACCTTTTGTAACTGTTGTTCGAGTTGGGCTGCTCACGTCCGTTCCACGTCAGGCATGTGCACGCCCCACAACCAGTGCTGGAGATCTTCCTGTAGGGTCGGCTCTAGCACCCTTGGGAGTGGCACACGTATGCGCTGGTATAAGGGCACCCCTGGCCTCTGAGAGAGGGGAAGGGTCATGGAATGGACGTGAGCAACATCTCCAAGAACAAAAGTTACGGAAAGGTCAGTAACTCTCTTCTTCTTCAAATGCTTGCTCATATCCACTCATGTGACAAACAGTGCTCCTGGACATGGGCCAGGGGTTCACAGACATGCCGAATCCAGTGTCGTCCTGGGCCTGTCATGTGATGGGGTAGTGGGACGTGAAGGTGTGGAGAGACGACCACATTGCAGCTCTGTAGATGTCCTGTATCGGGACCTGAGCTAGGAAAGCAGCTGATGACACCTGAGCTCTTCTTGAACAGGCCATCAGCATAGCCAGAAGTGTGACTTTCACCTGCTTGAAACACGCACGGATGGAGGCAGTAATCCAGGAGGAAATCCTCTGGGAAGATACCGACAGACTCTCATCCGCTCCGGGATCACAATAAAAGCTGCATTGGCTTGCGGAAAGGCTTTGTCCTTTCTACATAGAAGGCCAGGACTCGCCTGACGACCAAGGTGTGCAGGTCTTTGCCAGAGCTGTGAGGCTTCAGAAAGACTGGTGGAAGATATCCTGGTTGACATAAAACTGCGACACCACCTTTGGTAGAAATGCCAGGTGAGGGCGCAACTGAACTTTATCCTCGTACAACACGATGTCGGGAGGTTCCGATACAAGAGCTCTGATTTCAGAGACTCGCCAATGTCATTGCCACCAGAAAAGCAGCTTTCCATGACAAGAGAAGAGAGCAGGATGCCCTGGGCTCAAAGTGAGACCCGGTGAGTCTGGACAAGACTAGGTTGAGGTCCCATGGGGGAACAAGCCTCTCCAAGCCTTTCAGGAGTCTGGCCGTCAGCCCATGAGAGACGACTGCTCTCCCTGGATGTGTGGGTGAAAAGCCGAGCTGACTGCTAGGTGTGCTCTGATTGACGACTATGCCAGGCCCTGATGTTTCAAGTGGAGCACAGGCTCCAGAATGTAGTGTAACTGCACGTGGGTCCGGGAGAGGTTTCATTCCACCACCCGCAGAAGCGTTTCCACTACTCCAGGTAAGTCGGCCGAGTGGAGGGTTTTCTGCTTTCCAGCAGGACTTTCTGAACCTGAGTGGAGCAAGGCTGCTCCTCAAGGTCTCACCATGCAGCATCCACGCCGTCAGATGTAAGGAGGCTTGGTTCAGATGTAACAGCTGACCATGGACCTGCAAAACCAAGTCCAGACTGTCCGGGAGTGTCCAAGGGGTTATCACTGCCAGGACCCGCAACGTACCAGAATGATCATTGTGACCCAAGCTTTGTCCCTCTTCATCTTATGAGGACTATGCGGATGAGGGGGATCGGTGGAAAAAGCTTCCCATTCACTGCAGGAGGAATGCATTGGAAAGTGAGCTGTCATCTGTTCCCTGCAAGGGCTCGAGAAAGATGGTTACTCACCTTGTAACTGTGGTTCTTCGAGATGTGCTGCTCACGTCCATTCCATTCTAGGTGTGTGCGCCTCCGTGCATGGCTACTGGAACGTTTTCCCTTTGGCAGCAACTGCAGGGCTCGCTCCGGCGCTGCCAGGAGCCCCACGCACATGCCGTAGTATATGTGGTGCTGCTGGCCCTATGACCCCCCAGTTCCTTAGTGCCGTCTAGCAGCGGGGACGGGGGGTGGGCTGTGGAATGGACATGAGCAACACATCTCGAAGAACAGCAGTTACAAGGTGAGTAACCCTCTTTTCTTCTTCTTCGAGTGCTTACTCCTGCCCATTCCATTGTAGGTGGCTCACAAGCAGTACCTTGGAGGTGGCCAGAGCTACAGATGAGCTGCCTGCAGCACTGCTCTGCTGAAGCCCACGTTGTCCCGTGCCTGCTGGACGATGGCGCAGTGGGACATGACGGTGTGAACAGACGACCAGGTGACAGCCCTGCAGATGTCTCGCACAGGTACTGTCGCTAGAAAGGCTGTAGACAAAGATTGAGCTCTGGCTGAGTGGGCCGTAATTATCCCCGAAGTGGCACTTTCACCTGCTCAGAGCAGAACTGGATGCAGGAAGTTATCCACGATGAGACACGCTGGGCGGAGACAGGTGAGCCTTTCATCCGATCAGCCACTGTGACGAAGAGCTGTGCAGATCTCTGGAAGGGCAGAAATGTGTACATGGAGCTCCCCGACCACTGCAGAAGGCAAGCATCTGACAGCGACCCAACCTCCAGACTCCGGAGGGAGCAGAACTGCGGGCATTTCTTGTTCCATGCTGATGTGAACAGATCCACTGGGGATATCCCCACCGTTGGAAAACCAGAGACCATCTCAGATGCAGCGACCAGTGGTGGCGGGGTAGGACCGACCAGAGGCTGTCTGCCTCGCTGTTCCTGATTCCCAGGAGGTGAGAGGCTATAATGTGAAAATTGTGCCTCACCGCCAGGTCCCACAGACAAATGGCTTCCCTGCAGAGGGCTGAGGAAGGAGCTCCCCCGTCTGTTGATGTAATACATGACTACGCGGCTGTCCGTCAGCACCTGCGCCACCTCACCCGCAGTGAAGCAGAGCAACACTCCACAGGCTAGTTGAATGGCCCGTAACTTGCTCATGTTGATGTGCATGCGCCTCTCCTCCCTCAACCAGACCTTGGTGTGCCAAGGCTGGTGCTGATATGGGCCTCCCACCCTAAGCCTGAGGCGTCCGATGCCATGGTCACTGAGGGGACTAGCTCTTCGAATGGCATATCCCTCAACACTGCACGGGGGCTCCACCACCAGCCTAGTGCGGCCAGGATCTGGGGGAGCTGTGACCACCCAGTCCAGGGAGTGTCTGCTCGGGGCATAAATGGAGGCCAGCCGTCCCTGGGGCTATGCCCTGTGGGGCTAACTACAACCCTAACTCTAAGAGCTATGGACACAGCTACAGATGAAACCCCTGGTAACATGCTTGCCAAGGCAAGGACATCCCAGCTCCGTCACAGGCGATAAGCAGGAACTGAGCGGGAGGGAGGGCTGGCACGTACGCACCACTACCGAGGGCGCTAGAGCTGCTCTACAGGTACCACCGAGGGAAAAGCCTCCGGCACTGGTGCATGTGGCATCCACACTCCTGACATCGAATGACATGAGCAGCACTCGAAGGAGTGCCACAGCCAGGCCAGAGACCCCTGCAGCCAGGACAGGTTCAGAGACCCCCCAGGCCAGACGGGGTCTTTTTGGTCACCTTGCCTGACCCCCTGGATAGCCTGCCCCACGACAACTCCTAGACTCCGCAGAGCTGCTGGAAACACAACCAGCCGGCAGTTACTGACTGCCCGGCCCGTGACGCACAATCCAGCCCACGCAGCTGGCGACAGAGGGACCGACCGTAGGCGTCTCTCCCGGCTGGTGCTGGGCAATGCCGGGACCTGGGCCCAGCTCACCACGGAGGTGGCTTCAGCTAGCCCTGCTCAGGGCACTTCTCAAACAGCTGCCAGGGGCTCAGCTTCCCTTGCTGGAGCCAGGACGGTGCTGGGCATGGGCAACCCCCCCCCCGGCACACAGGGCCCACCCCCCCCCCCGCACACACGGCTCACCCCTCCACACCGGGCTCACCCCCCCCACACCCCCATATAGGGCTCACCCCCACACCGCCCCATGCAGGACTCACCCCCCCCACCCCCGCGTGCAGGGTTCACCCTCCACACACCCCCATGCAGGACTCCCCACCCCCGCGTGCAGGGCTCACGGGCTCAGAACTGACCTGCCTGGTGCACAGGGAAGACGCCCGGAGGGGAAGGCTCCAGCGCCCCTCGGTAAGCCAGAGCGACCGCATGGCCTGACTCATCCCGTGCTGGGCTCTGGGCTGCACCACGCAGGGGCTCGCGTGGGGCTGCTGTGGCCAGGGCCTTTGCCCAGGAAGAAATGAGTGAACATGCCAGCGCCCCAGCACTCCTGAGACCCGATAACACGCACCCGCCCCAGGCAGGGGATGCAGGCCCCCTTCGGCCTGGCGGGGCTGTCTCCTCAGGACACGTCACTGGGCTGAAGCTCACCTGTGCTGGGGGGATGCCATGTCGCTACCAACCCACATGCTCCGTCCCCGGCCCTGCACGTCAGGAACCAAACAGCCAGGCCCCTCGCCACCCCAGGTCTGCCCTCCAGCAGCTCCATGCGCAGAGCTCCACCTCCCGCGCAGCCAGCCCAGCTCCCAGCCCTCGTCTTGACAGCCAGGGAGCCCCTCTGCCCACCCACTCGGCCAGGGCCAGGGCCCCTCCCACAGCCCCAGCTGGTCTTACCACATAAAGGAGCTTGATTGCATCTTCCCAGAGGGTGCTCAGCTCCCGCCGACTTAACGAGGCCCGATTGTCTCTGCAGCCCCCACACCTGGTGGCAGCCAGCAGCACCTTGCTACATAACAAACACAAACCCCAGGCGCCCCCCAAAATCCCACAGTAATACCCTGCTCATCCTCCCGCAGTGCTCTGCCTCCCCCCAGTCCAGAGATGGAGGGGTTTAAACAACTCTTATTGGACCAGCTGCTGCTGGGGGGAGAAGCTTTCGAGGCTGCGGGGCAGGTGGAGCAGAGACCGCCTCACCTCTTGTCTCGCTCACAGCCCGGCCCAACACGGCCATAGCAACCCTGCAAGCAGCCTTTATTTGCAGCAAGACCCTCTGGCCGTGCCCACCTCAGGCTCTGGGTCGGGCCAGGTGCAACGGGGCCCTGCCCACATCGGGCCCTGGTCGCACCGGGCCCCAACAGGGTCCCGATCTCCGAGGCGCCTCTAGCTGCTGCAATGCAAGCCGTGAGCGGAGCACACGCGAACCCCACCAGTCCACAGCCGGTGCCTGCTGGCCACCCAGCGTCCACGGCTCTCCCCAGCGCCCTGCCCGGGCCCCTCCCGGCAGGCAGCCCTGGGGGCAGGCACAGGCCAGCAGAGCGGGGGCTGCCAGCGCCAGCAGCTCAGAGCAGGGTGGCTAGTGCCCAGCTCGAGGGCTCAGTGCCCCATGCTGGGCCCTGCCCTGCCCTGCCCTACCCAGGCGATGCGCCCGCCCTGGCGCTGGGCCCCAGCTCGGATTGGCTCGTCCTCCCAGCTCACCTGCTGCGGAGTTGCCATGGAAACAGGTGAGATGCTTATGATGTCACCTTGGTGATAGAGCCGAGCCGCCTCCTGCCAAGTGGCGGAGGAGTGTGGGGAGGGGGTGGGCATGGTGCCCACCATGGGTCACTCCTGCTGGGCCGCCGGCTCCCGGTGCCAGGCTGGGGCTGGCAGAACGGCCTGGTACTGGCAGCTAAACAGGTAACTGGGGGCGGAAGTGGCTCTCAGCCCCCGCCAAGGCACTGGGCAGGGCTCCCCATGGGCTAACGAGGGCGGCTACAGCCTTAATGAGCCGAGGGGGAGCCAGCACCACCCCCACCCCACAGCCTGGGGCCGGATGGGGCAAAGAGGGACGGGTGCACAGTCTATGCTGATCTGCCCCCCAGCTCTTGTGGGAATGAGCCTCTCCAGACCCACTGGCACGGGTTGCCTGCCCCTCAGGCAGGATTGCCCTCCTTTGCACTGCGCTGCTGCCCCCAGACCTCTTCCCTGGAGGACAGAGGTGCAGGGCCTGGACCGTGGGGCTGGACTAGACCCACCGGCTCCCCTTGCAAGTAGGGAGGTGGCATGACCCCCCCCCCTTTTCTCCTTGTCCATCATGCGCCACCCCCAGCGGGTGGCTAGCACCCAGCCCCATGCAGCACCAGCAGGCTCATGGGGGGGGGTTGGGTGCTCTCCCACGCTGCACAAGAATCTAATTACCCCTTGAACTGGGGAATGGGCATCACCAGCCTAGACCCAGCCATGGAGGCCGCGCACAGCCACGACCCCCACCCAGCCCCACTTCCCTTCTCCCAGGGGCTGGGCAACCTCAGGGCAGGAGGGGGCTGGGAAACCAGACCTGGTCCCCCTGCCCTGGCAGCCAGCGCCCTCTCCTGCCACTCTGCCCTCCTTCGGGCCTGCAGCGGTGGTTGCTGGAGCCATCAGGAGCCAGGACTCCCAGCAAGAGGGGAGTGGCCTGGGGCTGCAGCCTGGGTTCCAGCCTCCGGCTGGCCCTAAGGCCTGTGGCGGGGGAGGGGGGGGTCAGCTCACACCCCTGCCTGCTCCGGCTCTGCCACTCACAGTCAGCACCAGGCTCCAGCCTCCCCGGCTCACTGCAGCGGAGTCACCTCGTGGCTCATGCCCCGGGTCTGCAGCTGTTCTGCCCACCATGAGACGGGACAGCCTCACCCACCCAGGCAAACCCCACATCCCAAAGGGCGAGGGGGAGGGGGGACAGGTTGGGGAACAGGCTGCAGGTGAGGCAACAGGAGGTCCCAGCCGCCTCTGCCTGCAGCACGGTCACACCTCGCAGCCAGGCTGAGCAGTGGTTAACACCGGCGTGCGTGGAGCTGTGCACTCTGAGCAGATGTGTGGGCTTGGCTGCAGCCACGGAGCCGGCGCTGCGCTACCTGCATCCACTGCCTCCCCACACACTGGCAAGGACACCACTGCCAGCCCAGGGCCCCCGTGAGGGAGGGCAGCTCTCCCCGCCCCTCGGCGCACTGGCCCCACTGCTCAGCTCCCCCTCATGGGGCTGGCCCCACCTTGACACTGCTGCTCCTGGGCACAGAGCCTTGGCAGCGTGGCCCCTCTCCCCTCTGCCGCACAGACATGCTCCTGTTCATGTCCCGGCTGGCTGTTAATGCACAGGCAAGGAGGAGGAAACTGCTGAGCCAAGAATCAGTCCTGCAAGGTGATGCCTGGGGAGCAGTCACCACGTGGGGTGTTTCTGCAATGGTTTTAGGAATCTGGGGTGTGCCTCAGTTTCCCCTGGGCTGTGCATGGCTAAGGGATGGGGAGGACAGTTTGCTCTCAGGGAGGCTACAGCCAGGTGTGAATAGCACCCAGCTGTCTGAGCCAGGATGGGTCACTGCAAAGGCCGGGCCAAGACTGATCCCATAGCACTGGTGAATCCAAGAAGCCAGCAGCAAACCCAGACACTGGGACACTGACCCCAGCGTCCAGCAGGGAAGCAGGGCCCAGATCCCAGCTGGAGAACAAAGGACGGGCAGGGGGCAGATACGCATAGGCTGCGGGGAGGAGCTGGGGATCTCACCTGGGATCCGACCCAGCAGGTCAGACAGAGACATGGACTCTGCCCGAGGGGTTCCCTGCAGCCTGGCTGGGCCCTGGGCTGGCCAGGACGGGCCGTGCTCTCCCCCGCCTCTCTCTGGGCTCCCCAAGGACGCCCTGTGCCGTGCCTGATCACACCGGTGGCTGTGCCCCCAAGCCTCTGCCAGCCAGGATAACTCACTCCCCAGGGCCATAGCACCAGCTCTGCTGGGATCGGGGAGCTGGCTGGGGCTGGCTGCATTGGGTGGGCGCTGTCCATGATCCTGGGGGGAAGGAGGCCTGGCAGCATGTGTGTGACTGCACTGGTTTGTACAGATAGTGCATGTGTGAGTCCATCTGTGTCCAGGCAAGTGTGCGTGGGCTTACAGACAGCACGTGTGTGCGGAGGCTTGCACATTATCCAGAGTGAGCATGTTACAGTGTGCGCACGCACGCAGGGTTGCACAGACAGCAGGTGCACCTTACACAGTGTGTGTGCAGGGTTGTACAGATGGCGTATGCCCCTTACACGGTGTGCGCAAACGTGTCTGCAGGGCTGCGCAGCCATCACGAGCAGGCGCGTTACACAGCGGGCGTGCACGTTACACAGCAAGCAGTGTGCAGGCCGGCACAGATGGTGCAAGCAGTCCATTACACGGCAGGCGTGCACGTTACACAGCATGTATGGGTGCAGGGCAGGGCAGAGGGTGGGAGTGGTCCATTACACGGCAGGCGTGCACGTTACACAGCATGTATGGGTGCAGGGCAGGGCAGACAGCGCGAGCTGCCCTCCCCAGCCTGTGCCCCTCGGCCTCACAGACCCCGCGCGGCTGCTCCGCTGGGGCAGCTTTTGGTGACAGCTTTGGATGCTTTCTGCCAGACTGGCTCATGTCACAGCAGCTCAGCTCCACAGGGCTGTGGCGATCTGAGCCGCCAGACAGGCCTCCCAGCCCTGACTGGCACGGGGCTGGGGCAGGGAGCCTGCAGCCTGGAAGCCATTCACCCACCCGGGGCACAGCTGACTCCAGGTGTGGGCTCTGCCACCCACTGATGGGCTCACCACAGCAGTCACTGCACCAGAGCTGGTTGCAGGGAGGGAGCAGGCCGGGCCCCACTCAGCCCGATGCCAAGGGGAATTGGGGGGTCAGGGGAGCAGCGCTGACACCCCTGAGCTGTGCTGGGCAACAGAGTCTAGCTCCAACTTGATGATCCAGCCAGATGTTTCGTATCAATAACCAACAAGAATTGCCCCTGCTCAGGCGCACCCGCAGGGTGCATGAGCAGCCACCTCTGGGGCAGAACATGGCAGCCGCCTAGCACTGCGTGGGAGCGGGAGAGGGGCACGGCTTGAAAGACACGATTGAAATTCCCAGCCCCAGGGTGCCGGGCACTGGCCTGTGGCTCAGCCCCGGATCTGTCCCCGGTTCTGCTGCTGCCCTTGGATGAGCCACTGCCCCTCCCAGCCTCGGTCCCACACACCGGAGCCATCATGGGGCCGTGCCACCCCTCCCCAGGCGCCCTTCTGAATCAGAGGGTTTCCCAGCGGGCGAATTGAAGCGCCAGCTGCAGCCCCATAAATCGGGCCCTGCGCCCGGCTGGCACTGCATTACAGCGAGCAGATTTATCGCACGGTACAAGCGCACGGCCCGCGCCCGACAGCAGGCAATTAAAGCACTAATTGCTGCTGATGGCACCGTCCTAAACGGGGGAGGGGGAGGCGGCTCCCTTGAGCCCCTGGAAACCAGCCCCCAGGGAGAGCACGGCACAGCCAGCACCAGCCGCAGCACTGCAAGGGGGTAGCATGGAGCCCCTGCCCCTCAGCAGCACTAGCCTGTCCCATGGCTCATGGCCTTAGGAGCATCCCTCTGTCCCCGCCGCTGTCCTGCCGCCTCTCCGAATGCAGCCGTGCTGCCCTCAACGCCCCCACGGACACCTGCAGCCAGATCAGAGGCACCCTTAGAAACAGCTGCACGGTGCAGCCTGCGCCCCCCACGCAGCCCCCACCAGGCTAGGCCAGGGGCGTCTCAGGCTGTGACAGAGCTCGTTCCGTGATCGCCATTAGCGTGCGGGCACTGGCCCATGGCGCACCAACAGAAGCCAGGGAGGTTGGCAGCCAGCCTGGCACGTGGGTGTCACCCAGGAGGGCAGCGACATGCCAGGCTGAGCTGCTGTGTGCCAGGCTTGCCCAGGCAGAGTTCCAAGGTAGGC
Source organism: Mesoclemmys tuberculata (assembly GCA_007922155.1). NCBI lineage: Eukaryota > Metazoa > Chordata > Testudines > Chelidae > Mesoclemmys > Mesoclemmys tuberculata. The sequence goes on along the minus strand of ML675615.1, from coordinate 32,219,634 downwards.
CACTGTGGCGAGCCTCTCGCTGGGCTCCCGGGCCTTGGCTGGCACCGTGTCAGCCCAGCCCAGCCAGGCCTTGGCACACAGGCTGCTGTGGGGGCCGGGGCCAGCCTGAGCGCCAAGGCAAGGGCAGCCGGGACGGGTGAGGCCAGGGCAGGGCGGGCAGAGAGTGCCGCTGGCCATCCCTGTGCGGGCCCCCCCAGTGGCCCCCCCAGCTCAGCAAGAGGGGGCGGGGGGACCAGCTCAGCTGACGTCTTCGTTACACTGGGCAGGGAGTTAATTACATGGGCGGGGGCTGGCAGCACAGGGGGGCGTGGCAGGGCCCCATGACATGTGGGGGGCCACACATCACAGAGCAGGCAGCCCCGTTGGGATTAGCATAGGCCAGGCGCACAAATGACCCCTCCCAGTGCCACAAACAGAACCCAGGAGTCCCGGCTTCCCCCCCCACTCTAGCCCCTAGACCCCCCCCCTCTTCCCAGCATCAGGAGAGAACCCAGGAGTCCCTCCCCCATTTAAGTGCAGAGGAGGGTTGCTAGGCAGTAAACACACGGAGCAGCAGGCACGGGAAGACTCACGAGCTGGGGAGAAGCCTTGATGCAGCCCGGGTTCTAGGGGGCAGCAGCCGCCAGGGAGACACCGGGGCCATACCGGGGATCCCCTCTGGAGCAGGGAGCCCTAGGCCAGGCAGGGGCGCTAGCGCCTCGCTTGTGCCCCATGGCACCATACCCTGGCACCCCCATGAACCCGCAAACACCCTCGGCAGGTGGCAATGGGCCAGTACCCACAGCCCAGGTGCCCCCGTGGGGCCCCGGCCAGCAGCAGGGCCCCAGTCCGGGATCACCCACCCTGCTGGCTCAAAGGCTCAGCTCCAGGCAGCAGCAGGGGCTTGCCAGGGGAGCGGCAGAGCGGCCAGGTGCCTGGCCCACTGGACTCTTGACGGGAGGCCAGGCTGGTCCATGGATCCCAGCCCTGGGGGCTCCCTGGCGCAGGCAGGTGGCTGGGTAACGAGCGTTTCCCCGGCCAGGCATCGGTCCGCACGACCACTTGCCGGCCCCCAACTCTGGTGGGGCCTGAGCCCCTCAGCCAGCACCCTGCCCCCCTCACCCCAGCCAGGAGCTCCCCCCAGCCAGCACCCGCCCCCTTGCCACAGCGCCCCTGCTGGGGCAGGAGGAAATGGAGTAGTTGGGAACCCCCCTGCAGCCAGTGCCCCCTTCTCGGAGAGGCAGGTGGGGCGGGGGTGACCAGCCTCTCTGCAGCCAGCACAGCGTCTGGGCGCTGATTAAGTCAGGAGGCAAGGAATGAATTAGTCTACGGTGGTTTTGCATCACAATGGAGCTGCGCTAATTAAGTCTTTCAGCTGATAACGCTTCCCCCATTACACCCAATTAGCATGTGCTGGCTGGCAGGGCTCCCATCTCCGTGGGGGGCAGGCCCAGAACCAAATGGAGCAGCGCTGGGAGCCGCCGGGCAGGCCACGCTGAGCTGTGCCACCTAGAACAGCACCCGCCATGGGCCAGGCCCACCCCAAGCACAGCTGGGCTGGACACTCCCAGGCAGGCTGCAGAGATCCAAGGCCAGGGGCCCCCCCAACGCTGAGAACTGCCAGGGCAGAGCACGGGCACTGTGCCAGGGCACTTTGGATCATGTTTGCTATGGGGCAGGGGACCCTCTGCCAGCCCCAGCGCCCCCTACGAGCCGCCTCTGCCCATGGCTGGCTGCACCTGCGAATTGCCAACTGCTGCCCGGCTGATAAGCCCCACGCTCTTCCCAGCCAGCAAGTCCTCACGGGCCCCTGGTCCCCATGGAGGCCCCTGCCCACACAGATCAGAGCCGGGGGAAGGAAACACTGTTGCCAAGGGGGGCTGCTCATGACTGAGGGATGTCAGCAGAGCTGGGGGGCCCAAAGCTAAGATGGCAGGGGCTGGGAGCGAGGGGAAAGCTGGCGCAGATTCCTTCCCCTCCCCCCCCCCCACTCTGTTTTTGTCCATCCCTCACTCGAAGGAGCAATAAATTACAAATCAGGCTCCTTCCTTGTCCTCCACCCACCTCCAGCCAGCCTGGCCCCTTCCAGCTCCAGCCAGCACGTGTGCCTCCAGCACTCCCTCCCTGCCTGTCCCAACCCATCCCTTTGGGCCCCATCTCAGCGCCCCAAAGCTCTTGGCCCATGGAGCCCTTACCCCTCTGCCTCCCACTGCTTGCCCTGGGCCCTAAGCTGGGGACTCTGCCTCCCACCCAGGGCTCCAGCCCCGTCTGCCCCAAGGGCCACTCCCTGCCCTGGCCCCGGCCTCTCCCCTCCTGCCATGCTGCCCCCATAGTGCACAGCACACCGCACCATTCTGGCCCAGACAAGGGTAGCATGATCCCCCCCCCATGGGCCCCCTGCTCACTGCAGCAACCCGTTCAAAACTGCCCTCCGCATTGCCCCCCAAAAGTGCCCCCGGGCTGGGTTGCACAGGACTGTGGGGCTGCCCCAATCTGCCTGACATGAGGCCAGCTAAGCCTTTGCCCCCAGGCAGGAGCAGAGAGAGACAAAAACGCACTGAAGCCACAGAGACCCAGGGCAGGTGCCACCCCCTGCCAATGCGTCTCAACACCGACCCGCAGCCCCTGTGATCCCAGACCCGGCGCTCGGCCTGGCTCATATTTGGGAAGCAAATGGTGTAACTGACAGTGAAGATAGAGCTCTCACGTCGGTTCCCTTCCTGCCAGGAGCCTCAAGGTCACCCTGAGCCCCGGGCCTGTCAGCTGCGGAGCAGAGAGGAACTGTGGGCAGGAGAGCCAGTGGGAGCTAGGGGCAGGCACCCACCCAGCTGGGGACCCCTCTGTCCCTCCATCCCCCCTGGGGCTGGCCACGCTGGGGGTGACTCACTCACACCCTCACCTTGTGCCCTGAGGGAGCTTGGGGATACGGCACCTGCCCCCAGGCCAGGCCCATCCCCTCCCAGTCTGCAGCTCGTGGTGCCCAACTCCCCTAGGCACAAGTGGGCCAGCCCCTGGCCTGGCAGATGGCCCCGTGTCCCAGCACGGCCATGCCCATCCCGGCGCCGTCTTGCTGCACTCGGCTGCAGCACCTGCCATTGGGCTATTCACAGAACCACTCGGCACGGGGCACAGGCCTGGCTCGGAGGTGGCAGGCAGGGCAAAGGCCTCTCCTGTGCGGGAACAGATGGGGGACGTGGTGCAGTCCCAGCGCTGGCTAGCAGGGCAGGGCCCCCCGCAGCCTTTGGGGTGCCGTGGGGGGGCTGGGACTGACCCTGGCTCCCGCAGGCAGCACAGGAGGGAGGCTGCTGAGCTCCTGACGTGAGGGGTGGGGAGCTGATGGCACGGGCTGGGCGAGGGGCCCCACAGGCTTGCTCCGGGCTCCTCCACACCACACGTGGGGCACAGCACGCTGCCACCTACTAGGGACGGGCTGAACCCTTGGGCTGGGCTGGGTCGAGGCCTGGTTACCCAGTGAGCTGGGGGTTTCTGTCTCACTTCCGGGCTGAGCCCTGCACTGTGGGGTCAGCCTGGAGCCCCCGGTATGGCGCCCAGCCCGGGGCCTGCATCCGCCCCATTGCCTCTGCACCGGAGCTCCTTGGCCACCAGCCTCCTGCTGGGGCCGTGCCCATGTCTGTGCCCCGCCGCTCTCAGCCTTGCCCACCCAGTGGGAAGCAAACGCCGGCCCTCAGCGCAGCTGCCGGAGAGGGAGAGGGGACGACACTCAGCACTGGGGGACCTACCCGAACACCGAGTCCGGGGCAGGTGTTAGCGCGGCCGCAGGGAGCTGCGGGCGGACACCAGGCCACCAGCACACAGGGGTGTTTCCTCCACTTCTACTTTAAAGGGCAAAAAAGAAAAACAAAACTTCCCCCACTTGCCCCCGCACAACTACCCTACCCCCGCACAACTGCCCCGCTCCCCTCCCCCACACAAGCTCCTCCCCCTGCATCGATGGCTGCCCTCCTGGCTGGGGTCCCCAGAGAAGCTGGCAGCAGATGGCTAGCAGCCACGTGCCACTGGGCATACTCCAGGGCTGAGCAACGCAGGCTGAGAGCACCCGCCCTGCACCCCCATGCCCCATCCCCAGCAGTGGGTCAGTGCCCCAAACACCCAGCGCACATGCAGCACCAAGCCCAGGCTTTGCTGCTGAAACCCGGCCCAGCAGGCTCCAGCAGGGGCCGCCAGGATCTGCCCCACGCTCTGGGCCCTGCAGCAGGTGGGGGAAGGAGCCCTCCCAGCCTGGCTCTGGGGGGCAGCACCTGCACTCACACAGAGCCCAGTGCCATCCACGCAGCACCAGCCCCCTGCCTCCAAATGCAGCCACCTCTGGGGGCTGTGGCACCTGTTAACAGCATCCTGGGCAGGGACCCAGCAGGGCTCAGGGAGAAGAGGGGAGGGAGCCAGGAGCGCTCAGGGCCCCTTTGCCCCCATTCCTGCCCCACAGCCGCCCCTTGACCACACACGAATCTCGACGCAGCCGTGCCCGGGGGCTCGGACAGATGCATGTGGCGGGGCCGGGACATCTCGGAGAGGCCCCTCTGCCCGAAGCCGTGCCCAGCCCAGCCAGGCTGGGCCACGGAAGCAGGCAGACACCAGCCCTGCACCCCCCCGAGCCAGGCCCAGCTGCTGCCAGCCAGGTGCCCGGGGACGGCTGAGGCTAAAGCTCAGAGAGAGACGGGATTTAGCACTTCGAAGGCTCCCGGTGCCACAGCCCCACAATCACTCTCCAGCTCAGCCCCCCGGCCGAGTCCCCTGGGGGCAGGGTGCTCTGCTCTGGGTGGCCGTGGCAGGCGTGGTCGGGCAGTGGTGGCGAGTGGCAATCCCCCTGCGGGGCAGGGCCAAGCACGGGGAACAGGAGGTGCGTGAGACAGAGCAAACTGCCAGGACTGGATCCACACCTGATCCCAGCACAGGGCCATCTGACGGGGCCCGGCGCTGAGACGGGGCAGCTGTGCCCAGGGCAGCCTGGCACGGTGGGGGGGGGGCAACCGGGGGCAAGTGCTGCGAGTGGCTGGGCTTGCATGTCTGGGACTGGGGGAGGCAGCGCAGAGACTTGCCACTCCCCCTCCATCTCCTCCCAGGGACGGGCACCAGGCCCCACCAGGACCAGCCGTGCCCAGACCGAGGCGGAGCCCCCCCCCATGCACCTGTCAGGCACTGCCAGGTCTGATACGGAACCAGCCCCTCATGGCACGCAGCCAGAACAGCCCCGGGCAGCCTGTGTCTGCCACGTGTGCTGGCAACCCTGGCGCAGCTGCTTCCCTGGCCAATGGCGAGAGCCACACCACACTGCTCGTGCAGCAGCCATCACCCCGCCACAGGTGCCCCGCTGAGCCCGCCCCACGCAGGAGGCTACTTTGCCTGCCCCGGCCCCTTCCCCAGCAACCGACCTGGGCATGGCCCAGAGCACAGGCTCCCCCAGAGCCCGGAGCGGCCAGGAGGAGACGGACTCTGCTCACGCCTCAGCCATAGCCCAGCCCTGGTCCTCAGCTCACTGCGCTACTGCCCCCAGGGCAGGATCCCTCCCTCTGAGCCCGGAGCCCGGCACCGCCGGTCCCAGCCAGCCCAGAGCCCTGCTGCAGCATGGAGAGCAGAGCCTGCTCCAGGCCAGAGGGAAAGGCCCCACGCCCCAGGTGGCCTTACGCCTCCGACTGCCAGCAGCTGGGATGGGCGCCGGAGACGGGTCACTGCAAATAGCCTTGTTCCAGTCACTGCTCTGGCACACCTGGTGCCAGCCGCTGGGGAAGGCAGGACCAGGCTAGGTGGGCCACTGGGCTGACGCAGCCTGGCCGTTCTTGAAAGCTCCATGGCTAGGGTAATGGAGAAGTTCTAACAACCCGGCGACTGCCACGTGGGAACGCATGACTGACAGCACCGCACGCCACGGAGCACCGGAGCGGAGCTGTGGCCTCCAGCACCGTCCTGGCACCAGGCAGGTGCATGGCTCGGTTGCCGGCTGAGCAAGCAGCCAGAGGCAAACACTCCCTGCATGGCCGCCGCACACCAGACCCACTGGGATTGGCAAACCGGCACCGCACGCCGGCCTGGGCAGAGTGGGAACGGGCCAAGCAAAGACACCTCTGCTCCCACTCCCAGCTCTAGGCTGCAGGAGGCTCCCCCTCCGGGTGCGTGTCCCATTTCACCCAAGCACCAACGCTCTCCTTGCCCCCTGCCCAGCACCAGACACCGCCACCGCCACACTGGGCGATCCGGGGCGCCCCAGCAACCAGCATCCCTCCCAGCAAATGGGGGGGGGGGGGCCCCCGCCCGAAGGGGCTCAGGCTCCAGCATGTCTGGTGGTGCCAGCGGCGGTAGAGAAACTCGGGGGGCACCCTGGAGGGCAGGGAAAGGGCCTGCTCAGCAGCACCCCTCTGGGCAGCTACGGAGCCGCAAACAGGGCTCCCCCAGCGGTGGGCCTGAGGGGGGTGAACACTATGGGAGCTGAGGAGGGTGGTGCACCTGCATGGGTGCAGGGGGGAGGGCCCTGGGACAGACCCACCCCCAGGCTGGCACAGGGCGGCAGCCGTTTGTGATCGTGGGCCATCGCTGGAGCTGCCCTGCCCCTCACCTGCCTGGCTGACAGCAGAGAGGGGCGCACGGGGGACGCGGGCAGGCCCGGACTGGCTGGGGGAGGGAGCGTGCAGCCCAGCGCCGCCCCCTCCCTTCCCCCGCCAGGCACAGCAGCTCAGTCCTTTGTTCCCAGCTGCCAGGTGTGGGCTGCCCGGACCCTGCCTGGGCCCTTCCCCGGCCCAGCCCTGCCATGATCCCTGCAGCCCAGAGCACGCCTGGCAGCCGCCAACGACAGGGACCCCAGCCCAGCCGGCTCCCCCTCTGCGGGACACCAGCACTGCTCGGGCGCACGTATGAGGGAGTGGAGAGCCCTGGGCCGGGATGGCAGGGGCTGCAGGTCGGGATTGAGGGGCACCAGCACAGCTGTCTGGGTGAAGCTTGCCCAGCCTCTGCCCGCAGCAGGCCTGGCTGTGGATGGCGTCTCTGCCTCCCTCCCTCGCTCCGCGGATGCCCAGGGCTCTTGCAGCTCTCAGAACTGGAGATACCAGAGCAGCCAGCCCAACCCAGGGGCCACGCTCGCCGCCCAGCTCCATGACGCCTGGGACCCTGCCCTGCAGCCCCCCCCCAGACAAGAGTAGCCCACGGCTCCAGACAGCGCCGATCCCACAGCTGGGACAGGGGCACCCAGGGAGCAGGAAGGCGGCTGCATGAACCTTACAGCCCCTCTGGGTCCTGCCAGCGCAGGGCACTGGGCTCCAGCGCTGCCGGTGGAGGCTGCAAGCCAGGGGCCTTGTGCCATAGTCTGGCTGGGTAGGGGTGTGCGCCCCGGGTCACTGGCAGCGCTGGCGTAGAGCAGGCGCAGGGTGAGCGCGTGGCGAGGGGCTGTGCCAGCTGCCGGAGGAGCCAGGCTTCCGGGAGCGCTTGGCCATGGGAACCTCTCCATTGGCTCAGGCGTGCGGGGTCTGGCACGAGGGTCCAGGGGCCCCCACCCACCCCAGCCAGGTGGATTGGAGGCTATGGAGCTGGGCGGGGGTTCAAATGCTACCGGTACCACCCTGCCTCACGGCCGAGGCATCCCACGCGCTATGGCTGTGACGGGGCCAGAGAAAAGCCTCCAAGTCAGAGTGCCAGCAAAGCCCATCTCGCCGGAGCCAGGCACAGAAGCCAATGTCCCCAACCTCCAGACGTGGGAGCCCCGCAGGGCAGACGCCCAGCGGCCGGGGCCCCACACTCCCATGTCAGCAGCAGCACCAGCCAGGACCCTACCCTGGGGCTCCGCACGAACCGCCTGGACCCAGAGGGGCAGACCCCGCTGACCTTGCTGTGCCAACCCACAGCCGCAAGAGCTGATGCCCCTGCCGGGGTCCACGGCACTGGATCTCAGTGCACACACCCGTCACCCTGCCAGCCCCGGGCACACCCGCAGGGGCAGCCCCGGAGGATACAAACCGCCCGCACCCGACCCAGGCAAGCCCAAATGGACCAGAAACACGAGTGCAGATGCTGCCTGCGCTGCCCTGACAAGGGAGGGTCACGAATCCCTGCAACGGCCCAGATGAAGGGGGGAGGCGTGCAAGGGGGGCAGAGCTGGGGGCTGGACGCTGCGGGGGGTCGCTGAGCTAGTGAGTTGATGCTGTAGGGGGGTCACGCATCTGGCCGGGGGTTGCCGTTGGGGGGGTGCACAGCTGCGGGGGCTGCAGAGATGGCGGGGGGCTGCGGGGGGGCGCAGAGCTGGCTAGGGACGGGGGGGCCGCGGTGGGGGGGCAAAGCTGGGCCAAGGCCTGTT
>ML675615.1:32161285-32206359 GCA_007922155.1 Mesoclemmys tuberculata | reverse complement strand
ACAAGGGTGTGGGCACATGCACACATTCACGAACGGGCGTACCCACATGCAGGTAGGAGCACATGGGCATGCAAGTGCGCACACACACACACACACTCAGTGCTCGTGTGGATGCACACACATACCTGTACCTCTGTCCCCACCTGCAGCCCCGCCCAGCCGCTCCACTGACCTGCTCCATTCTGCCCATTCTCAAGACCCCCCAGTCCACATCCCCACCTCCTTCCTGCTGAGCTTTGGTGACAAACGGGGGGCCATGGCCCCCACAGCTCTCTGCCTGCAGAGCCACCTTATGCAGTCCTAGCAGCAGACTGGGAGCACCCAGGGCCAGGGTGGGAGGGTCCCGCTTCCCCAGCCCCCTCGCTCTCCATTGGAACCTGGTGCCCCGAGCTTGGGACACGCCGAGCCTGCCGGTGCTGGTGGCCATGCCGAGCCCTGCCTTCCTCGGGGCCCTGCCCCGGCGGGGCACTCCTGGCTCCAGGGACATGCCTTCCCCAGGAACCCTGGAGGGGCTGGCCCTGCTCGGCTCGGCTGGGAGCTGCCGCTATACAGCACCCCAAGCATCAGAGCCAGGCAAGGACAGCAGCTGGTGCCCACCCAGCTGGCCCCATGTCTGGGGTGAGAGGAGCCAGGCCAGGAGGGGAATGGGGGTGGGGTGAAAGGGACTCAGGCAACGCCAGGAGAATATGTGGGGTGTGACGCCCCTAGCGTGGGCAGGGTCCTGTTTCCGCCCAGCCCATAAAGAGTCAGGAGTGAGCTGGCCCGGCACCTAGCCCTGAGCCTTGCCCTGCTGGGGGAGCATGCGGCTCTGCTGCACACACAGCCGTGCACTCATCCCTGCACACACTCACCCTGTGCACACGCCCTGGGAGCTGGCCAGGCCCTGCAGAGGACACTGCGCTCGGGGCTGCAGACTGGCACCAGCCCAAGGGGACGGCGCTTTGCAAACTCCATCTGCTCCCTATGCTGTTGTTGTTTTTTCTCCTCCCAGGGACTGGTTCCAGCTCCAGCTTCTGATACCGCGATTCAAATGCCAGCAAGAGCCACACACTGGCCTGATGCCCGGGGGTGGGGGAGGCTAGGATGCCCGCTGTTCCCCTGGTCTAGGCCCCCACTCTCCTGGAGACATCCCTGCAACTGGGCTGGCACCAGGCTGTGGCACCTGTAGGGCCAGTGGGGGCACCTGCTCCCTTCCCGGCCCCCCCGTAGGTTCCCCAGACCTTCATGCCCCTCTGAGCCAGCTACCCTAGAGAGCCACACCCTGGCACCCTTGCCCATCAGGCTCCAAGGACCCCTGCCCCCAGCACAGCCCCAGGTCCATCCCCTCAGCCCTGTGCCCAGAACGTGCCCGCTCTCCGTGCAGGCCGTGCCGTTCCCAAGCCGTGGAATGGAGAAGGACAAACACTGGCAGCCTGGGATCAGAGCCACTGGGACATGAGCTGCCCGCCCAGGGGCAGTGAGCCTTTGCGGGCAGGCCAGCGCTGTAGCCACGTACTGAACGTTTAGCCATGCCTTGACACCAGAGTGCCCACGGCAGGCAAGTGGCCACACCAGGCAGAGGAGGATGGAGAACAGGCCACGGGGCCTTTCCCCACCCGGCCCCAGGGCCGGGGACAGGCTGGCTCAGGAGGCAGCACCTGGTTCCTTGTCCCCTCCCCTCATGGCACTGCCCCAGCCCCGCCAGGCACTCAGTTCTCCCCCAGAGCCAAGTGCAACTGGCACGTGCAGGGACAGAGCTGGCCCCGGGAGCTGGGGAACACACAACCACTTGGCTGAGGGGGTACAGAGAGTGGACAGCCCCTGGCTCCCCAAGAACAGGCCAGGCACGGGGACGGGGTCAGCCTGGACAGGGGCTTGAAGTGCAGCTGCTGAGAAGGTGGATGGGGGGATCACTCCCCCCCCCCAGCATGAGCATCCCTTGAGCCCAGGCAGGAGGCGCAGGCAGCCAGAATGGGGGCTGCCAGGCTGTGCCCCACTGTCTGGGCGGGCAGCCGCTCCCTCTCCACCCTGGCCAAATGCAGTCCCCACCCAGGTTGGAAGGGCCAACGGCTCCTTGTGTTCCTCAACCTACATGGCCCCCAGCCCAGATCTGCTCAGCACTGCCCCACAGAGCAGCACCGCCCCCCCCCCCACGGCCCCCGTGCCAGGCTGACCGCGCTGCTTGCTCCTACGGACCCAGTCCTCCCCCTGCCCCTGCCCTGACCTCCATCTCCCTCAGCCCCATGAGGTGGGACCCTGTGCGTGGGCCCGCTCACCCTGATGGGAGGGAGAGGAAAGCAGGGGCTGCTGGCCCCACAGGGAGGAAGGGGGGAACTGCCAAGCCCCACATGCCACAATGCCAGGCCCGTGCGGAGCTGGAGATCGCCCATCCAGCTCAGCATTGGGCCCACCCCATCTGCCCTGCTGCCCCGTGCTGGCAGGCGCCTTCGCTGGGCAGTGGCCCATGGCGCGGTCAGCACGCTGACGAGCTAATAGAGTCTAATTAATACAGATCGGGGAGATCACTTTCAATTCCGCTCCCTCTCCCTCATGCCAAGGCGCAGCAGGGGAGGGGGAGCTGGCTCTGCTCCTGCAGCCCCTGGGCACCGCCAGGCTCCTGCCAACACCGGGCACACCCAGTGCTCCTAGGGCTGGGGGGGGAAAGGGTGGGACTGCGGCAGGGTCCACTCTGCCCAGGCAGGAGTCGAAGGGAACCAGAATGTGGGGCAGGGACGTGGGAGATGCGGCTGAGCCCCGGCCTGCCCAGGCAGGAGCCACGTGTGGGGCTATGAAGGGAGGAGGTTGGAGGCCTGGCAAAAGGCCTGCCGTAGAATTGCTGCCAGGCTGGAGGGCCAGAGGCTCCTGCCCCCCACCCCGGCAAGCATCAGCCACGGGCCCTCAATATGCCACAAGTGCCCCCTGGTGCAGAGCAGCCCCGAGCCGTGGCTTCATCCCTCCTGGTGCAGGGCTCGGATCCTCTCTGCAGGCAGTCGCCCTCCCCCACAGGCTCTTGGCCCGGATCCCTTGCCTGCCCGGCCCCTTCCCAGGCTGCTCCTTGGTAGGCACTTTGCCCCCCACCGGCCCCACGTCCCAGCCTGACCAGCCTGTGCTGGGCTGAGCAAGATACTCCCCATGAACGCACCCAGGCCACGGCTGAGCTTCCATCTGCCCCATCCCACTGGCCTCCCGCCCTCCCCGGCTATTGCATGCCGGGGACAGAGGCAGAGGCAGACTGGGTCGGCCTGGGCCCAGCCCGTCTCTGCTAGGGGCTGGCGCCAGAGGGAGACCAGAAAGCCCTGAAGCAGGCAGTGCTGCCCCGAGGGGGCTCCAGCCCCGTCAGCGCCAGACTCGCCCGCAGCGGCAGGCTTACAGCCTGGATTAGTCTGAGCCGCTCTGTGTCAGCCTGGCTGTTCTCACCAGCCGGCGCCGAGAGCTCACTGATCCCCTCCGCATTCCAGCTAAGCGCCGCGCTCAGGAGCTCGCGTTCCCGTTTAGGGAGGGATCAAGGCAGCGCCTGGAGCCCCAAACAGATCACAGCCCTGTGGCACCAGGCTGCACAGACCCGGCCTGAGATCAGGCCACCTGCTGTGCTGGGCGCTGTGACCAAGTAGGAATTTTCTATGATTCTTTGAGAGTCCTGTCAGTGCCTCATTTCCCCCTGTGTACTGCGCTGTTACCCAGTGGGGTGGGAAAGAACTTGACAGTCTCAGAGCTGGCAAAGAGACATAGGCGTGGGTGTCACTCGCTATCAGGGCCGTAGTCCCCATAGCACTGGCGAATCCCAGAAGCCAGTAGCAAACCCAGTCACCGGGACACTGACCCCAGCACCCAGCAGGAGGTGGATCCCCCCAGCAGGGAAGCGGGGCCCAGATCCCAGCTGGAGACAAAGGACGGGTGGGGGCGAGGGGATGAGCATTGGCTGCGGGTAGGAGCCGGGGCTCTCCCTGGGATCTGACCCAGCAGGTCAGACAGAGACACGGACCCTGCCCGGGGGGTTCCCTGCAGCCTGGCTGGGCTCCGGGCTGCCCAGGACGGGCCGTGCTCTCCCCCGCCTCTCTCTGGGCTCCCCAAGGACGCCCTGTGCTGTGCTCGCTGCCTGATTGCCCTGGCAGTTGTGCTGGTGTGTGAGTGTCGCTGCTGCGCTGGGCGAGGGGCGCTGACCCCTGCGGAGGGGACACGTCTCTCCCGGGGTCTGTCTCAGCTGGACTCGCTGGGCAGAGCTTGTGGGAGGATGGGGGGCTGGAGCCCAGAGGTCCAGTCTAGGGAGGTGGTGAGGCCACGGGGTCCGCCCTGGAGGACAGGTGAGGCCCCTGAGGGGTGTGGCTCCCTGACGGTCCCTCCAGAGGCTGTTCCATGGGGGATGCAGACCCATCCTGTGGCTGGATGACAGCTACACAGCTGCAGCTGAGCCTGGCCCCCCATTGTGCAGGGAGCTGCCCAGACACATGAAACAAGCCAGCCCGGCCCAGAGAGCATGCGGTCTACTTCGACAAGCCAGACACGGGGGAGATGGGGACCGTGAGCCCCATTTTTGAGCTGTGCAGCCGTGTGTCTTGTGGCAGAGAGTCCCACAGGCTGGCTGTGCGCCAGCCCTTTCCTTTGGTCAAGCTGCTGTCTCCTGCTCCTTGCTCTGTGCCCCGCTGATCCCAGGCTCTGGGCTGGCACAGCAACGGGGCCGGTGCATGCTCCTGGCAGCAGGCTGTGTGATTTGGTGTGTGCAGAGAGGGCCTGCTGGTGCTACAGACCCCTGGCTGACGGGCACGCACACAGCCCTGTATTGGCTGCACTGCTGGCTGCGCGTGGGGGTGGACTGTTGGAACAAGGGGAGCCGGCAGCCCCACATGCCATGGGCTGTGCACATAGGTCAGCCGAAGGACACTGTCCCAGTGAGCAGCCGCAGATGGTTAAATGTTAACGGTCAGATTACTTTGGCAAAGGATGGCCTGATCCTGGGCGGGTGTAGTGGCTCCGCACCAATTCCCACCAGTCAGGGGCCTAGTCTCTGTAACAAGTGACTGGCCCTGTCCCACAGCAGGCAGCTCTGCCTGCAGCAGGAGGGAGGTGCACAGAGTATCTGCGCTGTGCCAGAACCAATCAGGTCCTTTCAAAATTGTGGCCAACATGCCAGTCACAGCCCTGGCGAAAGCTGGACGTGCTAAGCCCCTTTCATTCAGAGTGACTGGAAGGAGCAATTAAGCCCCTTTGTGCTGTGATAGTTAGAAATAGCAAGTCACCACCCAAGGCACAGAGATGCATGGCAGGATCTAATCAGGGCTTGGATAGCAAGGGGCTGTGGGTTGGGATGGAGAGGCACCTGCAGAACTGTGTGTATATGGAGAGCCCAGGGACACCGGGAGCTGCACCACATTTGCCCCAATCCTCACACCCTCCTCGAACAGAGGTCTTGGCTGCAGCGCCACCAGAGCTGGCATGTCATGCCTGCAGCTCTTTGTGCTGAAACGATGACACCCTACCAGGGGAAAGGGGAACCGCGTGCCCAGTCCGATGCAATAATCAATGGGCTCAGAGCTCTCCAGGGACCCTTGGCACAATCAACTCCTATGATTGATTAGTCCCGCTGGTCAGCTGACAAGGGCATTCGTCATGTGACCCCGGCAGCAGCAGCCACTCCATAGTGATGTCATGACCGTGGCCAGCTGTAACTAGATTATTACTTGGAGTAATTAAGATGGAATTAAAAATTAATTCTTTTCTACAGAGCGATTGCGTTGCAGGGATAAGCTCCATGTTGCAGCCTTTGTGTGATTTTTTTCTAAATTAAATTGGATTGGGCCGGATGGGGGAGCCGGGAAGCGGATTAATGAGCCATGAAGCCCGGTGCATGAGCAATGAGCGGTGACGGAGATGTCTCGCTTTGATGAGACAGTTGGTGGGGCCCAGTCCTTGTCCAACGCATGTCTCAGCCCAACACATTTGCAGCCCCCCTTGCTCCAGGACAAGATGGCCCCCAACCCTCCCACCACAGCCCCACCCAGAGCCCGTTCCAGGGGGAGCAGAAACCCAGATCAGCTGCTTCTTCTCCCAGGGCCCTCCTGGGCAGGCACAGAGGACATGTTCTCCGCATTGTCAGCCCTTGGAGGGTCTGAGCAGCCAAGACGGGTCTCTGTCCTGCCCCAGGGCAGATACTGAACTGCTGCTGCCCATGCTCCAGGCCAGGCAGCCAGCTAGTGATGGGCTGGGGGCAGCCAGGGGCCCTGCCAAGGCAGGTCAGAGGAGGGTGGGGTCGCTGCAAAGGGGGACTTGCTCTTTCGGATATGGCAGAGGCACATGGACACAGACCTGCACTGACAGGCCCCAGCAGAGATGGGGCAGAGCTGTCTGACCACCCAAAGCCAGCCCCGTGCCCCCTGCAGCCCCACGCCAGCTGCCTGTGCCCTCATCAGCCCTCTTTCAGCACTGGCATCTAGGCAGGCGCCCCCATGGAGCAGGAGTCAGGGGTTAGCTGTACACGCCAGAGAGAACTAATCACCAAGGCTACCCGGCACAGCCAGAGCCCCGGACTCTGCCTCTCCAGCTCCAGGCCTGGGCATCGAGCCCACGGAGATCAGCCAGCGCTAGCAGTGCCTCTGGATAACGCCACGGGAAGGATGCAGACGGCCTGGAAATCCAGCCCTGGAGCAGCGCTAAGCCCAGAGCCCCGGCCAGCAGGGGCTGCACCCCCTGCCCATTTGGGGGGATGGAGCCCACTAACATCTGTTGCTCTCCCTCCTCCTTGGGGCTGCCTGAGGGCCCATGCTGGGGGCAGGGATCTGTTCCCCTCTCTTCTTATTCCCCACAAACCAGCCGCAGAACAAGGACCTGTTTGATCCCAGCTGTGGGGAAGCCGAACTGGAAGCCAGCCGCCCAGCTCAGATTGGATGCACAGAAATCCCCTCCACCCCGGCCGCCATCTGCAGGGCCGTACCTTCACGGCGTGCACGCCAGGTGGTCTGTGGCGTGCGGCCTCCTCTTGCGGCCCAGGCAGCAGCAGCAAGCGGGATTTTCTCTACGGTGCTGAGATTTCGGGAACTCCCATCGAACTGAACTGGGCGTCTGTGCTGGGGGCTCGGCCCCGCGCCCGCCTGGCCTTCGCAGTGCCAACGGAGATGGATGTTAAAGGCCATTGTATTAGCAGGACCCCTGACCACCTCAGCACCTCACCCCCGGTGCCTGGTGCCAGGCCGTTGGCGCAAGCCTCGTGCTCCACCCTGCTGGGGAGAGCCTCTCGCACCAAGGAGGCTCCAGCAGCAGGAGTTTCAGCTCTGCTGGGGCTTGGCCAGCGCCTCTTCTGGGGCCAGCAGAGAGCCACGCTGCAGGGAGGGGGGCACAGCCCAAAGGCAGTGCTAACATTTCCACCCCACCGTGGGCCCAGAGTCATGGGAACAGCTGGCAGGGTTGGCCCTGGACCTGGCCCTGGCCCTGCCTCCTAACACCCCACAGTACTTGGGGGTCTCAGCCAGCTCCCAGCCTCCCTAGGAGACGAGTGGGGCAGCCAAGCAGGGGAGGGACGATGGGAAGGGGAAGCACCAGCAGCACTGTGCAGCTCCCGGCGCTTGCTGCGGGCGTGGCCCGTGGCTGTTCGCTCTCCCTGGGGCAGGCAGCGTTTGCAGACGACCTGGGTGCTTTGCAGAGCATCCCCCCCCAGCAGCCCGGCGCGCTGCCAGCTCCCGTGTTCCCCTGCCCTGGCAGCACCAGTTCAGTTAGTCCTCCACGCCCACAAGGGGCTGGCACGGATGAACCCCCCACACACCAGGCCCCTGCTGGCTGCTCAGACCGGTGAGAGCTGCCCCAAGCAGCCAGGCTGGAGTGCTGGAGTTGCTGCTCCTCAGTGTGCTCTGACCTGGGCGGTGCTTTGCATCTGGGGCCAGGTGGGCAGCCGCGTCGACCTGCCAGCTGCATTTGGGGAAGTCCCCCGGAAAGCAGCCCCCAGGCCCACAGGCAGCAGCAGGTTAGGGGGGAAGGGTCTGCCCAGCCCGACGGTGGCACGAGAGCTGCGGCAGGCCAGGCGTACATTCGGCGTGGAAGGACAGGCGAGAGCCTGGGCACGGCTGGAGGGACGGCACCGGCGTCCTGGACACTCCTTGCCCCGCTGTCCCCAGGTACGAAGCGCAGCGCCGTGCGGCTGGCCAGCTGAGACGTCGAACCCGGGACAGGACGCCCTGCCTGCAGGATTCCCGAGCTCTGAGACAGTGAGTGAGATGGGCGACAAGGAAAGGCCAGCAAACCCAAGGCCATGTCACGCAGGGGAAGGAAGGCTGCAGAGAGGAATGCATGTGCACACGGACCCTGGCCCAGCTGCGTCACAGGATATTTGCCAGGCCTGGCAGAGGTGACTTACAGGGCTGGCCGGCAGCGTCCTAGTCCCCGCTCTGTGGCCAAGACGTGGCCTCACCATTGGGCATTGAAAACAAACATGGGCTCAGCCCAGCCTTCTGCCCCGTCTCGCCCCTGCCTGTCCCTGTCCCGCTGCCCGGGGCTCCCTGCAGAGAGCAGGACTTGGGCCCAGGGGGCAGAGGAAGATGAGGGAAATGAGAAGTAAATAAGCCCTGCCGGTGAGGCCCTAATGCCGCTAAGAGGATTTTCCAAATTAGCCATTTGCAAGAGCAGATTAACCCCTGTACGGCTGGGGGAGACGCAGCAACCACTGCGGAGCCAGGCCCGGGCAGCCCTGCCTCTGCACACGCGCCTCGGAGCCGCTCTAAGCTCCCGCGGCTGGTTAAGACGAGTGAGTCGCTGTTTTTGTGCTGGTAACCAGGCCACCTGGACAGGGGCCAGAACAGGCTTCAGAGCCGCCGGCGGCCCAGCAAAGTGGGGGTCGGGGGGAGTGGAGCCACGGGATGCAGGCAATGGGGGCCCTGCAGGCTCCGGGGTGTTGGCTGGCCAGGAGGGACACCAGCCCCACAGCGAGCAGAGCAGGCGGCGCGTTGGCGTCGTCTCTCACTCGTTCCTTCTGAAACGGCCCAGCCATCTGGACGCTGCACGGCGCGGCTGTGTCCCACAATGCTTTGCAGCACAGGCCTGGCGACCTGCCCTGGGACCCGCAGCCAGCCCCGCTGCACGGACCGGGCGGTGGCCAAAGCCTGCCTGCCGGGCCATGGTGCTGGGGCCGGCCCTGGTTCCCCATAGCTGTGAGCCAGGGCCCCGCAGCCGGCACTGGTCACATGTGGGCAGGAGAGCGTGCCCGTACTGGTGGCACCCTGGCGAGCTGGTTTGACGCCCGCACGCCCCGGTGTGGCTGGCTGAATGGGGCAGCCCTCGTGCCAGGCAGCTCCGGCAGCAGGAGACAGAGAGCAGAGCGACCGAGTGAGACGTCAGGCCGAATAAACAAACCCACAGCCAATTATCCCAGCAGCATCTCACGGGGGAGAGCGAGGCGGGCGGCCCCTGGGGAGACTCTCTGGTCACCGGTGACGTGCTGCCCAGGGCAGACCCACACGAGTGCCGTGCGTCACCCCCCAGCTCGGGGGAGACACCTGCCCTCCCCAGCCAGTCAGCACCCAGCACCCTCTGGTGGCCGCTGCGGGACCCACGTCGCCGGCTGTGCTCCTGTGTCCCGCTGCAGCTGTGAGTGGTGGGAAACAGCACGTCAGACCCCCAGCCTGTTAGGTTCCCCCCCACATACCCCTCCCTGGCCCCAGGAGTGGCTGCTCCATCCACTAACCAGGGTGCTGCTGCTGGGCGGGTAGCGGAGGGAACCGGACCAAAGCAGCAGGCAGGGATGGGACAAAGGGGCTCATTCACGGGGAAGGCAAAGGGCACGGGGCCTTAAACACACAGGACCGCGAGCCCTGGCCCCTCGAGGAAGGGCGCATGGGCCAGGCACAGCTGTCACCCCTGTACATGCAGTGTGTGCATGTGCTTGGGCAGGCCAGGCCCTGGGAACCAGCTGCACGGGACACACCAGCACAGGGCTGGGTGAGCAGGATCTGCTCCTGGTCCCATGCAGCATGGCCTGGGCTGGAGCTGGCCGGCTAGAGAACGGGGCTGTGGCAGGGAGCCCAGGACTACAGGACAGGAGAAGCCAGCGGAGTCTGGTCCCCAGGTGCTCGGCTCAGCCCATTGTCCCAGGGCCTCAGTCCCTGCTTGAGACCCAAACAAAGCTCTGAGCTGCCCAAGTGGCTGCTCCCCTCCTGTCATGGGGGCAGCTGGACTGCGCATGGAGCAGAGCAGGACGGGGCCCTGGCCACGAGTCTCTGCCTGGGATTTGCTGCCCGGCTGGCCAGCGCTAAGCATGTCTCATAAGAGCTGAGCACAAGGGTCCCCCCGGAGCACGGCTGACGGCGCCTTGGAGGGGGGCTGGTGCAGGAGGTTAGAGGCACAGCGCAGCCGCCTGTTCCCAGCCTGGCCCAAGCCGGCCCCCAGCCCTAATCCAGCCATGCTCCTCTCCCATGTCCCAGCCACGTCTCATGCAGAGAGGGCAGCAGGTGTCAGGCTGGTGCTCGGGCTTGGGGTACTGCTCTTTGTTTCTACTGTGTTTGGGGAAAGGGCTTTGGGTGCATTCCTTGCAAAGACACAGGATCGCAACAGGCACCCGCCTTCCCTTTAGCCTCCTCATGGAAACAACCCGGGTCATGGATCCACTGGCTCGGGGTCACGGTGCCAGCTTTGGAACCGTCTTTAAAGGAACCATCCAGGGAGCCACACCCCCGAGGGGGCTCACGCGTCCTCCAGGGCGCGGCCTCACCGCCTCCCTAGACTGGACCTCTTGGCTCCAGCCCCCCACCCCCCCACGAGCTCTGCCCAGCAAGTCCAGCTGAGACAGACCCCGGGAGAGACGTGTCCCCTCCGCAGGGGTCAGTGCCCCTCGCCCAGTGCGGCAGCAACACTCACACACCAGCACAGCCGCCAGGGCGATCAGGCAGCGAGCACAGCACAGGGTGTCCTTGGGGAGCCCAGAGAGAGGCGGGGGAGAGCACGGCCCGTCCTGGGCAGCCCAGAGCCCAGCCAGGCTGCAGGGAACCCCCCGGGCAGGGTCCGTGTCTCTGTCTGACCTGCTGGGTCAGATCCCAGGTGAGAGCCCCGGCTCCTCCCCGCAGCCTATGCTTATCCCCCCCCCCACCCCCACACATCTCCTGGGATCTGAGCTGGGGAGTTGCTGTTGTCCAGCTTCCTGGCAGGGCGGGGCAGAGAGTCCAACCCCTCTGGGTCCTTGGTTGCTAGGAGTCAATGTCCTGGCCATTGGGTTTGCTGCAGGAGTCACACCCCGTGGCCCTTAGCACCCAGGCTCCAGCTCCAGGGCGCAGGCAAAGCTGGGCGCACATCCCTGTGCCGACGTAAGGGGCCAGTGAGCGTCAGGCTCTGCAGTGGCACCAGCCCTGAACTGCCTTGCAGGGAAGCACACTCAGCTCGTAACTGCCAGGGCTGGGATTTGCTGCTGGCTAATTACGGGCTAACGATGCTAAATGGACAGGCTTGGCACCTCCAGAGGCGGCAGGATCCCCCGGCGTTTTGAGCCGTTGGCCAGACACCAGACCCAGCTTGTGATCTCCCCGGGAGCTGGCTCCCTCTGCGGGGACGGGCTCTGTAACTGGCAGAGCTGGGCCCTTGGGTTGCATGGGCGCCAGCTGCAGGGCAGTGTCCCTGGACAGCGCCAGGCACCAACCCCCCGCCCTTGGCGCAGTGACAGTGCTAGTGGAGTTCTGGACACAGAACACCTCACCAAAGGGGTAACCTTTAATGAGGGGGCTCCCTGCCTGCCCCCCGAGCCCAGTGTGCCTCACACCTCCGCAGTGCCCCGCACACGCCATGCCAGACGGCATTGCCCATGCACCTGCTCTGGGCAGAGGCAGCACAGCCTGCGGTGCCCCACGGGCTCCCTGCCAGCTCAAGGGGCCATGTACTGCGTTCCTGCCTGGTCCCTACCTCAGCTCTCCTGGCTGTCCCCAGCCCCAGCCATTCAGACTAACCTATGTCACAGGGAGAGAACAGTTTGATTCCTTTTAGCTGGTGAAATTAACCAAGGAGCTGAGTGCGGCAGGGGCTGGTCCCCCAGGCTGGTGTGGGCGAGGACAGGGAACCCTGGGACACCCTGTAATGCAAGGCTAAGCTGCATCATCCTGCTCCGCCACTAAGGGGCACGGTGAGAGAAATACCTTTTTTACACCACCCTCAGCCACAGCTGGGGGCCATTAAGGCATCTTGCGATGAGCACAGCTGGGGTGCGTAAGCAAGCTCCGTGGACACGCCAGATCTGGACATATCCAGGTGTCAGGAGTAAACTAAGAGCAGAAACAGTAAGAACAAAGCAATAGAGATTGCAGGATCTCATTGACCTGCCACTCTTCCAAGCCCCTGAGAACTTCACCTCTTCACAGTGGACAGCCTGGAAGCAGCATTTTGCAAGATTTCAATAGCAAACAAGCTCTACAAAGATACTGGAGATATTCAGGTATCTTCTTTAATTTGTGCTATGGGGAAGCAGGCAGACCGCACCTTTTGCACCTTTGACTTTACTGAAGGCAGACAGAAGGATAGCCAGAGCCCTCTTTTCTAGTCATGTTTGTCGCCCACTTTAACAATGCTGGTGCTAGCCCACTGGAGGCCCTAAGCAGAAATATTTTTGCCTCCCCCCCATACTAAAAATTAATAGGGGCCCCTTGAGCTGCTCAGGGCCCTAAGCAATTGTTTAGTCTGCTTATGCCTAGTGCTAGCTCTCCTCAGAGAAACGTGGTTTATGAATAATCATGTTTTCAGCAGAGAATCCAAGAACCAGGGGAAAATGTTGAATGTTTAATAAAGGCTCTGCATGCATTGGCTGAAAACTATGATTTTGGAAATGCAAAACACGAAAATATCAGAGACAGGCTGGTTACTGGATTAACAGATAAAAACCTTTCACAGCAGCTACAGTTGAAGAGAGATTTAACCCTACCCACAGCTATGGAGAGAGCAAAGCAGCCAGAGTTAGTCACACACCAGAACAAAAGGCAGGAGCAATCTGAAAACCTCAAGCTGCCTTAGAGCTATAAACAGACATTTGAGTGTTAAAAGTCGTTGTCATAAACCCCCAGGCAAGGAGAGAGATCTGCCAGGCAAAGATCAATTCCAGCCAACAGCTCAAGGTGTGGACAGTCATATCCACAGAGATGATATGGGGCCAGCCAGAGGTGCCCAGTGCAATAAATGCACACAATATGGACATTTGACAGCTGTTTGCCGTCCCAAAGCACTAGGGAGTTGACTCCTATTACTACAATCGAGAGCTATTGTTTATGGAATTTAGCACTTGTGAGGACAGAGCTTGCCTGGACAGTGAAACTGAATATTCATGGCAAGGCTATTCACTCAGGAGCTAAGGTCACAGTCGTCTCAGAACGGCCTTATGATCACCTTGAACCTCTCCAAGAGCTGAAGTCACCTGACACAACTCTGAGTAGCCCTGGAGTTACCTGCACTGCACGGGCCAGTTCACCACAGGAACAACAGACAGAGAAAAGCTGAGCATTCGGCGGGGACGTGATTGAAGGGTCAAAGACCAATAGCCGTCTCAGCCCCAGCGTGGCCACCATGACAGGCCTAGCGAGAAAGGTGGAAGAACACAACTGACATTTGGTGATTCTGGACTTAGGAAAGGAGATCCACTGCAAAGAAACCTAAGAGACACTGCTGAGCCAGACAGGCACAAACACTGCACCAGACAGAAACCGGAAGAAACTTGCTGCCGATTTCTGTGAACTCAGAGGACGTCATTACCTGGTCGCTGTGGACTGGTTTTCAAGGTGTATGGAACTAATGCACTTGTGTGATGGAGTCCCAGAGGAACAGCGTCGGAACTACTCAGACGCAGCCAGTCAGGACTCTAGTGCTCAGAGTCTGCACCCCCATGGGTCTCCACACGCCAGTGCTGCCACCTCCTGAATCTGGTTTCGGAGGTTCAGCCCCCTACTGTGCCGGAGCTTCCCTGAGTCCCCATGGATGGGACCCTGGGGAGCCCTGTGTGACCCGTCCGTGCCCAGGGTAGCCCACTGATAATGCCAGGGTCAGGGCAGGCTGCGAAAGGAGAGCAAATTCTCCCAACACTGGTGGGTGACACCACAGTCAGACTTCCCAACCAGCCACAAACAGTGCTTCTGATTCCCCCACACTGGTTATCAAGAAGCCACTGTGCAAATACACACAGCCCCCTTTACTGCATTTCAGTCTCTGGCTCCCAAAACCGACACTAGGTCCAGTAAAGAGACCAGTTGCTTTAACTCTATGCTCTTTACTAAAAGATTCCCTCTGATCCCAAAGGATCAGCCACAGTACCAGTTCACTATAAGTTTGGATCTTACCCGAAATACCACGCTGCCAGCCAATCCTTTAGTAACTAAAACTAAAGGTTTATTTGTAAAAGAAAAACAAACAATAAGAGAAGTGTTAAAGGCTTAAAGCAATCAGATACATACAAGTGATTTAAAAGTCCATATACATCAGGTTTCTAGAACAATTGTGGAGTTGCAGGCTTGTATAGTTCCTCTGGTGTACATCCAGTACCTGGATGGGTCTAAGTCCTTTAGTTCAGTTGCAAAGTGTGTTAATCCAGAGGTGTGTCCGCAGCTGGATAGGAACAAGGACACAAGGCAAAGACCAAGACGAAGACAAAATGGTTTCTGTAGTTTGATCTTATATACCCTCTGTTACTGGCCATGTGGCTTGTGGAACTTTACTGGAACCAAAATGAAGTCCATAGTCACATGGGCCAATCCTGGCAACTCTTCAGGTATGCCTTTAGTTTCTTCCTGGGCCTCTGGCTTCTGATAAGGCCTTGAATGGGCTATTAAGCAAGCTATTGCCCTGCTGCCTCTCTGTCTGGGGTGTGTCTTCCACAGCACAGTTTGAAATACAGGGATATCAAAGATCTCCATAACTTTCCTTGCACATATTACACATGAACACAAATATTATCATCTTATTCAGCATATCATAACCTTTCTAACAGTACCTGACATGGCATGTCTTACATGAATTATTATGATTTTGACATATTAAGGTCAAACAACACCAATGCCCCCCCCTCCTAATGCAGCCCGCGTGACACCCTGCATGCCCCCAAAGGGGCCAAGCACCCTGCCTTGCAGTCAGAAGCGATTCACAGCCAGCGTGGGAGTCTGAAGGGATTATCAGGTCTCAGGATCACAGTGGAGAAAGACGTTAGCAGATGAATTAGAAGTTACAGCAGCGACCAACTGGAGAGCTTCAGAGCCCCACTCTCGAGCCCTGCTTCCCTGACCCCTTACAGGGGACTGCCCTTCCTCCCCACCACTGCCAGACACGCCTCCCTGGCCCCTCCCATCCTTTGTCTCCTTCCTGGGCAAGATGGCCATCCTCCCCCCGTTTCCATCTGTCGCAGCCTGTTGCAGCTGGTTGACCCAGGCAGGGGGTCCTGGCCAGGTCTCTGGACGTGTGGCTGGGGAAGGCCCATCCACCCGCTAGTGGTCTCTTCAGTGAGCACACACCCGGGGCCCATCACCGACATACGTGAGTAACATATGGGGGAAACTGAGGCACACATGCAACACTCAGAGGAAACATTAGGAGCATCTCCACTTCGTCACAGCTTGAAAGACGTAACATGTTGCAGAGCATTTCTGCTCCCTTTGATATTCCAGAACGACTAGTGATGGACGATGGACCACAGTTCACTGCAGCAGAATTTAAGTCATTCTGAAGGAAATACGATTTTGATCAGATTACTAGCAGCCCACATTACCAGAAGCAAATGAAGAGCTGAGAGAGCTATATGGAGAGCCAAGAAAATTCTACAGCAGGAAGATCCATTCCTTGCTCTTCTGTGTTAGATCAATACCAATAGCTGCTACTGGAGATAGTCCAGCACAACGTGTGATGGGACGACTGTTCCACCTTTGGAAAGGAACTGATCTCCAGGGTGGCCAGCCATGAAGAGAGCAGCCCAACTGGCTCACAAGGCTAACGGCGCTATGAACACTTTTACCACAGATGTCTGTCAGAGAGCTGCCAGACCCAGAACCCGGCGACGGTGTTCATGTCAAATTGGACAGAGAAAAAAGCTGGACAACTCCAGCTGTTGTAAAGAAACAGAATTCAACATCCAAATCACAAGTGATCGATGGTAACAGCGCAGAGCTCAGCAGAAACCGTCGACATCTATACTTTGTTCCCCAGAAAGAACAATCAGCGGGGCAAACTCTGCAGATGGCAGACGCAGAACAAGACGACTCAAGGGTCCTAGACTGACCACAGGCAGCTGTTGCAACCAATGGCCAGCCAGACGACCAAGTAGGTGCGAGCCTCTGTCGTGTAATTAGAAAACCAGTGAGAGCCAGAGACCCTCAATGGGCTGATCCACACTGAACTTCAGAACGAGTGTGACCATGTCAGTCCTGTGCAGGCAGGAATGTAGACCCGAAAGGGGGAGTGCTGGACCGCTGGACTGTACGTATCAGTCTGCGGCTAGGCCGCGGGGTGCATAACCTTCCTTATTTCAGCTAGTCTCGGCCAGAGCCACCGGCACAGCTGGTGTGGAAACAATCTCTGTGGCCAGTCCGGATCTGGTGCAGATGGGACAGACTGGAGCAGGGGGGCTCCCTCGCTGATATGTTGTCCCTGGGCCAGTGCCTGCCCCAGGCTCTTCCCTACTTGTTGCATTTCCATCTCATGCCCTGGGCCCGGGCTCTGTATTGGGTCATCATCGGATTCCCCCATTGTGGCAGGGGAGGAGAGGGGACGTGGACAGCCACAGGCCTCCCAACCCACCCCTTGAGCCAGACGGGCTCCCCTGTGTGTCCCCTTCATGTCCTCAAACGAAGACTCCACTGGAAGCACCCCGTGGCTGTGGGCACCACAGTGCCCGCTCTCCCCAATGCAAGGACTGGTGCCACCCCACAGCTACGGGAACAACAATTTAGCGCAACACCCCGCAGGACCTGGTGCCTAGGAGTATGGGCACCACTCTGGCATCGCTGGCAGAGGGCACCAGGCCTTTGGGAGTGTCTTTGCCCTGCAGCACTGAGCACCCAGCCATGCCCCAGGAGCGTGGTTGATACCATCACGTGGTGGCAGCGGAGAAGCCCTCCCACAGGCAGCCCGCGGAGACAGAGCCCAAATCCAGAGCCCGTCTGCCCCTGTGTGCCAAGCCACTTCTAGCAAGACTCTATCCAGGTGCACTGGAGAAGCACAAGCTGAGCTGTGGCCATGCCACGGGAGGTGCTGCCAGGCTGGGGGAGGCCGTGGGGGCGCGGCTGGCCGGACACAGCTCTCACTCACACTGTGTGGAATGAGAGGGGCTGTGGCACAGTGCAGAGCCCCTCGGGCTGGTGCTGGGCTCAGCCAAGCCCCAGGGGAGCCCAGGCCCACGAGGCCAGCGTTGCCAGCCAGGGGAAGGGCACGGCTGGTGCAGGAGCCATGGCGAAAACAGTGGGAGGGCTCTGCCTGCCCCGTGCCAGGTCCCCGCTGGGCAGCGAGTGTGTGGCTGTGCCTCTCTGCTCAGCGCGCTGTCATGTCCCATCACAGCTGCCTGCCCAGAGCCGGGGGCTGCCAGCACCGAGCACTGCCTATGACAGCCGGGCCGAGCACTGGGCTGTACACTGGCCCTCCAGCTGCCAGCGATCTCTGGGGCTGGCAGGACCCACTGGATGCCCATGGAAGCGCAGTCTTCTGCCCAGCCTCTTTTCCACACCCGACGGGGGCTCTGCTGGTGTCGGGACTCACCTGGGCTGAGTGACTGGACTGGGGGCTCACCTAGCGCAGTCCCAGCGGGTCCCATAGTCACAGCTGTGCCCCTCTGTCCCGCCCCCAGCCCCCTGCTCTCTCAGCCCCCCCAGCTCTGTTGGTGCCTCTCAATCCTGGCTCCCGCCTGGGACTCTGCCCTCTGCTTGGCAGTGCTGGGCACTGACAGCTGCTGCGTCATGTGGGGAACGGGGCTGCCCCATCAGTGCCCAACTGCAGAGCCTGGGGTTTGATTGAGCAGAAGGTGGCAGCGGCTGCACCGCTCCCAAGCCAGGAACCCACCTGACATGGCGACTGTCCCGGCTTTTAACTCTCAGCACCCGGAGCAGAGACAAGGGGGGACAGAGCCACCATGCTGAGGTTGGCAGGTACAAGTGAGTTAGAGGGAGAGAGAGATTTTTCCGTTACAGTGATGCTAACAGTGCAGCGCTGGTTAGTGGGGCGTAAGTGGACTCCATCTCGTTAGTTTCTTGCAGTGAGCTCTTCCTGAAACTTGGACTATTGAACCTAAAAATATTTCGATGAGAGAGAGTGTGTGTGTGTGTGTGTGTACGCACGCGCAGGGCATTAAAAGACCCAACCCAAACTGTTCTGACAACAGCAAGGGGAGTGAAGAGGCAGATGGCCAGCCTGAGACTGAAGGCCGAAAAATGCATAGCAACAACTCTACAGTGCAAATAAACGACCCTAAAGCACAGATGGATCCACCCTAGGAACAAACTAAGCACAGAGAGAAGAGAAGAGAAGAGAAGAGTCAGGCTTGCAATTAGCTGGTGATTAACAACCACACTGACAGCAGGGGCAGCAGGACACAGCCAGGCCCAGAGACTGACATGAGAGCCAGGAACTATAAAAGATGGGTGAGACGAACATGGAAACTTTGGGTTTCGTTCTGCAATTGTCATCTTGGCGCATCGGATTCACAGCCAGCAGAGGCCCGCCTCCCTCCTTGTGCCCAGCCCAGTTGGCTACTAGGCTGGCTCGAGCAACGCATAAAGGGACTGGTCATTATTTCCCATCAGCCTGCAGAACTTCTTGGGTGTGAATGCGTGTGTGCGCGTGCGTGTGTGTACGCGTGTGCGTGTGCACGCGTGTGCGTGTGCGCGTGCACGCACCTGCGTGTTGGCTTTTTGCTTTCTTACACGTCCAAGAAACGCGGCATGTTGCCTGGGTCCCCCTGACTAGACCCTGCAAGTCTTTTCCTTGACAAGTGTAAAACTCAGCCCACACCCCAGCCACTTGAGGAGCTGCAGCCTTGTGGCGCCAGCAGAGGATTCAGCTCCTGGGGAAATTCCCACAGCCTCTGGGCCAGGCCCTGCGTTTGCATTTCTGACTGGGGGCCCACACCCACTCCCCTCACGGCCTGGTGCCCGGGAGGGGGCTGCCTGTACCCACCTCACCCAGGGCGCAGTGCCTGGGAACCCACCCCAGCCCTAGAAAGTTTCCCATTGTCCCTGCCAGTCGGGAAATCAATACACAGGCGGGGCCCAGCTGGTGCCGCACGGACACCCCGAACAGGGCCCTGTGCGACTGCCAGGCAGCAATGCTCTAGTTTCATAAGCCCTGGTTCAGGTGCCTGCCTCGTGATGTCTCTGCAGGCAGGGCGGGCAGCGGCCAGCAGGATTACCATCACAGCTTGCTCATGGCACCGCGTTACCACCCCCACCAGCCACCAGAAGGGACTTTGCTCCCCTTTGGGCTGCCTGGAGCTGCCAGCTCCACGTCCTGGGCCTGTCCCTGGAGCAGCAGCCCCAGCAGTGTCCGTCCATCGGAGGGGCCTGTCTCCAGCAGCAGGCAGGGGGTGGCACTGGGTGGGGCAGGGAGATAACTCATCGAGCCAGGGCCTTTCCCTCCAGGGATGCAGCCCAGGGGATCCAGGCAGCAGGCTCCCCAGGCTCCCTGGTGGCGGGGGAGTTTGGGACCGGGGCAGCCCTGGGGCTGGCTGTGCCCAGTGCCAGTGGATCTAGGCTGCTTCTAGGAAGAGCCTGGCCTGCGCAGACAGCCCCACCCAGGCAAAGCGCAGCAAGGGGGAGCAGCCTCGTGGCAACGCCGTTGGAGGCTGGCTCTCCGGAGCGGCTGAGTGGCGCGTGCAGAGCAGCTGCTCGCACTCGCCCCTGCACCAAGAGACTTTGGAGAAGAAGGGAGGGAGCCATGTGCTTTCTCCTGAACAAAAGAGACGCTGCCACGTGCCAGCACTTGCTCCAAGGCAGCCCGGGCACCGCGCTGAAAAGAGCCACGGAAACTCTCCCCGCAGGCGGGGTGAGTCGTGCCACTGACGGGTGCGTCTGCTGGCACAGGCTGCGCTGCTCCCCTGCTGAGCGTGGGCACCCGCCCCAGCCCCCACCCCGTCCCGCGGCGTAGTGGGCAGGCCCCGCGCCCACCACAGCACCCGAGCGGGCAGGGCCGGCCCGGCCATTGGTAAACAGGGACCCAACGCACAGCGGGAAAGGCAGCTGGCACTGCAGAGCCACTGCAGGGAGTCCCGAGGAGAGCCCGAGTCCAAGCGCGGCCTGTCCTGGGCAGCCCACAGAAATCCCCCAAGCCAAGCTGTCCTCAACTCTGGCTGCAGCCTGTCTCTCTGTCTGCCCTTCTTCAGTTCCCAGCTGAGAGCCCCCAGCTTCCTGCACCAGCCCACTCGGACCCCCCTCGTCCCTCCCCTCCCAGGTCTTCACTTCCCAGTGGGGTCTCTGCAGCTTCCCTGCTGAGGGCATTGCTCCAGGAGACACTGGGGCAGGATAGGCATCTGTCTGGCCCCCAGCCTCCTGGGGGCTGACCCTCTCCATGACTGCTCGGAGCACAAACGTAATCGACCCCATAGTAATCCAACATATGGGGAAACTGAGGCACCTGTAGGGGTCATAAAAATATTACAAACGTTTCTCCTGCCCCAGCCCCACTGAGCCAGGCCAGGCATGTCACAGCCAAGTCTTGGTATAAACCAGCTGCCTGCATGAAGGCAGCAGAGCCATGTCCTCTGCACCGTGGCCAGGGGGACTCACCAGCCTGGGGCTGAGCCTCCAGACATGCAACCACAGAGAGGGGGACGCTGTGGGAAGGGAGTGGGGCGCTGGCTGGGGAGGCTCCCAGCAGGGGATGTTGGGTGGGACAGGGCACTGGCCCGGGGACACTCCTCCCCACCAGGGACCCCCGGCAGGCACAGGGGGACACCCTGGGGCCCAGGATGGACAGGCAGAGCAGGCGTGGTGAGCGGTCAGTGCCGCTGTCCAGGACAAATGGTGCCTCCGCCTCATCCCGGAGCTTGGGCGCCTGACTCTGCCCGGTCACGAATTCACCAGTGCCTCCCCTGCACCAGCCGCACCGGCTCCAGCCCCACCCACAGCCTGGCACCTTTTCCCCCCGAGCCGGTTAGCCAGGCCTGCAGGAGGGGCCCCTCCCCGTGAGCAGAGGGCGGGAACGCTGGGCACTTAGGTTCCCCCGGTACAGCGCCCGCAGGGGCCCAGCGCCCGCAGGGGCCGCACAGCACAGGCACCTTTGCAGCCAGAGACCACGGGAGCCTGCGCCTGCTGGGGGGTGTGGTGGATGGACGGACAGATGGACAGACAGGTGGGTGGCGGGATGGATGTGTGCTCCCGGCCGCTCCCGGGAACAGCCTGTGGGTTCTGGGGCTGTGCAGAGACCTGGGAGTCATCGGCTGAGTCACCTGGAAGACGTCAGCCTCCGGCCCCCGGGGACCCTCTGCCTCCTCCCTGAAGAGCCGGCAGGTTCAGGCACAGCTTGGCGACAGCCTCCTTCCCCTGGGGGTCCTCCCCCCATGCTGGCACCTGCATGGGGCTAGCAGCAAACCATGGCCTGGAGTCTGAGCGCTTGGGCGAGGGACAGGCACCGTGCGGGCACCGCCAGCCCCACACACAGCTCTGCCGAGGTGCCCTCCCTCCTGACCCACTGCCCCTCTTACTCCAGCCCTGGGCTCCCCAAGGCGCTCCTCACTCCTGACTGGCAGCCCCTGCTATCCGCGGGTTCCCCCTCCGTGTCCCCCCCGAGCGTCACCGGTGCTCCGCCCTGCCGCCCCGACGGACGGGGGAGCTGCCCTGGACGGACAGATGGACGGTGCTAGAGGGGAGCTGGGCTGGTGGGGGCTGCGCTCTCGGAGCCGGGGGGGGAGGCAGGCCCTGCACAGCTATTAGCCGTTAGCCCCTCGCGCCTGGTCCCGCGCAGGGGCCCAGTCGTCTCGCTGGCAGGCTCCACCTCCTTCCCCAGGGAGCCTGAGCGCCCGCTCAGCAGGCACCCAAGCGTCCGGCGCACGTGGCAGGGAGACGGATACGCCCCTCAGGTATTCCTGCCCCGTCTGTCTTAGAAGCAGCCACGGATCCAGAGGGGACCTTCCCTCGCCTCCCAGGGCAGTGCACGGCTCGCCCCTCGCCGTGGGTAGCCACGTGTCTGACCGCTCTGTCTGCAGGCATTGCCGGCCTGGCCGCTGTCTGCAGCCCTTTGAAAAACCCAGCGCTCGCTGGCCTGCCGTGGCTGGGCCAGGGGCTGATGTAAGCGCCAGATCCCCCCACCCTGTGCAGCTGTGCCATGTCACCCTGAGTCCCCCCGCCTAGTGCAGCCACCAGTGCGACCTGCGCCTGCAGCCAGGACGCCCGCAGGGGTTGGAGCCCTGCCAGGGCCCCCGGGCCCTTTACCCAACCAACAACCATTGAAAGGGCCCCGCCCGGCCAGCCTCCAGCCCCCTGCTCACCCTGGTCGGTCTTCGCACCTACACACGGAGGTCTGGGGCACTGCCAGGGCTGGTCCCGTCACTGGCCTCCCTCCTTGCAGGCTCCAGACAGCCTCTCCGCATGAGTCCCACTTAGCTTCACCCAGACCAGCTGGGCTGGATTTCTCTGGAGGCGTCAGCTGAATCCTCTCCCAGCGTGGGCAGGGTGAGCCACACACCATGGGCCGCTGCGCCCCAGCCCTGGGGGGCAAGCAGGGCAGTGTGTGCCCCAGAGCTCAGGGTCCCCCTTCCCAGCAAGCCGGGGTGTTGGTGGCACAGGCTGATTCCCAGACCCTCCTGCTGCAGGCACCAGCTGACCCCCAGAGCCAGTCCCCCCCGCTCCCGAGACACTTGCTGCCCGTTGGCATCTGCCCCACACCAGGCCGTGGGTGGGGAGACATTGGCTGCACAGGAGCTGGGGTCACATTTAGGGAGGTGCCGGGTTACTTTATTCTCCCTTTAATCAGTCGGAGTCTGTTGAGCAGCCAATGCGCTGAGCTCTGCGCACAGCAGCCAGCCATTGGCCCTCCCTGCGCTGGTGACACCACGAGGGGGACCCCCTCATCTCTAGAGCCCTCTCCCCCTGCACTGCAGCTGCCTCTGGGGTGGAGCAGGCCACGTGGGAGCCCAATGCAGGGCAGCATTCGAGTGGCAGGTCACCATCCGGGACAGCAAGCTGAGCTGAGCGCCCCTGCTCTGCAGAAAGGTCCATCAGCTCACGGACAGCACCCCTAGCATCTCACTGGGGCCCCCACCACAGGCCCCCCCCATGCTGGGTCGGCAGGCACTGTGCTGAGCCCCACCCGAGCCGAGGAGGTGGCAGCGCCGGTTGCTGGCACGTGCCGAGCGTGGCGGCGAGGCTGGGTGGGGGGAAGCTGTCCTTTATTCTAATCCTCCAGCCATCAATCACGACAGCAGAGAGAACAAACAGCATGTGACGGCTGTGGGAGCGGGGCTGGCAGCCACCCAGCGCAGCGCGTGGGGCAGCGGGGCTGGGGGAGGGGACGGGGAGCTCCCTGCCTTGGCTGGGCTCCAGCGCTGCCAGCGTGGCAGCCAAGGTGACCCTGACGGAGCGGATAGCCGTGCAGCTGAGGTACGGCCCCCAAGGCTCCCAGGGCAGGCCATGGCCCAGCACTGCGCCCACCGGGGGCCAGGCATCGTGGGCTTCGCCAGAATCAGGCCCTCCTTACGCCAGCACTGTGCATGCCCTTTCCCTGGAGCCAGGCCCGAAGAGCCTCCAGCATGGGGCTACCGCAGAGCGACCTTCTGGCCAGCAGCGCCTGTCCCTTCCAGAAAAGTCACCCACCCTGATCCCAGCCTGCCTCGGGGGCAGCCGAAACCCCACTCTGGAAAATAGGGAGACTGAGGCGGGGAGCGAAGGGACTCAGCAAAGGTCGCATAGTGAGTCAGTGGCAGAGTGCAAGTCCCAGGCCTCCCCCGCCCACTCGCCCCATGCCCCTGCTCCAGGAGACACGCTCCCTTTGCGGGTCAGTTCAAACAGCCGCTGTCATGCAGCCCAGGGCGTGGCCTGGAACTTGCCGGCTGTGCCTGCTCAATGCCAGGGACCGGTCGTGCCACCCCATGTGCGGCATCACAACCGGACGCACTGAGCGCTCAGCTCCTGCCCAGGGAGCTGGGAGGCAGGGGGTGCCCACATGTGCCAGGCAGTGGGCTGTGGCAAGCAGACTCCCATCCACAACCTTCCAACCTACAGACCCCCTTACCCCCACCCCGTCCAGCCATGGAGCCCAACACGCATTACACACCACAGTGAGTCAACCCTCCATGCCCTGGGAGGGCAGTTGGGATCATCATCCCATTGTACAGACAGGGAAACTGAGGCACAGACCAGGTAAAACTGATTCCAGGCATCCTGGCTCCCAGCTGGGTGAGGGTCATGCTGCGTTCTGGGTGTCCCTGGAGCAAGGCGTTGGGCACTCCGGGTGGTCCCTTGGCAAAGGAGCTGTGCCCTCCACTCAGACGAGGACCCCTCACCCTCCTGGGGCTGGACATGGCCCGGCTTGGGCAAAGCCCCCCGGCCTGTGTGAGGTGGGAGCCCTGTGTCCCCCGATTCTGGACAGAGGGAAGGGATGCAGCTGCCTGAGGTGGGGCTGCTGGGGGCTGTGGGTGGCTGAGACACAGACACATCCAGGGGCAGCTGGACCCACCGCCAGGCCCACTCCACACCAGAGGCTACTTATTCCCAGAGGCCAGGTTCACACCCCGCCACTGACCCCACCTCTTGTGTAGACACCCTCACTACCGCTGGCTTCGTAAGATGCCCAGAAGGGAACAATTCCGATCTGGCTGCGGTCCCACGCCCCCCAGGGGTCTAGCAGGAAAGGGGAGAGAGCCGGAGCTGGCCCAGCGCTGGGCCCCGAGTGGGTAGCAGCCAAGGTCAGATGTTTAGTCCTGATTTGGGATTCATTTTTCCCAAAACCTCAACATTTTCTGGGGCCAGAAATTCTGTTTCCCAGCCAGGTCCCGCGGCTGGGCTCAGTACAGGGTGGCTTCCCCTCTACTCCAGGGCACTCTGGGGTGGGGCCCGCAGCTCCGCTCCAGGGCGAGGGAAGGGCCTTGCACACACTGATGTGGGGCAGGTGCTTGTTTTAGGCTGCCCCCGGGGCTAGGCCCAAGTGTGGGTGGAGGTGGGGCTGGAGCCATCGTCCGAAGCAGCCGCCTCGCTGGCCCAGGGGCACACGCCCCAGCACAGGCTGGGGGCACGCCTCTCTGCAGAACGCCTGCCCCACTGGGATGGCGACCAGGGGCACTGGTGGGGGCCTAGAAAGAGAGAAGCCCTCTTTGCAAGGGGGCAACCTGCCATCCCTGAGCCACGGCCCTGCCGGCCCCCCCCGCCATGTCACTGCCACGCAGGGCCTCTGCCCAGCCCAGGGGCACTGCCTGGCCTGGGAAGGGCACGGGGAGCCTGGGGCCCCCCCCTCCCCGCCAGGTGTGGGGGCAGGTGCCCAGGGCTGGTGGGCAGCGGGATCGCGGAGCCAGGAGGCTGGTGGGTCCGTCCCCGGGCTGGGCTGCAGCAGGGGCCCTCCAGAGCCGCGGGGGCAGCTGCTGGGGGGGGGGGGTGTCTGCAGGGGGCCCCCGGGCCTGGGGCCGGGCCAAGGCAGCCGCGCACTGACAAACCCTGGTCGGGGGCGCCCTCGTGTGGCGATAAACCGCCACTGCAGCCGTGCGCGTCCGGCTGCGCAGCGCAGCGTTGCGGTCCGCTCGGTGCGCGCGGATCCTGCCCTCCCCCGGGTCGGATGGAGGCAATAGGCGGGTGTGGGGCGCAGTTTACTGGGGCAGCAGCTGCCCCTGGCTCAGGACGTTCCTGGCGTGGAGCCCCACGGGCAGCAGAGCCCAGGGGAGACGGGCACTGGCCAAGGGCCCCCCTCCCCGCCTTCTGGGGCTGTCCCCGGGTGGTGTAAGTGGCCCCCTCGCTCCGCCCGGCATGTCTCTGCCTGCCCCGGCCCGAGCCGAGGAGGCGGCAGCGCAAGCGGGCACAGCTGGCTGGGCAAAGCAGAGCGACCCCCGCAGACCCAACGGCTCCGGGCCCTGTCCTGCCCCTGGCACATGCTGGCCAGCCCCACTCCAGCATGCCTGCTTGCCCGCTCTTGCCCTGCGCCCACGTGGGCTGACGTGCCCCCACCCCACACAGCTGCAGGTCCATGGGGGCTGTGGCCACAGAGGCTCTGAGACCCCCAGCCTCCGAGAAAGGGACCTCGCCGTCTGGGCAAGGAGGTTTGCTGAGCCTCCGACAGGGCCGAGGCAAATGGACCCAGAACAGGGAAATGCCCAGCCCCTGCCCCAAATGAAACTGACTGTGGGGTGCACCTGCTGCTCCTGGCCCCCTCCCCTGCCCCACTGCGCTGCCTGCACTCTTCTCCCAGAATGGCTCCTGCCGTGCTCCCCGCGAGGCACAGGATCAGCACACGTGGCCCCATGCACCCTCGGCAGGGCTGTTGGAACAGCCCACGCTGCCAGCCAGGCTGCGGGAAGCAGGGGTGCCCACTTTCCCTCCGTGAGGTGTCCTGCAAGCCCCGAAGCACGTCCCCTTCCCCCATAAATACTATGTACAGCCCCCGGCACGGGACGCTCGCCCAACAGTGCTGAGCCCACGGGCTCCAAACCAGCCCCACAGGCAAGGGGAGGCATTGCTCCTGCCCAGCCCGGCACTTTGCTCTCCTGACACACTGCGTACTCGTCCTGCCCCCCTTCTCCTGGCTTGTCCTGGGCAGCGCCCTAGGGAGCCAGCCACGGGGTTCGGGGCCTGCTGTGGACCCACAGCGACAGCTGGTGGCTGTGGCTGGAATCGCGGCCGTCCCGGGGCCCAGCTGTCACAGCCCTGCGAGGGGCACCGGGGCTCGGGTGGCGTCACGGCCCCGACTCCCCCTCAGCGCCCGTGTCACCAATTCGCCTTCAAGCCCTCGATGTTGCTCGCCAGGTTCTGCGCCAGGCAGAGGCCAAGGGATCTGAGAGGGAGAGCGAAGTGGTGAGACGCGGGGCGGGGGCGGCTCCACGCCAACCTGTGCCAACACCCACCGAGCCCAGCCCCTGGGCCTCCCGCAGACCACACAGCAGGGCAGAACCCAGGCATCCTGGAGCCCCCACTGCCTCCACAAGAAGAGCTCTGACCCTGGGGTGTCAGGGCTAAACCTAGCTCAAACCAGCCCCCTGCACAGGGCCCCAGCCCTGCCGGGTCCCTGCTCTCCAACGAGCCAGAAAGGGGCAGAACACTGCAGCCGGACATGACCCTTCTCTCCTGGCAGGGGTGCCCACTGGGCACAGGGGCCCCCAGGCAGAGAGGCTGGCAGGCAATACCTGGAGCAGCGCGATGCCTACGAAGATCCCAGCTACCACGATCGAATTGTCCTGCATCCACGTCTCAAACTGCGCCACGCAGCGCCCAGCTTCCCGCCTCCCCCCCCCACAGCCCCTGCTCCCTGAAATCACCCCCAAGCACCGTTCAGTGCTCACCAGTTTCAGCTACACTAGTGGCCCCCCCAGCAGGGAACGTTCAGGGGGGTGCAAATCTCTCCCCCCCCGCACAACCCCGGGGGCTGCACACATGGGAGGTGGCTGGGCCCACATGCTGCAATGGCCAGAACGGTCATTGTGGTCTCTGCAAGTATAAGCGCTAAGGCCTGGTGTTTTGGGCTAAGCAGCAGCAGCCATAAGCTGAGAAGCACCTGGTCACATCTGCACATCCTGGACAGTACATGCAGGCCCTGTACTATCCGGCTGCTGAGACGGTGCGACTGGCCTAACAGCACCGACTGCCAGAGGAGGAGACAGAGCGGAAGATGTTTAAAGAGAACTTTGCTAGCCTTTGGTCTGGCGAGGAATCACTCAGCAGCTGTGGTTGTAAACTTCTTGTTTGGTCTTTATGGTCCCCTCCCGTAGCGTCCGTCTGGCTGATTTCTGTCCGGTGCTGGGACTGTTCCTGTCTGTGGCAGAGCGAAGTGTGCGGTATTTAAATCAGGTCAGGTCTCGGGTCTGGCTGGTTAAAGAATCATGTCGCACTACGTCAGAGTTGGGCAGAGAATGAGCTTGTAATATTTTAGTGGAACGACTGGTTTAGGTAGAGCTAAGCAGGGACCAAATTATATAAAATGGATCCAAGAGCGAGACCAGCTGGGGAACGAGAAGAAGAAGAAGGAAAGACCTGAAAGAAGAAGAAGAATTTACAAGAGCTGCTAGAATCCTTGGCATGACCCTGATGTGCAGCAACCAGAACCCGGATGAGACGGACCTTGCCTGGCTCGCAGGGAAAGTCCCCCTGCCTGGTCAGGACTGGTGAGCGCAGCAGTGGGAGCTTCGTGTGTGTATCTGGTTAGTGATTAATAAGCAGAGGTTAAGGATATTACAGGGTCAGGCTCTCTCACAGGTAAAAGGTCCTGCAAACCCGCAGTAGAACACGCCCGGCACCCCCCAAATTGGGAAAGGCTGTGGGTACTTACATTAACCGGGTTTGTTTCACCCCGCACCCTACAAATCTGGCATGGGTGACCCTGCACCCTAGAGTGTGAATTGGGTAATAGGTGCCTTTCCCTGGAGCCCTCTGGCCTGGGAAAGGGTGGGGTGCCCTTGTGTGTGGGTAACGCTAAGGTCACTTGGTCGAACTGAGAGAGCCTCACACGGAATAACAGCAGAGAGGTCAGCGCAGCAGGACACCAGTGTCACGGGGTCACAGCTATGTGACACAGTGGACACTCCGGCGCTTCAGGAGGGAATGAAGAAAGGAGCCAGGCGGGATGCGGGTTGGCTGAAGACCCTGGCCTCCTTGGTTAATGGGTAGCGGAAAGGGGTCCGTGCCCATGGGAACAAGACTCTTTCCATGGGAGGGACGCCCTGCAAGAGGTGTGACATATTCTGTGTGTGCCTGAGGCCCAAGGCAAAGAGAAAGGCTGTAAAAGCAGCTGGGCTGGGCACTGGAAAGCTGTCACTAATCTCTCCAGCCAGGTCGCACTCCAGGAAAGGCAAGGGAGGAGTGTAAATTCGATCTGGGTAAAGTTAAGGACAATTTGGCTCAGCACAAAGCGTCCCAGTGTGCCAGTGCAGCTTCAGCATTGCGGAGTGCTACAGCTCTCCAGGCAAAGCAAGCGCGTGTGAAGAACTGAAAGGGAAAGTAGAAAACCTGAATGGGGAAGTATCTACATTCTGCAACTGAAGCTGGCCACTGTCCGGACAGTGTTACAAGACCGGGCCCAGGCAAACAATGACCATGCTGTTTGCAGACAGCATATAGAGAAACTGGAAGCCATGTTGGGAGCCCAGAGGGGCTTAGTGGCAGCAGTAAGAGGAGAAGCAGGTGTGAGCATGGGGGATTCAGACATCTGGGATATACTTGGCTCAGTCCTGGCTGGAAAGACACCCCCCTGCTGCCTTTCCCAAAGGGCCCTATGCCCCTGCACAAAGGGAACTGCAGGATTTGAAATTAAAGGCACCACAGTCCAATCCTGTGGCTCCAGTTACCATGAGGATGCTGCTAAAACCAGAACCAAACCCTGATAGCCAACAGCACTGAAGGGAAACAAGGCAAAATATTCTAGTGCTTTCAGATTTTACCCCAGACCAGGTGCGGGCAGCTGCTCAGGTCCTGGGACCCCTGGAGAGGGACACGTGTCTGGACTGGATGGGGAAGGTGTTGACGAGAACTGGGTGGAGGCCAGCAGATGATGAGGTCTGAGCCCAGATCTGTACGAGTGTGTCTGACTGGGCAGTGGTCCGGCGTGCTGAGGCGTGGTTAGGTGTGAACAGTGTCACCACTAACGGCTGGGACGGGGCGAGGGAAGTGATGTAGGTGCTGATGTCGGCCCGACGACTGGGGAGCTTGTTCCATGTAACAGGACAGGGCCTCCAGGAGTCCCCAGAGCCGTCTCTCATTAAAAAGGAGACACTGGCCCTGGCTGCTGGGGTTGTGCCAACAGTATTGGGACCCCCCTGATTTCAGTACACTAGCTTTCATGACTGCATTGTTAGAGGGTTTGAATTCGAAAATGAAAGTGATTTTAGGGCCCACAGATCCAGCCAGGAGATACCCTGAGTTCAAACAGGACATTTCTCGACCAGCTGTCGATTTTCGAGACACACAAGGACAAGTGGGACAAGGAAATAAGGCCAATGAAATGGATCTGGTCCAGGCAATAATCTTTGCCAACAATAGGCCCCCATCCGACCAAGGGAAAGAAGGACCCAATGCACAAGGGAGTGCTAGAGGGAGAGGACGGGGAGGTGCTCTAGGCAGCCAGGGAGCAAGGAGGGGAAATGGAAATGGAGATCTGATGCAAAGCGAAGGGGGTACAGAGAGACTGAGGGGGATAGCGTGGAGGAAACTCATGATGGCAGGAGAACCAAACGAGGAATGGGACAGGAAGCCCACAAGTGAGGTACTGCAGAGGGCTGCCCCATTAGAGAGGCGAGCGGGACTGGTTAACAGGGCTCTGGTAACTCCCTGTCTCCCTGGGCTCTCCCTGAGGTAGCAGCCCAACTACGTGATGACAAATGGGGGCATCCTTTGTAGGGGCAATAATGGGCAAACATGCCCTGCTCTGCTAATGGACACCGGTGCATCTGGGTGTGTGACATGGGCTTGGGGAGCAGCGGCTTCCCGAGGACCCGTGGGAACAAAAGTTTCCCCACTAGTCTCATGTCCAGGGGAGGCAGTGGAAGCATTTATCACGAGACTGATCCTGACTGTGTAGGGAATCAGGTGTCCTGGGTAAACTATTGTGTTCAGATGCCAGATCACGCTGGGAATGGGAGTAAGGAGGGTGAGATACTGGGAAGGCCTGACCTTAATGAAGGGAGACTCATGGATGTCCTATGGGCAAATAATAAAGAGCCAGCAGAAAGATCCACCCCCTTCATTGATGTTGGACATGGGTGTGCGGCCGTAACGGCCCTGGAAGGTGGGTAAGTAGAGGAAGAAGACCGAGGGATGAAAAAGGTTCCAGGGTAAGGGCTGAAAATAATTTGGAGTGTGGGAAAATTGATGCTGAGGTCTTAATCTGAGGGCCTGACCCCCCTCCACAGCATCACTATAAGTACCCCCAGGAGGCAGAGGAAGGAATAAAATCTACCAGAGCAGGGTGATATTGTGCAAATGGCTAGTGCCAACAACGCCCCCATCTGGCCTGTACTGACGGGATGGGAAGACCTGGAGAATGACAGTGGACAGGAGCATTAACACAGCAACCCTGCCTCTGCTGCGGGAGTGGCTAAGCACCAAGAAGTCGTTGCTGCAGTAACGGCAGGAGCACAGAGGTTCTCAGTAACAGACTTAGCAAATGCTCTGTGCCGTGCCCTTGCTCCGAGTCAGGAGACAACAGTTCTGTTTTACCAGGGCCCAGATTTCTCAGCACACCCTCCACTCGGCTCCCACGTGGTTAAGATGTGGGAAAAATTGGCACCAGAAGAGCAAAGGAAGGTCATTTCCTGGGTGCATGGGAAGAATAGGAGGCGGCTGGGAGGACAGTGAGCACGTCACAAATCACTCGTGACACAAGACTGAAGGCTAGCAGAGCCCAGGCCCAACTGGTACTGCACGAGGTAAACACCTACCGCGGGGGTATGCTGGGAAAGGAGGGACGAGCCCCAGCTGCTCAGCGGCTGGAATTAATTGCAACACTCCCCGCCCCTGCTGACGTAGCACCCTTAGACCCTTGGGGGAACCCGAGCCTTCTCGAGAGGCGTGATTGAAACGTGTGCTGAGCTGACAAGAGTCGCCCACTGGACTTTCTCCTAAAGAAAGGGCAACCGTGATCAAACAAAGGCGTTAATGACCCTCCAAGAGGATTTAGCCCAGGCCCATGGATGGCAGGTGACGCTTCCCCTGGGTGGGGGGCGGCTAGCTCCCTGTCCTCCTGTGGCCCCACCCACATTCCCCCCTGCTCCACTCCAGGCCCTGCCCCCCTTCCCCTCCCTGGGAGGGGCAGCAAGTGGGCGGGTGGAGGGGTGGATTCGGGGAGCGGCACTGTCACAGAAACACGGTGCAAGGAACTTACAACTTGTGGCTTATGCGTCCAAAACACTCGATTACACAGAGCAAAATGTCCTGCCCGCGCGAGAAAGAGTGCCTGGCCTCGGTGTGGGCCTCGCAGCACTGGGATATATCACGGGAGGAGCCAAAGTCAGAATACAAACACCGCGTCCCCACTGAAACACATGGTATCGGGGCAGGTATCTGATCCAAGGCTGGCACAATGGACCCTGGCCCTGGCACCTGGAGGGATAAGTGCAGAAAGGGATAGGAGCTCTCCCCTGTACCGTATGGCCTTGTTGGAGCAGGAGTGTCCCCTACCCCAGGGTATAAGAAGGTGGCATGGCCAGTGAAATCAAGACTCTTTCCAAAGCTAGCGGAGGAAAGAAATGTCCAGACCTGGTCTGTGGATGGTTCTAGCTTGTCTGGGGTTGGGAGAGCTCAAACGGGGTTTGGAGCTGCAAAGGTAAATACCAACCAGGAGCTAAAGGGACCAGTACAGCCACACGGGGCACAAGCCGCAGAGGGGGTGCGGTACTGACGGTGGTACAGGTGGAAGCTAGGGAGGCCATCCTGGCAATAGTTACCCTTTCAGACTGGGTGAGCTAGGGATGTGTACGGGAGATGGAAAGCCTGTGGCTCACGCCCAGTGCTGGGAGCAAGTGGCGGTTTCAATAAAGGGCAGAAAGGGGGATACTTACGTAACACATGTGGAAGCACACCAGAAGCCAGGAATTGAGGAAGGACTTTGGAACAACAGGGCAGACATGTTAGCCACCACAGTGGTGGCTAGATGTAGATATTCCAGATGGGTGGTCACCCACAGTGCTGGATGACCAGTGGGTCCCATCCCTGGCAGAAATACTAATGGAAATCCGCAAGAAATAGCAGAACTGAGTCTGCATGTAAAAAAGACGGCTCAAAGGCTGGACTGGGCGAAAAGCCTGTTGAATAGGCGGTTGGCGATCAGGTGCTGTATCGAAACTTTGCAGAACAAGATCAGTCTGTGGGAATGAAATGGGAAGGCCAGTGAACGTTGTGGAAAAGGCCAGCCCAACAGTATACCCGGTAGAAATCTGATCAAAGAAATTAAACAAGCCATGGCTAAAATGGTTTCATTCTTCACAGCTTAAACCACGGAAAGGGGGATTTCAGGTGGTAATCTCTAATTAGCCCCACAGAGGGTAGGGAGGGGGTAGAAAAATATCTAGCTTGTCTTTCAGAGCTCCAAGAAAAAGGTTAGCATCAGCAGAAGGGCACAAGTAACCCGGGCACCATGATGACGAAGCTTCTGTCGCGACTCGTGCATGTGTTTTATGTTCCATGTTGTTTGTCCGATAGCTAACCCTCTTCACTGGCCCACTGACAGCCATGCAGTAGGTGTATGGAAACATGATTTTGGATGATGGGATAAAGTTGGATTAATCCATGAATATTCAGTCACACCAGCTGCAGCTTGTGTTGGGAAAGGGGTTTTCCCAGTTTCATAATGTAACGGCCGGCCCGCTACCATAAGAAGCCCCATCCATTTCCAGGTCGTCTTTACTGACGGGATCCTCTAAGACTACCACGGGAAATTGTACGGGACCTAGAGCCACACTATGGAATATTGACTACCTTAAGCTCATACGGAAACAAGAAAGGGTTGGTCCTTTTAGGGTCCCTGTATTCACCCCAAAATGCGCAATGCTGAAAGGAATGGGGTCTGCGTGGCAGCCAACGGGGGACATTGACATTAGTGTTACCTGCTGCAGAGCTGGGACTCAAGGCCCAGGTCACGGACTAACCAGACAGGGCACCAACTGCAAGTGTCAGGAAACGGCACCAACACACCCTGGCAGGGGACATCCAGGGTGTTGGGGCGATGGGGCTCCCAGAACGGACTCAAGACTCTCAGGGCAGTGACTGTACCAAGAGACAACACAAAGTTCAACAGCAATCCCAGTGCCTGACTAATCGTCACAGGATCCCTGCCCAGCCAGGGGTTAGATCTCCAGTAGAGGTTCTAACACAAATGGAGCTGGACCTCACAGGGTTGTGTGTCCGAAGTCGCACCGACACGTGCCCCATACGGGCAAAGGCGCCAGAAGGGGTGGGCAGCCTGGTTAAAATGATGGTATGTCGAAAAACCAACAACGAAAAGGACTGCAAGGGCTGTAGAGGAAAGTGCTTTGGGTGGGACTGGGGTAGCTGCTGGCATGCTGGCTGCTGCTAACATAGGAAGTACTGGCAAACAAACTCAGCTACGTTACAGCTAAGACCCAGGAACTGGGGAAGCCCACGGTACACCCCTGTCAACATTAGAATGGGACAATTATTTTCCAAAACACTGCCCAGATGGCAACAGCAAGGGGAGAAGGATCTGTTACTTTTAGCAGGGACGATGCATCCAAAACAAGAAAACGTATCCTTAGCACTAGCCTCTACACTGGCCCAGGAAATAAGTCAGCAATTGGTCATTCAAATAATCCAGGAAGGCAGGCAAAGAAATTTGCCTTTGAAAATAAAATGTTGTTGTGGGAAAATGTCACAGAAGGGGGAAAAGCAATTAATGGCATGGTGGAAATTGGTAAACTTTACACTGAATAAAAACCAAATGATTCTACAAACATGTAATAACTGCACAGCCCATCTCACTAGTAGCATATATTCGGTGGTGTACCCCTGAACAAAAAATGTGCTGAGCATCACCCCAGGCGTAGAATGAATCAACAATGGAAAACTATTGACATGCTTCGGGGTGTGGCCCATGAAAATCTGGGGGGGGGTGAGGATCAACATGTAAAAGAGGTGAATGTTTTTCTGCTAAAGACTAGGGCACCCAAAGATGTATGTTTAATATAGTCACTGAACAAAGGTGACCTGTTGTGGATGCAGGAAGAGGGTGTGTTTGTGCTAAACATCATTGTCCAGTGGTAGCAGTAGATAATAATGAATTGTATTTTAGGACTTATTTTGTTAACAGATGTTTTGCAATACTACACGGATTAAGAGTTGTGATTTTGAAAGCTATGTGCTTGTATGGAGGGTAAATGATTTAACGTTTAAACCACAGCTGTATCACTGTGTAACACCTGTAGCCTTAGGCGTGAATACGACCATGATAAGACAATTGTTGCTTCATCCTTTGTTACATTTACATTTGCAGCATGTTGCGCAGAGAGGAGCACAAGTAAGTACAACGTGATCATACGGAAGTCAGCCACGTGCTGAAAACTATTGCAGATGCAGGACAATGGTCTTGGTGGGAAACACTTTTAGGGGGGGGTCTCCTTCCAGCAGGGGCATAAACAATATAATGGCTCAGCTCACTGGGGTGATCGCTGGCATCCAGTTGGCTTTATTAGCGAACACAGGAGCTGTGGCTTGCTGGCTGACGAGGACTGTTTGGAGAATGCAGGCACACAGTCAGATAAGGCCCTTGTTGATTAGGTCTGGGTATTGGACTCCTGGATTAGTCACAGTGGCTTTGGTTAAAGCGTCATTCAAGAGGGGACTGTAAAGTCTGAGGCCTTGTTTTTTCCGCTAAGCAGCAGAAGCCATATTAGATGTGACAGCAGCCAAGTCACATCTCTGATATTACATCCAGGCCCTTTACTATCCGGCTGGTGAGACCGACTGCCAGACAAAGAAACAGAGCGGAAGAAGTTTACAGAGAACTTTGCTTGCTGGCACTTGGT
The DNA here is from genome assembly GCA_007922155.1 of Mesoclemmys tuberculata. Taxonomy (NCBI): domain Eukaryota; kingdom Metazoa; phylum Chordata; order Testudines; family Chelidae; genus Mesoclemmys; species Mesoclemmys tuberculata. The sequence goes on along the minus strand of ML675615.1, from coordinate 32,170,820 downwards.
CTGGCAAGGAATCAGTCAGCAGCTGCTGTGGTTGTGAGATCTACACTTACTCTTCTGTCCCTCTGACAGATTTCTGTCTGGCTCTGTGAGTGTTCCTGTCTGTGGCATAGCTAAGTGTGCAATATTTAAATCAATTCAGGTGCTCGGGTCTGAGTGGTTAAAGAATCATGTCACGCTCTGGCAGGATTGGTCAGAGAATGATCTTGTAATACTTTAGTGGAATGATTGGTTGAAGTAGAGCTAAGCAGGGATCAAATTTCACTATAAAACTGGGAGCCAAGAGGGAGACGAGCCAGGGACCAGGAGGAAAGACCTGCAGGAAGAAGAAGAATTCACCTTCAAGACACAGCCCAAGGTCAGAGCTGCTAGAATCCTCGGCACAACTGTGACATGCAGCAGCCACCACCCGGACGAGACGGACCTTGCCTGGCCCCCAGGGAAAGTCTCCCTGCCTGGTCAGCACAGCCCTGGCTGCTTCACGTGTATAGTGTGTTTGCCGATTGGCAAGAAATGGAGGTTAGGATTATCACAGGGTACGGCTCTGACAGTAGAACATATCAGGAGCCCTACAAATTGGGTCCGGGTCACCCTGAGCCCTAGCGTGTGAATTGGGAAAAGGGGGGTGCCTTTCCTCAGAGCCCTATGGACTGGGGGGGAGGGGACAGTGTCTAAATTAACCAGGTTATGCCCGAAGCCCTCCAGACTGGGAAAAGGGGGGGTGCCCTTGTCTAGTGGTAACAAAAGCCCATTCCAGGGCCAGCGGCCCGTATCAGTGGCTTCTGGGAGGGCCACCCCATCCCTCCCGAGGGTCCCCCAATAATAGTTGCCTGGGAACACAGCCTTCTCCCACCTCCAAGGTGCCCATTCCCCTCCCAGCTGGGTCCCTCCCCAGCCCATACCGCAGGGTCCTAAAGGCAGCAGGAACAGTGCACCTGAAATTTTGAGGTTCCAGGCATTGGGTCCATGAGCCCCACAGCAAGACACTAGTAGGGGGAAGTCCCACTGCCTGGCAGGGCCCATATGCATCACACTGGGGCAGAGCGCCCCATCAGACTGGCTGTGTTGTGGGGGAGCCCTCAGCAGAAGGGTTAGGGAAGAGGGGCGCTCTATGCCCAAAGTGGCCTTGCCTGTTTCTAAGTCCCTGCTAACTTGGAAGAAAATGATGGGGAATGCGTGTGGCTCAGGTTCTGACAGACAAAGCACAGAGCAGGGCATGAGGGGGGTCTGCAGCCCCCCCAAGCACAGTGGGAACAGGCTGGGCAACTCCGTACATGCCAGTGCATGATGGGTGGGAAGAAAAGCTGGGTGACTGTGGGTCACTCAATTGGAGTGATGGGAGCTGAGGATCTGGTGCTGCCAGGCCTACAGCAAATACTATAGATGACAGTTTCCTAACTCAAAAAGCTTTGCAGTCAGCAGCAAGGAATTGCGTGTTAGCCCTTGTCCTGACAGATGAAGAGGAACCAACCAGAGAACTAAAAATGAATGGCCCCTTCGCTCTGAGGATTTATAACATGCAAACAGAATGAAACCGAACACAGGAATAGATATTCTGGCTGCTTTAAATGGCCCGATTTCACAAAGCTGAAAACAATTAAGAGCCAAATCTGGTGGGAGGAAGAACTTAATCAGAAAAATGCAACTGAATTGGCAGTGGTTTAAGCCACAGTCCTACAAGTGAGGAAGAAGGCCAGAGCAGTTAAAAGAACTGTCCTAGTTTAGAGAAGTGAAGGCAGCTGTAAAAAGTATATAAAACAAAGGGGGAAGTGATAGTAGTTAACATAAATCAGAAGCTAGGAATTGTCAAAAATTGATAAGAAAAGGGAAGAGACAAGAAGCAATCTCTGACCCTCCTGAGTTAAGCGAATAAGGAGTTTTTCAAATATATTAGAAACAAAGAATTCTGACAATGGTGTTGGTCCATGACTAGAGGGAAATGGTAGAATTATTAAAAATAATGTAGAAAAGGTAGAAGTATTCTATAAATATTATTGTTCTGTATTTAGGAAAAAACCAGATGATGTAGTCTCATCTTATAACAACACTCCTTCCATTCCACTAGTATCTCACAAGGATGTTAAACAGCAGCTATTGATAGACATTTCTAAATCAGCTGGTCCAGTTAACTTGCATCCAAGAGTTTTAAAGAGCTGGCTGAGGCACTAATTGGACTGTTAACACTGATTTTCAATAAGTCTTGGAACATTAGGCAGGTTCCAGAAGACTGGAAAAAAGCAAATGTTGGGCCAATATTAAAAAGCATGACCAGGACAACATGGGCAACTTTACGGCTGTCAGGCTGAAATTGATATCAGGCAAAATAATGGTGTGGCTAATTACTAAAACATGGAAGGGGGCAATGGAATTCATACTAATAACCCTGGGTGTAAAGGGTTGGAGCCTATTGGGCCAGGCTTTGCTCCTGCTCAGGCAGCTCTCTCCCTGGGGGAGTCTCATCCAAGCTGTCTTGCAGACCCAGGGGAGCGGTTTCCAGCAGGGCTAGTTTTTATTTCAAGCCTCTGAACAAACCAAGCAAAACCGCACAGAATCAGCCCTGAGAATCTGTGCTGGCCAAGCAGTCCCTGCCCCAAGTTAGTCCCTTGCCCCAGTAAGTTCAGTAACCACAACGTTCCTGGCTCTTGCCTCGGTAACAAAGTGGGGCCCCCCCCCCCCCCCCCCCCGACTGGTGTCTGGGGCAAAACACAAGCTAGGAACAGAGAATGGGGGGGGGGAGCCATGAAGGCCCAGGCCTGCTCTACCTACCAGAGCTGCTTGGCTGGCCAGGAGAGAACTCTCCAGACGGGGGTGCTGGGCCAGGCCCACGGGGCACCAGCAGCGAGTGGGCCAGTGTCTCTGGGAGTGTGGGGCTGGTAGCACATCTTAGGACAGCCCTGCCAGCACTGGCCATCTCACAGCTCACACCCAGCCCCAGGTGCCTGTGCTCTGTTCCTGCCAGCCTACTTGTGGCTGGGGGGCTAGGATCTAGTTTGGCCCATGGGGCGGGTGCAGGTTGTGGAAGCCCTGCCCAGCTCCTACCAGAGCACCCAGCCCACACCCCTGCCTGCTGCCCCCTTATGAGCACACAAAACCCTTACTCTGATCCCTCCAAACCGTCCTCATGCACACAGCCTGAGGCTGCAGGACACACGGCCCGTAGGACAGACAGCACAGTACAAATGCTGGGGCAGTGATGAGGGGCAGATAGGGGTCAGATCCCACTGACAGGCCCTGGCCCGGTCTGCAGGCTCCAGCAGGGAAACCCAGCTGGACCCCTGAGGTTAAGGAAGGGAGGGTGAAGCCACCCCCAGCACCAGCCGAGGCCTTCTGGGAAAGGGGATTTCACAGAGCCCCCAGCCCAGTGGCAGGGGCTGGCTGGGGAAAGGGCTGCTCAAGGACAAGACTCGTTTCCAGGAGCACATGGCCCTGGGGAGGGCACTGCCCCTGGAAGCACCTCCAGCCCATGGCACTGGAAGGTGAGTGCCCGGCCCCAGAGCTGCACAGGGCAACAGCAGCCGTGCATAAGAACAGAGCTGCCTGTGTGGAGACCCCTGCTTGAGAGCAAAGGCCTGGGGAGTGTGTGGGGAGGTGGAGGGGGGGCAGAGAAGAGGAACAGGACATGGACACGTGGGGCACTCTCACCAGGGGACTGCTCCAGGAAGGCCAGCGAGCGCTTGCAAAGGGAGTTCATGGCTGGGGGGCTAGGGACCAGAAGGGGCTGGGCTTTAACTGCGCATGCACTGAGCTCTCCCCAGGACACCCGGTGCCACACCCCTGCCCCATCACCCCTCCTCTGTCATGCCAGCGCCACGCGTGTCACTGAACGCCAGGTGAGTGGCGTTGACCCCTGCGGAGGAGACATCTCTGCCAGTGACTGTCTCAGCTGGGCAGAGCTCATGGGAGGAGCTAGGGACCTGGAGCCCAGCTGCTCAGTCAAGGAGCTGGGGAGGCTGTACTGAGGAAAGTGGGGACCCACAGTGCCTGGCACACTGGAGAAGTTCTTCCAGGAGAATGTGCAGAAGCTGGGGCGTAGCCCTGCTCCTGCCGATCCAGGACAGCTGTACCAGCCCCACTCCCAACGGCACCTGTGAGGTGTCAGACATGGACGCACAGGGTAATTTGCTCAGGGCCTTAGTTTCCCCCCCCTCTTTAAACAGGGGTAATAACCCTCCTCTGCCTCTCAGGGAGAGGGGCGTGGGAGGGCTTGAGACCCGGGGGAAGGAGGCAGGACAGCAGCTGGGACACAGGAGTTGCCCAACTGGTGCAGAGCCAAGACCAACTAGTCCCATCTCCCACGGCAGCAGAGGGGGATAACCTGCCCTCCCCAGACAGACACAGACAGACAGCATCTGGATGCAGCACTTGCATTGTTGGAATTTACATTGCTTCCCACGGCGGGCAGAGCCCTGTCCCGTTCCATCCAGCGCCAGCTCTACCCACAGCCAGGCCTGCCCCAGCACAGGCTGGCCAGCCCCCCGGCAGGGCACGGCCATCACAGTCCCGGGATGCTGCCAAGGGGCCCAGCCCGGCGCTCACACCACAAACTTGTTCTTGGTGAGGGAGCCGCTCTTGGTGGCCGTGTCTGCGTGGGCCTGGTACCCAATCACCACCTTGTGGGACAGCCCCAGGCGCTCCTTGTACACCCGCCTGGGAAGAGAGAGCACGCTCCTGGGTTCTGCCTTGCTCGCTCCCTGCAAAGCCCCCTTCCCCTCCAGCAGCCATCCCTGCACCAGAGCAGGGGCTCAGCTCTGCCAGGGCCCTTGGGAGCCATATTAGCCATGGGTCCTGCCCACAGGCCCTGCTCCCAGGCTGGGGAGTCAGTGAGGCACTGATGCAGAATAGCTGCTTCGTCCTCTCCCCGCATCCTCCCAGCACCCCCCCTTTCACCCCTCCCCCACATCCTGTGTGCTACACAGAGCCCGTTGCCCCCAGGCTCACAGTGCCAGGCCCTCCAAGTCCCATGCCCAGCCCGCGGCTCTAGGGTTGCTGCCCTCCTAGCCGCACAACAGGGGCATGGCCTGCCCAGTGAGGGCTGTCTGGGGACTGCTGCGCCCAACCCCACCCACTTCCGGGCAGAGCCACTGGAGCCCTCTTACCCGATGTGGATGACCCCCTCCCGGTTCTCTGCCTCTCGGGTCCAGACAGCAATCTTGTCTCCCTTGGCCCGGATGTTGATGACAGCCCCGCAGATGTCCTCACTGTATTGGTCGAACGTCTCCCCGATCAGGCACAGCAGCTGTCCATGGGGAGTGGGGATCCACACGTCACCATGGGACTCCAGCACTCACTCCCCAGATGGCCCATGCAGCCACCCTACTCCTGAGCTGGGCAACCTGCACCCTTGAGGATCTGCTCCTTTGCCCCATGGCAAGGAGGGAACACAGAGGGGGGTCAAGTTGCCTGCTGCCCGGTTGAGCCAGCTGCCCCATGGCAAGGAGGGAACCGGGGGCAGCTGGCTCAACCAGACAGCAGGCAACTTGACCCCCCCATAGAAGAAGCAGGGTGCCAGGTCTGAGAGCCCCCTGAAAGTCCGAATGTGTGAGGAGCTGCTGCCTGGGGCAGGGAGCCTAGGACTCCTGCTCCGCTGTGGGATGCCACAGACCCCCTTCCACAGGTCATCCCCAGCACCAGGGTTGGGGCAGAGCAAGTGGGGCCCAGCCCAGCCACTGAAGGGGGCCAGAGGACAGGAGGCACAAGGGTGCTCAGGTGGCAGGGCGCGACTCGCACTCACCGTCTCCAGCCAGAAGCGGTCCAGCTCTGTGTGCCGCTGCTGCTTCGCCAGTGTGAGGAGCCAGCGCCCGCCCCGCTTGTTCTGGTTGTCTTCCCACATGGGCTCGATCCCACTCTGCACGAGGGAGGCACCGAGTCACAGGTGCAGGCGGCAGCCAGCCTTTGCCAGTCTCCCCAGCCTTGCCCTCCCTCTCCTGAGCCCACCCCCCTCCCCACCAGCCCCTCGGCTTCCCTCATGCCCCGCAGACAGCCCGGCTGAGATCCTCAGCGTGGGCAGGGCCAAGGACCCACCAGGGCCCGCGCTCCTGGCTCCGGGAACGCTGGCGCCTTGACGGGCCCAGTGAGCGCCAAGCAGGGACCGGCTGGCTCCATGGCTCCCCTGGGGTCCCCCCCACACTGCCAGCAGTGGCAGAGACCTACCTTGAAGAGAGAGTAGTCGCAGCCCGAGGTCAGCTTGCTGGCCAGCTGGATGTGGCTATATAGCCTGTAGGCACCAGCACGGATGAGTGGGTTAGTGGCTGGAGAGAAGGGCCCCCCCCACAGCCCATGACCTTCTCCACTGTGGGGGCCAGTGGGGGAAAACACCAAAAGCAGCTGAAACATTCCCTCCCGAGGGGTCAGAGACATCAGCTCCAGCTCCCCTCTGCCAGGCCAGTGGGACCGGCAGAGCCCCCAGGGCATGGCACAAAAGGGAGGAACGCTCCTCCGCAGTGAGCGCTGCATCACCCCCCCCCAGTGTGAGAGAGGACAGGGCTAGGAGGCATGAGGCCCTAAGTGCCCAGTCCTGGGTCCTGGACTGCCCCCCCGCAACCAGGGGACATGCACCAGCTGCCCTATTCCTGGGCTGCAGCCCCTCCTGCCCCCAGCCAATGAGGCAGCACTGGGGGACGGTCCCACCACCCACTTGGGAGCAATACAGGGAGCCCCCCAAGTCCTGCTGCCGAGGTCAAAGCAGCCCCGCGCCAGCAGCATGGTGCCCAAGGGGGACTCACGCCCAGAAATCCTCCACGGTGCTGAACTTGGTGACCAGGCGCAGGTTCGCCTGCCATGTCTTGCTCTTGTCATTCCTGAAGAACCACAGAGCCCACCTGGGGGGAGGGGCGATGAGAGCCAGCCCAGAGCAGACATCAGGCACCCCTCTGCCCCCTCCACCACACCCCCCTCTACCAGCTCCCCCAGGCAGTACATCCAATCCCAGATCACCCTCTTCACTCCCAGGGTCTCTCCTCCCCCAGCACAAAGGCTCTGGGTATGGCTGGCTAGTGGGACGTGCCTGGGCTCTGACAGGCCATTGGGCAGGGTCGGGAAGGGACCTGGGGAGATTTTTCACCTTCCTTTGCATCAGGGGGTGCGGTGGGGGTCACAGGCCAGGATTGTCTGTGCATCTCACTGAGCCATTCCCGGTGCCCCCGTCCCCCCAGCCCATCTGCAGTATGTTACAGCCCCTCTGCTGTGGGCTGTGACACTGGTCTCCTCTATGGGGCACAGGTGCTGGGGGCCTGTCACCGGATGATCTGGTCCCTTCTGGCCCTAGACTTTCTGCCCCTCTTCCCCCCAGACCTTCCCCCCAGCTGGCAGTTTCCAAGGAGGGCACCCACCCGGCCATCAGAGCTGCCTCCACCTGCTCTGGCCCAACACCACAGGCCCACCCAGCCGCCAAGATCACCCACGCACGAAGGGCAGCCCCCAGCTCAGCCCGGCCCAGCCGTACCTGTTCTGCAGGGGGTGTTTGTCCAAGGCCTCGGCCACGAGCGCCTCCCTCTGGGCCTTCCGCTGCCTCTGCTCAGCCTGCCTCTGCAGCGAGCCCCCCTGCCACACGGGGACACAAGGGCACTGCAGATGCTGGGGGCAGAGCCGGCTTCCAGGGGACCCAGAGGCTCCCTCAGGGCGGGTGAGCAGAGCCTTCCCCAGGTCCATCCCCACAAGCACAGGGCAGCGTCAGCTCCAGCCATGCCCGTGGTTGTCAGGGCCCCATGTGCCCCGAGAGGGGGATGCCCTGCTGGGGACCATCTTGCCAAGGCCACCGGGCAGGAACGAGGCCAACTCCAGGCCTGCAGCACTCACAGCCTTTGGGGGGCAGCCCCTGCCCCCAGGACCCAGTGCCCCACCATGGGCTCTGTCACGGCAGAACTGCAGGGGCAGTCGGTTTCACTACAGCCTTGGCTCTCATGGGGGCCCTCCCAGCTGATCCCCAAGCTCCCCCCATCCCCCATCTGCCCCCTTGCTGGCTCCAAGCCAGCACTTGGGCGGCTACTGCAGAGATCCCCAAGGATAAAGGCTGCAGGGGCTGGTCCCTGTCACCAGACAGAGCCTGCCCTGGCACCGGCTATGTCCAGCCATCCTTCCTTCTCAGGGAAGCCTGCAGGGCCAAGCGTCCCCAGCCATACCAGTGCCATCCCTGCCCACAGCCACCCAGGCCTACGTAAGCCATGGGTGGGCACAGCCCTGCACCGGCACCAGGTATGGAGTCACATGCACGCACAGCAGCAGGGAGCAAGAACATGTGGTTAGTGTCAGGGGCACACCAGAACCCACAAGAGCCAGGCCCAACCCAGCCAGGCCTCTCCCTGCACTGCCACCCCCAGAGCCCAGCTAGACAGGGAGCTCCCAGACAGCGCTCGGGGCAGCCATGCACCCAGGGTGCAACTCACCATCCCAGCTGCAGCCATCTTCCAAACTAGGACCTGCCCCGCCACAGCTGCTTTTATCTGGACTGGGACCCAGACTCTTAAAGGCCTAGCGCCCTGGGGGCAGGAGGGCTGCAGAGGGGCAGGGGAGGGGACGCCAACTCCCCACTGTTCTCACCCCAGCCCGCCCCGCTCTCTGCAGCCTCCTTCTTGGTCAGTGGGACCCTGACTGTGCCACTGGGGAACCACACATCCTCACAGGGAGAAAACGCAGCATTTTCTGGCAGAATGGGAGAAGCCCAGCCCCCCAAACAGGGCAAGGCCTCTGGGCAGGAGTCTTGTGGGGGGAGGGGTAGCCTAGATGCTGGGGAGATGGGTGCTCTCCCAAGGCCATTACAAGAGGGGTCCTCATCTTGCCCAGCTGCGAGCGGCCAGTGCGGCTCCACTTCATGCCCGGCCCAGGAGCCCAATCTCCAGACTGGGCGTCCTGGAATTGCCTGTAACCCCCTTGGATTTCAGCGCTGGCCCCTGGGCCCAGCTGCCCGCCAGAGGTCGGGGCCTCACTTTGTGCAGCTGGGGTTCTCCTGTTCTTGGGGGCCGCGGTTCGTGGGCCCCCACCCGGGGACAGTGGGGCTCTCGTACCCCAAGGGCTGCAAGCCTCAGTTCAGCCTCCAGAAATGGCCTCAGGCTTGGCACGGCGACTCTGGGGGCCCGGGCAGGGGGAACATGGGGGGCAAGGGCCCTGCAGCTTCGGAGGCCGCGCTGATTGCGGGCAAAGCGGCTAGAGGGAGCAGGGGAGTCCGGCCCCGCCCAGGGACCCCTGGCGCTGAGCGTGGCCATCCCTGCCCCTGCCTGTGTCGCAGCCCGCAGCGCTCCGCGGACCCAGCTCTGCACACGGCGGAGCGCGGCGCCCCTGCCCCGCCGCGCTCACAGCCCCAGCCAGCGTGTGCGCACTGCGCAGCGGCGGCGCCCGAGCTCCGCTCGTCCCCGGAGCCCCAGCAGGAGCCGGGCGGGGTGAGCCGGGCGGCGGGGCCGGGCAGGTCCGCTCCATCCGGGCGGCGCGGGGGGCGGCGCGGGGCGGCTGGGGAGGCCCCGCCGGCGGCGGGAGGACGCGCGGCGCGGCGCGGCGCTGCTCCCGGCCCCGCCGCCCGGCTCACCCCGCCCGGCTCCTGCTGGGGCTC
>ML675615.1:32126951-32156285 GCA_007922155.1 Mesoclemmys tuberculata | reverse complement strand
TGCGCCGCGCGGCGGGTGGGGCCGTCACGCGTGTGCGGGCTGCGGGGCAGCGGGGCGGGCGCGGAGCCCCCGAGCGGCCGTGCCGGGCCCGGCGGCGAGCGCCCGGCTGGAGCCATCTTCCTGTCCCCGCAGAGCCGCGCCGCCATGGACGCGTTCATGAAGGGCTTGTCCAAGGCCAAGGAGGGGGTGGTGGCCGCCGCGGAGAAGACCAAGCAGGGGGTGGCGGAGGCGGCGGAGAAGACCAAGGAGGGGGTGCTCTACGTCGGTAAGGCCGGGCCGGGCCCTCTGGGGCAAGTGCGGCTGGGCTGGGCGCAGGCGGGCGGCAGCCTCGGGCTCTAGATGGGGGCAGGTGCCCTGGGCCCCGCCTGGGGCTGGCACCGCTACAGGCAGCGTTTCGGGGCCCGAGTCCTGGTGGCTGCCTGCAGCCTCACAGGGGTGGGGCAAGGCCGGGCTGAGCCCAGATGCTGGAGCAGGAAGGGGAGGGTTCTGCCCCTTGGCGAAGACAGGCCCCAGCCCTGCCTGGCACTCCCCCCGGCCCCAGGGGAGTGAACGGGACCCACAGCCACCCTCACCTCCAACCGCGCCATGGCGCCCACAGGAGCCCCGGCGCCATGCTCGCTCATCGGCCACTGGCCCAGGCCGTGCACATCAGTGCCTGGGAAGATGGAAGCTCCCCTGCTCCACTCCGGGGAGCCACCAGCTGCTCTCGGCTGCTCAGTGGCTGGCGATCCTGGGCCTGGTATTCCGCCAGGATAGCGGGCCCCTCAGGGAGCCTTGTGGGTGCCCGGTCCCTCTGCAGGAGGTGCTGAAAGAAGCCACGCCTAGCCCCCGCACTTGCTTTTGGCTGGCTGGAGCCTGCATCTCCCCTGCAAAGCCCTGGCTGGCACAGAGCCAGGACAAGTGCCCCCTCTGCCCATGCCCCGCAGAGGTTCTCAGCACCACACATTCGCTGCACTGTGCTCCGCGTCCTGGCTGGATCAAGCCCTGCTCAGCCCCAGGTGGGGTGACGACATCAGAGGCCCTGGGGAAAAGGCAGCTGGAGCCCCCAGGGGCCCTCGCTGCCGTGTGCCGTCTGCACGGGACCAGGCACGTTGAGGGGACGTTGGGCACCAGCATCCAGGCTGGGTTCTAGCAAAAGGGTCTTTCCCAGAGCCAGGCTCCTTGGCCAGTGGGGAGGGCCTGGACTGGTGGGCGAGCAGCTCCAAGGCGAAAGGAATATGCCCGCGGGCCATCTGGCAGGCTCTGGCGGAGGGAGAGGCCCTGTCCCCAAGGCCCTGGGGAGCTCTGGGCATTCACACCCATCCCTGCCTGGGCACTGCCCTGCCCCCACCCAGAGCCCCACTCATAGAGGAAGGGCTTTGCTTGCTGGGTGCCTAGAGGCTTGCTGCCCCTTCCCGGGCTCCGGCCCCAGGAACTCCACCCAGGGCCTGGCCCCATTGCTGTCTGTGCACACCAGGTGTCTGAGGAAGGTCTCCAGGAGGGACCATCGGCTCCGCACACAGATGTTTTATGGGCACTCAGACGCAGGCGGGAGGACCAGGAAACTGCTCTGTGGAGAGGCAGGTTGAACGGCAGAGGGGCAGTCGGCTCCAACTCCCCCTTTAGATCTGCCATGGTTAGCGCGTGACCCAGTAGGACGCACTGGGGCGCTGCAGGGGCGCCCAGCTGTTCCGGTCTCCCAGCCTCTCCCAGCCGGGGGTGCTGCAGGGAGCAGGGCAGGGGCTGCTGGTGGGTCTCTGTGGCGACGCCAGGCCAGGCCCCGACAGGCACTAAAGGGTGGAGGTGGCATTAGCCGGGCTGGAGGATTGAGAAGCTGCCCACGGGCTCACCCACCAGCCCAGCCCTCAGTGCAGAGCCGGGCGTTGCTCTGATGTGGGGCAGCTGCCAGGGCCCCTTCCCAGCAAGTGACGCCTCGGGGGGCTGAGGAGCGAAGGCCCTGGCAGAGGCGTTACCCTGGCAGGGCTGTTCTCTGCCAAGAGGCCAGTGGCCTACCAAGGGGGGCGGAGGCGGGGCAGGACCCTGGCCTATGGGGGGCACCAGGCCCACCTTTTACCACATGCAGGAGGCAGGGGACAGAGGCTCTGAGGGGCACCCCATAGTGCATGCCCCCCCCAGCGCGCGCATCATGAAGGGTGTCTCGGCCCCCCCAGGCCGGAGAGGGGGTGAGGCCACCCTGTCCAATCCAGCACCGGGCTGTGGAGCTGCAGCAGGTAAATGCAGGGGATGCGCCAAGCCGTCCTTCACTGCCCTCAGCGCCTCCCCCCCGTCCATCATGAAAGGCTGGCCCAGTCCCCCTCCTCAGGCCGGTGGGTGACCTGCCCCCATCCAAACCAGTGCAAGGCTGTGGGGTAAAGCAGGAGAGGCGGGCACCGTGTGGAGGCTAAGTGCGGGGAGGGGGGTGCAGCGGAGCCAAACCTGTATTTGTGCCCCCCCCAAGCCTCACACCACCACCCGCAGGTACAGACCCCCCTCTCCAGAGCAGCTGGGGGGCAGTGCTGGGACCCTTCCTGCCTTGCTTGGGGGGGCACATGAGGCCTGGGGGGGGTTCAAAGGTATGGTTGGTCCCCGGGTGCTGGAGACCCTCGGTACACTGCAGCAAGAGACGACTGAGCTCACCAGAGCGTTTGCTGGCTGGCAGCCAAGTGCCAAACTCACCGAGACCCACCTGCGAGGGGTGGGGGGGCACTTGGGGCTAGAGGCACCCAGCCCCCCCTGCCACAGGTGTTTCCTGCTCTGGGCACTGCCACTCCTTGCCCCTGGGGCCCCAGACCTCGGCAGCCGAGGCCCTGGGATGGGTCTGATGGACGCTTCCGCCTGGCAAGTCGAGGGGCTGTCAGCAGGGCTGGGGTTTGGGTGCGCCCAGGGCTCAGCTTGGGGGGCCTGCGCCACCACAGCCTGGCACTTCTTACCCCTGAGCTGGACAGAGCCTCTGCGTGCGGGCAACGCGGAGCCCAGGGTGCTGTGGGGAGGGAATCAGCTGAGTCCTGACAAGCTGATGGGGAGGCAAACGGCTGCCCCAGGGCCCACTGCAGGGAGACAGAAATCCCCCCGCCCAGCATCTCCAGGAGTTAGTGCCCCTTAAAGAATGGGGCAGGAGCGCTGACTAGGGGGAATGAGGTCGGAGAGCTGGCAGGGGGTGAGTGGGTTGCAAACTTCTTGTGCAGAAGCAGCCGTGGAGAAGCCTGAGCTGGAGACCAGCGGGATGTCTCCCTGGGCCATAAGGATGCTGGGAAATGCAGGCCCAGGCACAGCCCCTGGTCGCTGGGTGTGGGGCCAGAGCCGCGTCCAGAGGAGCCCCAGCGCAGGCGTGTTCTCATTCAGGCCCCCATTTGGGCCCCCCTGTTGATTGCCTGGGCGTAGGCTGCACACATCCCCTGGCCAGTACTAGGGTCTCGGGGCAAAGGTGCAGGGCTAGCATGGCAGGGGTTGTGGGCCGGGGCTGAGGGGCAGAAAGGAAGGGAGATGTTCCCAGCCACCTCTCGCAGCTCCATGTCCTCCAGCCCGGCAAGCATCCCCGCTGCAGTTGTTTCTCATGGCCCCAGCAGGATCCCAATCCATGTCCGGGGGGCGTGGGGCAGGGGACGGGGGAGCATGGGGCAATGGACAGGGAGGCGCGGGGCAGGGGACGGGGGAGCATGGGGCAATGGACGGGGGGGAGTGGGGCAGTGGACGGGGGGTGTGAGGCAATGGACGGGGGTGCAGGGCAGTGGATGGGTGAGCGCGGGGCAGTGGACGGGGGGCGCGGGGCAGTGGACGGGGGGCGGGGCAGTGGATGGGGGCATGAGGCAGGGGACGGGGGGTGCGGGGCAATGGACGGGGGCGCGGGGCAATGGACGGGGGGCGCGGGGCAGGGCATACCCCTGCCATCACTCTGCTGCTGCTCTGGCCGTGCAGCCAAGACGAGCACCGCACGCCAAGGCGATGGTTTCTGAGTCCTGGCTTCGGGCTGTCACCCCCTGCCCTGCCCTGCCAGCAGCTGCCCAGCCACGGAGCAGCTCCCTGGGTGTCAGAGCTCGGCGGGGGGCACCCACATCTGCAGGGCACCCAGAAGTCTCTCCCACATTTTTTCCGGCTGCTTCACCCTCTTTCCCTGCCCCAGTCACCAGAGTTACCTCCCCCCAAGTCAAGAGCTAGGCCAATAGCGCAACCTACTGCCCGGGAATCTGCGGGGCCTGCCCCGGCCAGGGTCTGGCTGCTGCTGCAGGCAGCCCCCGCTTACCGCTGGTTCCACACGCAAAACCAGGGGTGGCCGCCCAACCCCCTGCAGCAATTCCACTATCCAAGCAGGGGCCACGGCAGTGCCTGTGACCGCAGCTCGGGCCTTCCTTCTGGGCCCGTTTAGGAGGAGGGGAACTCAGGAATGGGGCGTGGCGCAGATCCCCTGGGGCTGGCCCTAGCCAGGGGGCAGCGTGGAGCAAAGCTTGCCAGGCCATGCAAGGGGTGACAATGGGAGCCGCGGACCCTCCAGTCCCACACTGGGCTGCCCCCTTTGGGAGCTCCAGGGGTTCATCTCTCTGCCCTAGAGGTGGGGGGTCCCTCCAATATGTGCCCCAATGGCTAAGGTATATCTGCTTGGGCCCACAGCCCTTCCTTCCTCTTGGGCAGGGTTGGCAGGGTTCCCAGAGCTGTGGGCCTTGGCATTGACACCCCATTGAGATGCACAGGGCAGCTGCTCTTTCAGAGCTATGGTCTCAGGCTCTCTGCTGACTCAGGCAGATTCGGCTGCTCTGTCTTGTACCTGCGCACGTCTTGTCTCTGGCTCAAGGATCTTGTTGGACATTGGCAGTGAGGTTCTGCTTCCTCTGCCCATGAGTCTCTGACCTGGGGAGCTAACGAGCCCCGGGGGGGCTGTGATGTTTTAATGGTGGGTGCCGTGGATTTGCCAGGGCTCTGAGCCAAGCCCTGTGCGACCGCGTGTAACCTGGCAGAGTCACAGGCTGCCCCCATCCACCAGAGAGTGGCCCCAGGGCTGTACGTTCGGGGCTGTTCTCCCCTTGCATTGTGGGGTTGCTTCCAGCGACGTCAGGTGCCTGGCCAGTCCCTAGCAGGGGTGGGTGTCGGAGCACTCGGAAGGATCCGGTAAACAGAAGTGACTCTAGACCCGCGCCCACCCAGCCTCGTGCCCAGGGCAGTGGGACCCTGGCTTCCCGGGCTGATTGCAGCTGGCACGAGCGTGCACCTCCTGGGCTTTGCCCTGGCTCTGTATGTGCTGCTGGGGCTGGGGGCAGGGCTGTCCTCCCACTGGGCGGGGGCAGGCCCACTGCAGCCCCCTGGTGCCCAAAGCGTCTGAGCCAGGTGGTGTCTGGGCTCCTCAATCGTCAGGCCTCTCTGTGGGCCTCTCTCCATCTGCTCCCCATGGGCCAGTCTCCCACCTTGCTGCTCCCAGGGTCATTTCATGGAGCCCTGGCTGGGCATCAGGTCCTGGCTTTGGGCTCTGCCTTGCAGCGCTGCAGGCACGGGGCCGGCCTGGACAGCTGTCCGCTCACAGACTGCCTGGGGCCAGTGTGCTGCACTGGTGCTTCGGGATCGTCCAGCGCTGCCTTTCCTGCACATCCCAGGGCAGCACTGGCTGCCCGTCCCCAGCCCCCCCAGCCTCTCAGAGTGTGAGGAGCCCAGCCACTGCCCCAATCTTGGGATTCCTATGCCACTCTCGGGGTGCTGCCAGGCGAGGCCCAGCTGCCTCGCCCTTGGCTCCGGGCTGGCACTTCAGGTTGTCCTGGGGATTGAACGTGCCTTGTCCCAGGAGCCCAGCCCATGGTTGGCTCAGCCATGGAGCGCGTGGGACACCCGGAGCACACAGGTGCTGCAGCGCCGATCCTTAGCAAACAGCTGTGGGACAGCCACGCGCAGAGCCCCTGGCCCAGCTGGGCTCAGCCTGGCCCTCCCCATCAGATGGCAGCAGGCTGGTTGCATTTCCTCGTGGTGTCGCGCGGTTCTGCTGCTTTCTGTGGCCTTGGCCAGTCACTCCTGGTCCCTCACCCCAGGATTTCTTTCTACTGCACCAGACCCCCCCCCACGCTGGACCCTCAGCCCGGGGGGAAGGGTCTCAATTCTAGCTGCAGACCCCCAAACCATCGTCCCCCCATGCCTGGCCTCAGCAGAGAGCCAGGTGACCCTACGGAGAGGTCAGCGCACCCTCTGCACCCCGAATGGCTTCCTCCTCCCAGCAGCAGCCTCCGCCCCACAGCAGGGGTTCGAGTCCTGGCCAGGCCCCACCCGCTGCCAAGGCACTGCCAGCTCCAAGGCTGCTTTGTCCTCTGTGGCCCTGCTCAGCGCCGTGACCCTGCTGCAGAGACCACAGGAGCTGGGGCACCCCTGGGAGAGCCAGGAAACCCCAAACCTGCCCCTGGCAGATGCCAGCATCCTAGCAGAGGTGGGGGAGGGGGCTTTTCGGAGGAGAGGGGGCGGGTGTGTCAGAGGGCAGAACGAGGGATGGCTACCCCAGCCATGGCTGGAGGAGGTGCTGACGTGGGGCCAGCCTGGCACACGCTGCATGGAGCAGCGTGGGCATGGGGCTGGGCTGGGCCACACCGCTGCATCCCCTTTGCCAAGGGTGGGGTGCCAGGGGGCTGCCCATGCATTGCATCCCACAGCCCTGCATGGACGCTCAGGGGCCCTCAGTGGGGCAGCTCCCCAATGGCACTGTGTGGGGCAGGCCTGGCACCCGCCTCTCTAACTGCTCCCTGTCTCTCTCTCTCTAGGAAGCAAAACCCAAGGCGTGGTACAAGGTGTCACCTCAGGTACTGGCTGTTCTGCACCCCCTCCTGCCCCCCAGCCCCGCAGTAATGAGCTCAGTGGCCACGCGGGGGTGTGATGGCACTGTTATGTAACAGGGCCAGGACACGGCGTCCACAGAGCCGCCCACAAGGCCAGAAACCAGCCGTGCACAACTGCCTACAGCCCCTCCCGGCCCCAGGGGAGCCCGGCCCGGCAGGGGATGCACCAGGCGTGCAGGGAGGGGCAAGCCTGCCCCACAGGGCAAGTGTGGGGGAATGGAGGGCACATGCTTTAGCTCCCCAGGGCTCACACTCGCTGTGGGGGACAGCCCCCTGGCAGCAAGGGCTAGTTGTGCGAGCACAGACCAGCGAACCAGACCCCCTGGGCGCTAGCCCCAGCCCAGCCCTGCCTGGCAGCTGTGGGGTACGTTCTCCAGGGGGTGTGACGCTGCTCTCCCCGGCGCGTCTAGTGGCCGAGAAGACCAAGGAGCAGGCATCCCAGCTGGGAGGGGCCGTCATCTCAGGGGCCGGGAACATCGCGGCCGCCACCGGCCTGGTCAAGAAGGAGGATTTCCCCACTGACCTGAAGGTGAGCATCCCCACAGCCTCTCCTGGGGCACGAGGGGTGTGGTGTTCCATGCTGACGCCCACAGGGCCCTGCCCGGTGCGCCTGCCTCAGTTTCCCCTACCTTCTGCCCAGGCAAGGAACACCATCTCTCAGTGTCTGACACACCCCTGCTGCCCCCTCTTTTCCCCCCCACCAGCCAGGGTGCCCAGCTGCCCACAAACGAGCCCCTCAGTGCAGTGGGTTTGCCCCCTACCCAGGGCTGAGTGAGCCCAAAGACAGCCTGGGCTGGGTGGGGCAAGCTCGGCCTGGCCTGGGGCACATCAGATGTCTTGTGCCGTGGGTGCCTCTCCCCAGGCGGCACCAGCTCTAAAGGGACGGGAGCTGCTGACTGGGCTGGGCGTGTGCACAACGTCTAACGGGGCACGCTGGGACACACGCACGGGCAGGTGGAGAGGTGTGCATGTGCGTGGACGAGTGTGAACATGTGTCTGTGAGCTGACACGTGTGTGCATCCCTGTGCAAGGCAATGTGTGTGCAAGGCGTGGATGTGCATGTGCGGGGCTGTGTATGGATGGGTGCATGCATGTGCCAGGCAGTGCGTGTGCACATGCGTGTGCAGGGACATGCATGTGTGCATGCACGTGCAGGCCTGTGCGCAGCCATGGCTGCTCCAGCGAGGGTGGCGAGTGCCTGACAGCTGCTGTCTCCGCAAGCGGAGCCACCACAATGAGCTGTTTGCTTCCAGCTTAGCCGAAAATAGCAACAGCTGAAGCAATGAGGTCATGGGGGGGGGCGTGAGTGAGTTCGCCCCCAGCCTGCCGAGGGGAGAGGGGGGAGGCCAGGACATGGTCTCACCAGGCCAGTTGCCGGGGCTGAGATGGGTAGCCTGTGGCGATCCCCTAGGCAGGGGCTGTTGCCCCATTGCAGTGCCGGGAAGCCCGAGGGGCAGGTGGGGGGGGGGCCTGCTCAGAGGCAGCAGCTGGGCAGAGCTGGACCCAGCGCAGCTCACCAAGGCCACGCCATGTGGTGCCTGGTGCCCTGCCCCGCCCCCAACACCTTGGCCCCTGCGTCCCAGGGACCATCACCACCCTCTGGAATCTAATGGAGCCAGGGCCTGAAGATGGGGGAGGGATACCTGCCCAAATGCGAGGGGCTGGGCCCAGGGAGGGGGAGCACGTGCCTGGCAGTGGGCCCCCGGGCCATAAGTCCGAGGCAGAGCACGCATGGGCACGTGGCCTGGAGTCTGCAAACGCCATGGCCAAGAGAAAGGCTCTGGCCTGCAGCCCCCAGCCAGCGAGCGGCTGAGATGCACCAATGTGCGCCTGGTGCCCCGGTCAGAGCCCAGCCAGGGCGAGGGGCGCCAGCAACGCAGGCAGTGCCAGGGCTGGGTTA
Source organism: Mesoclemmys tuberculata (assembly GCA_007922155.1). Taxonomy (NCBI): domain Eukaryota; kingdom Metazoa; phylum Chordata; order Testudines; family Chelidae; genus Mesoclemmys; species Mesoclemmys tuberculata. Next base: position 32,147,609 of record ML675615.1, on the reverse strand, counting down.
GCAGGAGCTGCGGGCAGGCGTGAGGGGCCCCGGCAGAGCGAGGCGTGCGGGGTATCCCCACGCAGCGTTCACGCGCACCAGCTGACCCGGTAACACGCGGTGGCGCCCTGGGGAGGGGCCGTTGCAGGCCTGGGCGATGCTGGGGTCCCTCGGGGACCTGGGTTCTGCCCCGCACCCTTGCTGAGGCCCCCCCTCTCCCCTGCAGCCCGAGGAGCTGGGGCAGGAGGCTGTGGAGGAGCCGCTGATCGAGCCTCTGCTGGAGCCGGAGGGTGAGAACTACGAGGAGCCGCAGCAGGTACTGGGGGCGGGGCAGGTTTTACTCTGCAGAGCAGGAGCCCAGGTGCCCAGGGCCCCTCACCCTGCTCCCAGGCTCCTTGCTGGACGAGGCAATGCCCCGATGCTGGGCACTCCCCAACCTGGCTGGTGCTGGCCCAGTGGCTCCACACGGCCCTGTCCTGTCGCCTGGCCTGGGTCCGCTACAGGGCCAGGGAAGGGCATGGCCAACGTGTTCTGCACCCGCCGGCTGCTGCCCTGGCCCCAGGGGCTGGGACGGACCAGGCGGGGAGTCCATGGTAGAGCCTGGAGCAAAGGTCTCTGGGCAAGCAGTCCAGGCCAGAGCCCACATGGCAGAGGCCCCATCCCCCATCCCCTGTAGGGCCTGGCTGGCCCGGCCCCCAGCACACGCAGGCGCTGAGAACAGGGCCCCGGGCCCCCTCGGCAGGCCAGTGACACGCTTGCAGCGCTGCTGGCTGCAGGGAGCCGGCGCTGGGGCCGGGCCCCGTCTCACGCCCGGCGCGGTTTCTCTTCTCCGCAGGACGAGGATCAGGAGTACAAGCCAGAGGCATAATGGCTGCGCCCGCCCCGCCACCTCCACCAGCAGCACAATGACAATACCCCTCGTGCCCCTCCCCGGCCTCTCCCCCGGCAGGTGCCAGCGCCGGGGGCGATGGAGAGGCCCCCCCCAGCCCCTTCAGTCACCAGTTCTTCCTGCAGCCCCATGCCCGGGGGCCTTGCTGTGTCGTGTCCTGTAGTGTTCAGAGAAACCCGTTGACTGCAGCCAGCCACGCCGCCCGGAGCGGCCTGTGTGTGCCCGGGCCAGGCCAGACTTATAGCCTGCGTCCCTCCCAGCGCCATAGGCCTGGCCCCCCCCGTGTGCGTCCAAAGCGTGTCCCCGGCCGACTGCCCCCGGGCTGCTGTACATTCGCTTGCACGCCCCCGGTGACTGCGCTCGTCTGCCTCGTGGAACGTTTTTGATACCTGACAGATTGTTTCTGCCCGTGAGCCGCCCCCGCCCCATAATGCCCCCACCCTGTGCGGCTGTCGTGTCTGTTCTCCAACCCCCCCAGAAGAGACCCCTCTCCCCCACCCCCCGTGCTGTGTTGTGACCGTGGCATGGATATTGCCCCCTCCTGTGTGTGCAACTCAGGGCAGCTGCCAGTGACACAGCTGCCCGGCTCCCCGAATAAAGCCAGCTCTCCTCTGTAGCTGCCGGCGTGGGTCTGTTCCTGCGGGGGCTGGGGGGCAGCCCCATTCCGTGGGGGCAGCAGAGCCGACCTGCTGGGCCATGGTGTGTAAACCTCGGGGTTGGGCCTGGGATCAAATCCCAGGAGAGCCGCTCAGGAGGGGGTGCCAGGCCCTTGCCCCCACAGGCCAGGGGCAGATCACGGCAACGGCCTCAGCCCAGCCCCATGGGACATGCCTCCTTGCCCCTACACGCAGGGCTTCTGCGGGAGGGCGTCACTCAGCGACCCAGCTGTGTCCCCCCACGGCAGCAGTGAGCCAAGGGCCCCAGTCACCCCTGCTCCACGGCTGGAATGGGCACAGTGCTCACCCACTCCCGGCTCAGCCAGCTCCCCCCAGGCCCCACTCAGCAACCTCTGCCTCTCATCCCTCCCCAGACTCAGCAGCCCCCAGGCCTGCCCCATGACCCTCCCCCAAGATGGGAGATCCCCCTGCTGCAGCCCCCTGCATGTTGCCAGCCCTGGAGGATCAGCAGCTGGGGGGCAGTGAGCGGGTGACACTGCACCCTGCAAGCACCAAGCAAGGTCCTGCCGGGGGTGGGTGCCCGAGCGTGGCCACGGGGATCCCCCCCATCTGACAGGGCAAATCTAATGCGGGGGCAAGCCCATGGCTGGTGCAGGGGGCCAGGAGCGGCTCAGAAGGAAGCCCCTTGGGGCAGCTGCTCGCAGGGAAGGGCCTGGCCAGGGCGTGCTGGGGTGCCCTGCCCCTAAACCTGGCCGTGTCCCAGCTCCCAGCCCTAGTCGTGTCTGCCAGGCCTCACCCCTGGGGCAGGGGATGGGCTATCTGCTCCCCCCACCTCTGGCCCTCCAAGGGCTGTAAGGCTGAGCCCTGAGGAAGCCAGCAGCATTACTGTTGGGCTGGAGAGCAGGGGAGACGTGGTCTGAGGACATGCAGGGACTCCCGGTGGATCATGCAGTACATCCGGGCAGAGCCAAGGCCCCAGGAGCCCAGGGCCTACGCCCTGCACAGCGCCAAGCACAGGCCTGGCCTTTCACTGCTAACACCCAACACTCCTCGGCAGCGCGGCAAGCAGGGAACACCGGCAGACACGGGTCTGGACAGGGCGGAGGCGAAGCAGCCAGTGCTGCAGCAGGGTTGGCCAGGACCCTCACCCTCAGGCCACGAGGAGGAACAGGCAGACGCAGGTGCTGATGATTACAAAGACGGCTACTGGTGTCCTCTCCTGTGCTGGCCGAGGGCCCGGCTAGGCGGGGGAATCAGCCCCCCACCACTCAGCCCAGGCCTGGCCCTGGGAAGGGGCTTACGTTGGCTCAGCTGTTCCTAGGCCAGGGCATGGCAAGGACCGTTCCCAAAGCTGCGTCTTTACCGTGTCATTGGCCCCCATAGAAAGCTCCCCAGAGCCCCTTCTCTTTCAAACACACCCTGCTCTGCCTTAATGCTTCTCTTCAGAGGGCGGCTCATGCGCTGCCTCTCGGCCCCGGTGGGGCTCTGCCTTGGGCCCTGAGCTCTGTCGCTGCAAGCTTCATGCCAGCCGCCCAAGCCAAGGGCAGGGCGCAGCTGAGGAAGGGTGAGGCTGTGTGACCAGGTGACCCACCTAGGCTGGGGCCTACAAACCACACTGGCACGTCCGGGTCCCCCTCACCCCCAACACCAGGCCTGCTGAGCACCTTCCCCAGCAGAGAATGGAAGCTGCACCAGCCGCCAGCCCCTCCTCACAACAGGTTCACAGGCGCCTGCAGATCCCAGCTGGAGAATTTCTACACAGCCAGCGGAGCTCACCACAGCACCAGGACCGAGCCCCTGCCACAGCTCCCCTGAGATTATTACAGGGCCGGCCTGGAGCGAGAACAGGGGCTCCCTCTGCCGCAGATGGGCCCGTGAGGAAATCCTACATGACCATGGGCAGACGCAGGCAGCAGCCAAAGGCACGACAGGTTCTGCCGGCTGGCTCAGTATGAAGGAGCCACTCCTAGCCCTTTCCAGATGGGGGATGGTCACCCTGCAGCCCCCACCCAATACACCCACGCAGCAGCAATGGCCCGGCTGCTGCAAGGCAGCTGCCAGGACTGGGGCAGCCACATGGTCCATGCAGTCTGGGCACCTTATGGTTGCTAACAGTCAGAGGGGACTGTTCCCCACCCAAGGGCCACCCTGCTCTCCGGTCCCAGGGAGACAGGACTGGAGGCCAGGCTCCAGGGGGAATGGGAACACTTGAGGAAAAGACAGGTTTTCCCGTTTTTTCGAAGGCCCAGTGTGAAAAATTGGAAGTTTTAGGGAAAATGAAAAAGAAACTTGGACGAAACATTTTCTCCTCATGAAGAGTGACGGGAAAACCAGCCCTGCCAGCAGGTCCCCACGTATTTTAGTAACGGTCGTAGTTATGCTGGTCCTGAGCTGGCAGGGGCTGCCCACGTTCGGACAGCACTGTGCCTATGGAGGACAATGCTCTGTGATGGAGTCTGGCGTCACTGGGAAGTGTGGATATAAAGATACCCAAATTTACTGCTGGTCTTCCATACCGTGCTGTTCCCTGCTCTCTAGGGATAGTCCATCTCTGCGCTTTTCCTCTAGAAACCTGAGTTTCTTCGATATCTGCAGGATGATATCAGGGCAGGCCTGTTTACACATGCAAGAAGTCCAGAGGTGGCAGCATCTTCCTCTTTGTTACCCATCATGTTACTAGTCATGTTTTGGATTTTCAACATTTTCTATTTTTTCCTATTTGCCGAGAGGCAAAACAAAACAAAAAAAACCCACCGAAGGACTTTCGCTGCCGCTCCATCCCTGCTCTGCAGTACAAGCTCAATGGGATGTTATTCTAATAAAAATTAAAGAATTTATACTTATTTCATAAATAGACCAGGCACCACTTTACATGCTAACTAAATGACACATACTCCATTTTGCATTCGTAAAAGAAGCAAATGAAGTTTAGTTTTGGCAAGTCACTACTGGAGTTTTCAATTTCCCCCCAAAATTTCCATCAAAAAAAGCAAGCCCCAAACCTGGTTTCTTCATTTCTTCCCTTCCACATTTCTGGAACCTCACCTAGCCAGACAGGACCTGCACCTGCTGTGCACGCACTACCATGCCAGGCGGGTGATGCCCGGCCATGGGGGAGGGACTAGCTGGGCTGGATCCCAGCTGATTACACCCTGACATCAGAGCCATGGGACTGCCTCAGTCTTCCCTTCTGCATTACAGGGTGAGTCCTACACGTGGGGCTGTGCAAGCTGAAGCGTGATGCTCATGCCCAGGCCACTAGCAAGCGTGCATAGCCAGAACGGAGCAGAGCAGGGGAGGGGAGATGAACTCCGAGAGCCAGGCAGGAATGCTTTGAAATCCAATGAGCAGGAAGCCCGACAGGGCCTGGGATGGGGGGTGAGCTGGGCTGTTCCGGACACAGCTCCTGAAGCCCTGGGGTTGGAGGCAGGGTGACTGGAGTTTCACTGGGTGCCGCCAAGTGACTCCTGGCACGGCCCTGGGGCCCTGTGGGAAGCACTGCAGCTGACTGCCCTCTCCAAAGCTCATTCTGTGCCAAATCCACGAAGGCTGGATGCTGTGTCCCCCCGAGCTGCCAGGAGCGCTCTGGGCCTGGCCTGGCTGCCGTGTGAGGGGTGCCACCAGCAGCCTTCTTGCCCTAGCTCTGGCAGCCCATGAAGCTTTGCAGCAGGCACCAGCGCATGCACGGAGAGCCACAGGATTGGCAAGAGGTGTGCCATGGGGCCAGCTGGCGCATGCTGCAGGGAGGGTGGGGAAGGGGGAGGCTGGGCAGCATCCAGCGGCAGAGCAAGCAACCCAGCAAACCCCGCACACTCGCAGCACAGCTGCAACCAAAGCCCGAGGCTCAGGCAGAAGTGGGGGTAGCTGTGACACAAAGCCTTTCCCTCACCCCCAGGAGGGGAAATGACGAGACCCTGGCCCCCAACAAACAGTTTATAGAGACAATGCACGGGCAGAACTAGGTGTACAAACCGATACTCTGCAGCGTGGGAGGCCTGAGGTTGGAACCACGGGGACAAACAGCTCCCAGGCTCCCCCTGCCAATGCCAAAATTTTGCCTTCCCCCATGAGTCTCTTCCCTGGAGCGCTTCAGTTCAGGCGGGGGCGGGCGGCTGTGCCCTTCAGCCCGGGCAGGGAGGGCCGAGGCCAGTGGATGGCACACATCAGTATGCGAACCCAGCTTCATTGTACACCCTGAACACCTTCTCGATGGCGCACAGGTAGGCGGCGGTTCTCTGGTCCAAGCCCAGGTTGTACCTCGTGGCCATGCTCATAATTTGCTAGAAGACAGAAAGAAATCGCAGAGAACCAAGGGTTAAGCTGCACAGGGCTGGGGGCTCCCAGGCGTCCCGCCCACACCACACACTGTGGGAACAAGGAGAGGCATTGCCATGCAAAGCTCTTTACTGGGGCTAGAAATGGAAAAGCTGAGATATAGGTTACAAGATGGGTGGGGGTGCCCCAAATGGACGGAGGGTCCCTGCTCTGAGACAGGTGCTGAGCACCCCAAGATGTGCAGGTCCCATGTGAGTACCTGACAGTCAGGGCGTCCACACCCACAGGGAGGGCCAGGACTGGGACCCCAAGAGCAAGCAGGAAGAGGTGCCCCGTTAGCACAAGCGGCCATAACATCAAAGGCATGTACCTGGGCTGAACGGTCCATAGTGTAGGCCAGACCCGAGTGCACAATATCCTTCTCGGAGGCTCCCTGCAAGGGGAAAACAAATAATTCCCTTGCCAGGGGTGAGGTGGAGCATCTCCCCACCTTTAACCTCACTAACCTTGCCAGGACACAGACTCCTCCCATGGATGCTCTGCTCTGCAGGCTGCGCGGCGGCCAGGGGAGATGTGAGGCTAGCTCCATGAGCCGGGTACTCTGTGGCAGCCCGGTGCTGTGCCTGGGCTAGCGACTCAGCTCGGAGTGGCTCCAGTTGATACCAGTATGAAACTGGTCAGCCCATGTCTCCGATCACCTGAACGTGTGCTCTGTCCCATGCCAGCCCCGCCCCTGAACCAAACCACTGACACACTCTGCAGGCCATCTGAAGGCAGCTGCTCTAACTCCAGTCCCTCATTTCCTAGGGCTGGTCCCTAAAGTTTGGGGTCTCAGCCTCATTCCAGTGCACAGCCCAGCTCCAAACATACGTCATCTGGGTCCAGGGATCCCAGCCGCAGCCAGCGCGTAAGGGCTGGTGTGCACGCTGCGTCAGTCTGTTCTTGACATGGAGCTCAGCATGGGCCCAATTCAAGCCCCTCCAAGATGGAGTTGCCTGATTACAGCACTGGCTGCGGGGCCTGAAGGCTCCAAGGCGGCACTTCTCGATTACAGACCCAGTGAGCTGCCTCCATCCTGGCTTTTACCCGTCCCGCTGCTGGCCATTCATCCTTCCAGGGCTCAGTGACTCCCCTGGATGATTCAGCATTTCCTTGTGGCCCTCCCACACCAGTGACACTGGGGCAGAGGGGCCGCAGGGCAGGCCTAAGGTCTTCTCGGGGAGCCCCAAGCAGCGGCAGAGCCGGCTCGGACAGCTGTGCTTCCTTCACAGCGGCCCTGACCTTTGCCACGTCAGCACTCAGCGAAGGGAGGTCTCCATCCCCGCACCAGCACAGCTCCGGAGGAAGGCTGCCGTGCTGCCACGGGCCCTTTCCTCAGTGCCACAGCAACACCAGCAGAAGGGAAAGCCCTGGGAGAAGCTGAAGGGACAGGAAAAGCCTGGACTTACTGCCACCCTGGCCTGGAACTCCGGGGAGGGGATGATGGGGATCTCCCCACTGCCTTTCCCAAAGGTCCGCTCCAGGCTCTGCTGCACGGACATCAGCAGGTGGTAGTTGGAGTCCCGATCATACTTGAAGGTGAGGCGGCCATAGCTCACGTGGTTCAGGTTCTTCAGCCACTCAAAGAAGGACACAGTCACGCCGCCCGCGTTCACATACAGGTCCTGCGAGGGGAGAAGCCAGCCTGGGACTGCGCAGAGCCCCTCAACACACAAAGCAGCCCCGCTGGATGGCTGCAGAGCCATCCTCGGCCAGGCACTGTGGACAGTCACCCCCCTGTAACCTGCTTCTCTCAGGAGGAGGCTAGAGTCTCATGGGAATAGCATGGGGAACCGTGTGCAGCAGCACCTCACTTCAGGTCCCCTTCCTGCTGCTGAAGGGAGTCCCAGCTCCTGCCAGAATCACGGCACCTGCTCACGTTCCCACCGGGGCTGCTGCTGCAGCAGGTAGGAAAGGGAGCTCTGCCACTGCAAAGCAGCCCCGGGGGGCGGAGACCCAGAGGCTCTGATTTGTTCATGGGGAGCCGGGCAGAGCAGAGCAGACTGGGCACATTCCCAGACAGGTTTTATGCTGCTCCCTACAAACCCTGACATCAATTCGGCCTCTCTGGCCCCAAGCACTGGCAAGGAAGGGGAGCCACGGCCCTGGCTGCACAGGTGTTTTTAGGGTGAGGAAGTGCAGACTCCTGTCAGCGTGTCCACAGGCAGCTACTCCCCTTAGGAGAGACAAGCCCTAGACAAGGGCCTCAACTTCTCACACAGACCCTGCAGTCCCCCCATGTGTCCTGAGTGCAGGGAGCAAAGCTGGATTTCATGTGACAAACTGGAGGGAGAGGGTCACACTGCCCTGGGCAATGCTGGGAAAAGTCAGCAAGCCCTGAAAGGGGTCTGAGATCAGGTTTGAAAAGGTGTACACGAGGCTAAGCAGAATAACTGGCGCCTCTCTGGCATGCAGGGAGTGTCAGCGAGTGCCACTGACTCTTGGGCCAGATGCTGATGTGGGCAGCGCCTCTACCAATACTGAAGAACCCACAGCCGCAGTGGAATTACTATGCATTTACACCCCATAGAGTCAGAATGGAGCATGGCCTTATGGGCTCAGCCCTGCCTCCGTTACTGGGCAGCTCTGCTGGCCACCGGAGCAGAGTGGAGATAAGCGCTGAAAGGGAATCTGGGGAGGAGCATGACAGGGCATGGCCCTGACTCCTGGGCCAGAGTCAGCCCCCACCAAATCCAGACACAATGTCATTGTGGGAGCCTCGTCTGCACACACAGCGGCTGCCAAATTGGCACACTCTGCCCACCAATCCTCCCGCTGATCCCGGCTTGGGCACCACTGCTGGATTTGGCCCTACATTATGTCCTTCTGATGGCTCCCAGCAGCATCCCCCAGCTCCTGCAAGCCAAGCTGGGAAAGGACCCATCAGAGATGGGGCAATCTGCTCAACCATGTCTTGCCAAAGCATCAGGAGTGAGCAGGAACCACCGTGGCACAGCGAGCACAGACCAAAGCACGCCTGACTCTCTGAGGCATACCCTGGACTGACTGCAGGACAACGGTGCCTGGGGGCAGGGGTAAAAGAGGGGTCTGACCTACCGGGATGACAAGGATGTTTCTCTGCAGGAAGATCTCATGGGCTGCTGGTGTCGTAGGGCCATTGGCAGCTTCAGCGATAATCTGCGAAACACAAGAACAGGAGGCTCAAGGCAGCCAATGCCCGGAGATGAACGTGGGGCTGCTGTTGCTACAGAGACCTGCTGCAGCTTTATTCCTCCTCTCAACCGCGGGTATTTCTGGCACCTGTCCCAAGGGTGCTGTGCACCGGCAGGCAGCTACTGCAGGGGGCTGATCAGACTGCACCCATCGGACGGGCGCATTGGTAAAGGGCACCAACCTTCCGTAAGTGTTGTTCTTTGAGTGCTTTCTCACGTCCGTTCCATGCCAGGAGTGTGTGCACCACGTGCACTGGTGCCAGAGATCTTCCCCACAGTGGTATCCGTAGGGCCGGCTCTAGCACCCTCGGCAGTGGAGTTTGGGACTACAGGTTCCAGCACGTCCCGGTCCCTCGTGATCCACATGGCTGAGATCACAATGGAGGGGGGTATGCTGGGACCTGTAGTCTCCGGGGGCTGCACTTGGGTCTACTGCATTTGTGCTGTTGCCTAGTTGAGTGACAAGACCTCCAAGTGCAGGATCACCAGGGATACCGATCTTCTCCCTCTGAAATGTCTCTCCACATCTGTTGTTTCCTTACCCTTTCCTTGCCCTCTGGTAGGGCAATAATGCCTGAAAGGGGCTGAGGGCCAGTTTGCTCAGAGGGGCAGGACAGGCTGTTCTAGCAGGTTCCCACTCCCTACCGGCAGCAGTGAGACGCAAGGTGCCAATGCCACAGCTCTGACAACGGCCACCAGAGCCCGGGTGCCATAAAATGACTCACCGCCTCTGCCTCATGCTCCAGCACCGCACGATGCTCATGAGGGCATGCGTATCTGTATTCAAATTAACCTGTCTCTCCAGATTTCCTCTCCACAACCGCAAAGGAAGGCCTGGCTCGGCATGCAAGGTGCTGCACACTGCACGTTGACAGTACATCTAGACTGGGGTCATTTATATATGGAGGCCAAATTCAGCTCTCTTATACCCAGGTGTGGCTTTCACTGCCTTCAGGCTCCTTTTGGCTGAGGACAATGGGCACCAGGGAAGGGCAGGATTCTTTGCACTCCGTACCTTGGCTTTGACCCGATGTGCATTCTCCTTCGTGAGCTGCTTCTCAACAGCGGCTGGGATAAGGATGTCACAAGGTACTTCAAGGACGCTGCCTTCAAAAGGGTCTGCTTTTGGAAAGCCAACTATGGTGCCGTGTTCCTGGAACGAGGACAATTCAACAGGGCCCAGCCAGGACTGCAAAGCCAGCTGCTTTGCGGAGCCTTTACAGACCCCTGAGCCATAATCTACAGGAGAGGAGCAGTCCACTCCCCATATTTCGTCTGCATGTGGAACTGGGCTGCTGACTCACCACCCCTTCAGAACACACTTCTGGGGGCTGGACTGAACATACCATTTTATAGTCTTCTAGCTCCTTGGGATGGATCCCACTGGAATTGTAAATAGCACCATCCACCTCCCCGACGCACACACAACGTGCACCGTGGCGGTGCAGGTACCTCATGGTGTGCAGGCCTGTGTTGCCAAAACCCTAAAAGAAAAGAGATCAGAGAGCTGGGGAGGGGATGAATCCAGTGGGAACAAACATGCAAAAACTAACCATGATTTCAACACTGGTCCCCTACAAGGTGTTTTGAGCTGGGCACCCAATAACTCTCCTCGTTTTGGAGAATCCTGGCTGCCATCTCATGGTAGCCAGCAGCAAGGGCATCAGGCATGCATGATCTAAGAGCCATCAACGAGATTCAGTCTTTGTAGGGCTGATGTGGACTCAGCAAGTTCTGGCACTAAGACATGATCCATTGTGAGTGAAAGGGACATGGCCACACAGCAGCCTAGGCGCTCACAAGCACTGCCAGGTTTGCAGTTATTACATAGTGATTGTCCCTGAGCAGGAAGCTATAGTGTTCTATCTCATTAGGAAATGGACCCAGAAGAAAACCAACACCAACTACGGCAATGAGCTTTCCCCTTTGATGATCAAGGCAGGCTAGACATTAGCTGAATGTTAGGCAGACCTTTTAGTGTCCTATGACAGTTCAATTAATTCCCAAGAAACCACAGTGAGGAAGAATTATTGTAGATAAGGGAGACCTCGCCATGGTGGGGGTCTTCCCCTTAAAGCAGGTGTCTTTGCACCATCTTGATCCTAGCTCAGCTGCTAGCCAGGGTCAAGTTCTGACAGCAAAGCTGAAAACCAATTTCTTATTTAGGGGGAAAAAAACAAAACAAAACACACAACAACTTCCAAAGAAAAACTGTGAACAGCAAGCAGCCAAGGGCCTCTCATCTGCTCCTTCCCTGCTTCGTTATCCCAGTAAGTTAATTAGAAAGTGTTCATAATCCCTTTGGAGATTGCTCAGTACAGCTAATTCAATAGAGGTGACTCCTGGAGCCATCACTTCCTCATACAATCTCAGCTCTGCTGGCAGTCTTGTGGCCCGAGGCACAGAATCTCATAGGTCCCAGCGTATTTCTCTAGGACTGAAGAAGCAGCTGGACAGCAGCCAGCTTCAAGTCCTACAGAAAGGGAGCTCTGTTAGCAGTGGATAGTTAGGGAAGGAAAACCAATGCCCAGCACCAATCCTTTCCCAGCCAGTCACCCTGCACAAAAGCATCAGCCACATGGGCATCAATGCGAGGAACCAGGGATTCATTTTCTGCCCCAGGAAGGACAGGATTATCTGCTAAGTAATGATGTTCACTGTATATGCAGAGCTAACCAACAAAGCACCATGAGTCTAGCTCCAAACATACCAAGCTCATCCATTCAGTCCCCTGGCTTCTTTCCGCCCCTTTTCCCCACTCACAATCTCTATTTTGGCTATTTACTTTGCAAGTTCTCTGCGGCGGGGGCTCATCTGCAAAGCACCAGGCTCATGTTGGGGTACCAGACAAGACACCATTAACAGCCATTCCATCAGTGTTGGGCAGTTTTAATTTCAGATGCTGAAGAGACATATATGTGCTTGTCACACAGCTAGGTAACCCCTGCTCTGAACGCAAATGGACCCAGTGCCCCAGTCAGGAATGTCAACGGACTGTGAAAGCCCAGGCTGAGAAGGCCTAAGGAAGGACAGGTTCCACACACTGCACAGCCTAGTGATGCTGAAGGAAAAGACCAAACCGTCTTTTTGGATTCATCACCCACCAAATTCCAACTCAGAAACCTCACTCGGTGCAAAATGCAATTCAGGTGTGCCATGCCTTCCTCAGTTACTGATTAAAACATGACAAATATACCCAACCAGATGTCAGCAGCTCCATCAGGACCACTATACTGCTAGGGCTGGAGATGCTAAATCGGCATTACTCAACACACAGGACATACCAAGCCAGTTTCACTCCTGGACATGGGCTATAACACATTTGCATTTGTGATATTAGTCAATGTTATCTCACCCAGAACGGAAGACGTAGAGCAGGGAGTGCCGGTAAATGAAGGGATTGTTTTACAAATGCATAGACGACCTCTCCAATTCAACATTTAATAAGGGAACATGAGTTCTGGCGAGCTATGTTTTCAGTCTTCTTGCACAATCTGGGAGCGAGGGGGATCTCTGAGTGGTGGTTCAATCTGCAGCATTGCTATGCTGCCTCTGTGGGCTACTGCTGACAGGTACCACAACGTGCTGAGTAAAGAAAGGTCTGGAAGTCTGATAACATTGTTTCCTCCAGCCCATACGTTGGGGTGTGTACATTGAGAGGCATACAGGCTATGCCTACACTAGAAACACTATTAGCACTTCAGTGTAGACACTTACTACAGTGACAGAAGTAAATCCACCTCCCCAAGAAGCGGAGGCTAGGCTGATGGAAGTATTCTTCTGTCGACCTAGTGCTGCCTACACTGGGGCTTAGCCAGCTTCACTACATCAGCTCAGACCCAATGAATGATTTCTGCCATACCTGCTTGTGTTTGTCATGTTGTTACAGCCACATTGGTCCCAGGATGTTAGAGAGACAAGGTGGGTGAGATATTATCTTTTACTGGACCAATGTCTGTCAGTGAGAGGCCCCTCTTGAGACCTTCAAAACAACCCCCATTCTCCCAAGCTCATCACCAGATGCAAGCTCCCCAGAGACAAGGACCTACCAGCTCAAACCAGAACAGATACAAAACCTGCAGACATAGCTGCACTGCTGCAATGACCAACATCCCCACAGCAAATCCATGAGCCCTACACATGCGTATCACAATGTGTACTGTACCTCAGCCAGGGCACTAAACGCCCCAGTAACAACTGTGTGGGTGACACCAAACGATCACGACGCTCTCTAATGAACTGGCACAGAAAAGTGATAAAAGGCAGAAACACCCTACCACCGGTGGGTAAACACTTTTCACAAAGCCATCACTCCACATCTGACCTGTCCTCAGCCACAATGGAAATCTGCACACCACCTTCAAAAGATGAGCCTGGGAGCTTAAATTCATAACTCTGCTAGACACCAACAATCATAGACTGAACAGAGACAATGGATCTATGGCTTATTACAAGCCGTAAGCCACTGAAATCTCCCAGTTTTTTTTCACCCTCCTTTCCCCCCCCCATGACTGGAGAGCTGTTAACAGGCCACTCTCCCTCCAACGGTCCCTTGACATACATATGCAAAACAATTTGTTACATTTTGTCTTTAGCTGTGACACTTGGGATACCTTCCCCAGACCTGAAGACGGGCTCTGTGTAAGCTTGAAAGCTTGTCTCTCTCATCAACAGATGTTGGTCCAATAAAATTATTACCTCTCCCACCTTGTCTCTCTAATACCTGCTCATGGTCATACACAACAGCCTTTTAATAACTCAGTGCCTCTGTAAAGAGTCAGGAGATTTCCGTTAGCCAGCACCACACAAACATGGGACACAGAAATCACAAGACCAGAGTGAACTTCCTACAATAAGGTCCAGAGAAGCTATTTTCCTGGGCTACAGCTGGGGAGGTTCAGATCCCAGGCCACAGACTCCTTCATCGTCCTGGAGAGCGTTTTGTCAGAGGACTCAGTGCAGAGGGCCTGGAGCATCAGTAATGCTGCCAGAGGCAGTTGGTGCATCAGCACTAGAAACTCAAGCCCACTGGCCAGGGTTTCTGAGGATAAATGCCATGACCTCTAGCAGGACAGAAAGCTGTCTGATTCTTCCGGCAATGTTTGGAAAAATAAATGACATAGCTGGGTCAGCAGTCAGAGCATAGCAGCATTTGGCAAAGAGTGAGTCGACAGGAACATCATGAGAGGGGGCAGAGCTATCTGAGACACACAAGAGGGAAGCATTTCACCACGGTTACAAGGCAGGCCCTGAACTGGGATCTGCAGGAGCAGAGAGGGGAAAAAAGGTGGAGGGAAATGCAGAGCAGACACACACCATAGCCAGAGAAGGCAAGCTTCCAAGTTGACTGGACACAAACATGTGGCTAAATCAGGCTTCCCTCACATCACCCAGCATGAAGAGACCTAATGACACCAGTCCTACAGTGGCATGTCACACAGTGAGGATTTGGACACAGATCCAGGTGGAGGCAGAGAGATCGATAACATATGTGTGCATAACACCTTTGACTTGCAGAGATGCTGAGCACCCAAAACTCCCACTGACTTCAACTGCAATTGCTGAATTGTTGACTTCAATTCCCCATGCCACAGAATCATGCTCCAGAATCTCAGCATTTTTTAAAATGTTTTAGCTCTTATGGTTACAGAAATATCCTTGAAAACATGAGCCGAGTGTAACCGATGCTGTAGCCTGCAATCTGCAACCGCTACCTGCCTGAGTCTGCAGAGAGCCTGAAACAACAGCTCTAAGAAGTGCTAAACACCCCATTCATTTCAAACTGGGACCTGTGGCCTTCATGGTTCCATAATCTGGTAGTTTTCCAAGATATAAAATTCACCATTTTTGCTCTGGCGTTCACCATTTGCTATGGCTGGGAACCTGGCATTTTGTTCACCATCTCCTTGCCGTAAGGAGACCTGCTGTAGCTGTATCTTGCACTGCAGATTTCCTCAAAAAGGGGGAGCAGGATTATAGTGAATGCTCTCTGCACTATTCCATAAAGACAGACAGCAAGGTCAGGAGGCCAGAGCTAGAGTCCAGCTTTCAGCCAGGGAGATGACCTGCTGAAGCTAGCTACAAGCCCTGCTGCTTCCCTGGCTCATATGGGGAGAAGGCAATTTTGGGCTGGGCTGCAAGGACATCATCCCAGGAGCTGAGCTCTCTGGTGAGCATAGTAAAACCCATCTTCAAACACAACCACTGTCGACAATGATCAGGGATGAATTTTACATCCACGAGCCATTACTGTGTGTTTGAGAGGGGTGGAGAGTGTGGGAATGAGAGGTGCTTCATAGCAACAGAAGATATTAAAATAAGGTAAAAAACCCTTTGAGATTTACTGATAAAGAGCATTATATAAGAGCTAGGTATTAATGATTACTACTAAATTAACAACGCCGTAGAAATTAGGGGTTGTTATAACAAAATTTAGGGGTTCCTGCAGCAGAATTTGGTCCGTACATGGGGTCTTGCTTATTTGTGCAAGCACCTGACATGTGAACCTGGGAGAGGCACAGCTGCCAGCACCAAACTCTGAACATCTGGCTATAGTGTGTAATCAACATGCAACCAGCTACTGCGACATATTTTGTTTCCAAGGTACTAAAAGTGCAGTAAGCTGCACTGTGGATGTTCCACGGCAAGAAGAGGAGGGGAGGAAACTAATACGGGAGGCTGCACCAACCCATGACACAATTCACAAAGCCGTATGGTGTCAGTTGGTGAGGCCGACTGTCTTCCCATCTGGAGAGGAGCTGTGTTCTCAGAAGCTGAAGGGAGGGCTGAGAAAGGCAGCACTGCAGTAGCTGAGCGCCTGACAGACAAAGGCACATTTGTCGACATCCATTTGTCTCCAAGGAAGGAGGATGTGAAGGATCTGATTTCTGCCGGGAACGGAATGAGGCGACAATGACAAGCACACCAAAGCAAGCCTAATTTACAATGTTACGGCTCTGCTTGGTGCTTACTTGCAACACAAAGGTCTTGCCAGGGAACCCAGGGCTCAGGCCAATGAGGTTCATGTAGAGAGTATTGTTGATGTAGTTCTCAATCCCATGCAGAAGGCCACGGCCTGTGGCAGAGACTCTCCCATGGATCCCTCCCTGACTAATAGGCTTCCCTGTCACACAGGCATGGGCGTTGATATCCTACAATTCCAAACAGAAAAGAGCAAAGGTCAGGGTCTCGTCTCGTGCGACTGATCCAAAGAAACCGAGGACCTGCAGAGTGGAGACTTTCCTTGACCCACATGTGGCCAGCCCACTCAAAGATAAAGCAACTTTACTGGCAACACCATTTTAGCTGTAAACTCAGCTAATCTGCATTATCCCAATACATCTAGCCCAACCTCAGTGGGAGATTACCCAACAAGCCATGGGAACGCCCCATCTCCCTGAAAGCAGCAGTATCTCAACGTGCAGTGTAACAAGCCAGCATTACCTTGTAGCCGAGAGTATGGGAGTACGTGTCAGCAATCCAGGACATCTCCCTTTCCCCTGTATTTACGTCAGGAGCAGCAACATCAGTTCCAGGCCCTGCCAGGGATAACAGATCTGTCAGTTCTCGTTCCTTCTCAATTCACTCTCTTTGTTCAAACAAATTACAGCCCCTGGACTTCTGAAGGGCCCTGGGACTACCAGGCCAGTTCAGCCCAACCCAACCCACTCATGCCTTTAGATGCAGTTAACTATCTTCCATCTGCAACCCGGCATTTCCTAGCCATGCCGGGCACTCAGCCTCACATAGTTTCACTGCCACTGGGTTTTGCCGGGGCTTTGCCAGGTCTCTTCCCAACCTCACACGCCCACGGTGACTCCAAAGCATGACAACTGCTTTGTGAGGACTCTCCCTTGATCTGACTATCACATACAGAGGGAGAAGAAACGATGAAGCTTCTGATTCCACACTCCCCCCCACCCATCTAGGCCAGAAGGAATCTAGATGGACTGCAAAGGTCAAATCAGTGGTCTGGTACTGTGTTCTCTGTATTATCAGAGCGCCCACGAGCACAGCCATGGACCAGGAACCCGGGTACTAAGTGCTTTATAAACACAGAACAAAAAGACGGTCTTGACTCCAGAAATTTTAGTTACATGTAAGATGGGGGAAAACAAGTGGATCCAGACAGGCAGGGAAACAACAGCTTGATAAGCAGCAGCCTCAGCATACCTGCTGCCTAGCCACTTGGTGCCCTGCTGGTCCTTGGCCTACCTGCAAAGCAGTCATTTTTCATTCAGCCCTGGAGGAACATGTGGGAAGGAGCCATCCTCACCTATAAATCCCTTCTTGGCCATTTCAACCGTAAACTGCCTTGTTATTTTCTCCAGCTCACCTTCC
Organism: Mesoclemmys tuberculata; assembly: GCA_007922155.1. NCBI lineage: Eukaryota > Metazoa > Chordata > Testudines > Chelidae > Mesoclemmys > Mesoclemmys tuberculata. Next base: position 32,130,297 of record ML675615.1, on the reverse strand, counting down.
TGTGCAAGAACATCAAAATTCAGCCCTTACTGAAAGAAAAGCAAACACCTGAGATATGGCATCCAGCTGATGGCCCATGTGGTTACAGAGGCTGCATGTTCCGAGGTCCACAAAGTTTTAAACATGGCTGAGGCACTTAATGCAACTCACACTGTTCAGAACTGGGGAGCCATTAGACTGAAGTGGGCAATAAATGCACACTGGGTCCCTTTTGCACACAGCTCAAGGAATACCCAGTCTTGCAGCCCAACACTCATTCACAACCTGCCCTGACACATCTGGCTGGTAAAGCACCAGCTCCACAAGAGTGTGTTTTATCACCTGTCTGGCCGAATATACTGACTCATAAATCAAAGCTCACCCTTTCCCCCAGAGCTGCTTTTCACAGCCTCTGGAGAGAGCTGCTCACCACCAATGCCTCTTCCTTGCTTGTCAGAGTGCATCCCTAGGACAAGCACACTAGCAAATGGAGCATGAACAATACAAAGAAAGCAGGGTCAACTTACTGAATACTTCTTTGGATCAATCTTCACGCCAGCCATGGCCCCACCAAAAGGAACATCTGAAAGACATCAGGCAGCTAGATCAGTGACAGGCACACAAACATCCTGTGCTAACTCACCCTTTTGTTATGAAGAGGGGCTGTGTGACTGATTGCACCAATTCTTAAAGTCTGCTGGGGCATCCATCCAGAAGAGGAGCTTGCACAATGCAAAGAAAGTAAGCAAAGCAATGCAAAGCAAATGCAAAGTTGGTAACTAGACCATGGTGCCAGAACCGCATGCCACATTAGCCTATCGCTGCCTCCCTAACAACATCTATAAGGACCAGGTTCTAAAAAAGGAATGGCTGTTGAACCTGCAACTGTCACAAACATCATCAAGAGCTGACTCCATGACACGCAAGAGACAGAGAATATATTTCATGAGTGAAACCCCCTCCCCAGCATTCAGTTTATTCTGAGTTTTTCAAGGTAGAACAGAACTCCCCGACCCCGCCAATCAGAAGTAATGGGGGCATACCCAATTTGGAGCAATGGGACTTTTGTGACGTTCCAGAGCCCCCACCACCACACAATTTACATAGCCAAGATGTACTGAGCTCACTAAGAGCTATCATAGCAACACGTGGCACTCTGACAGCATGGCTTGTTTTCAAAGCACAGCCTGGCTCCTCAGGGTAATGTTACAGGGCAGTGTTTCATGAGCACCACCCCATTGACAAGCCCTCACTGACTCACCCACCACAGCACATTTGTACGTCATTAAGGCTGCCAGGGCTTTCACGTCATCAATGCTAATTGAATCACTGAACCGAACTCCTGTGGAAAAGTAGAGAAACAATAATTGAACCTGAGATCTGCATATCCACCAAGTCAGTAGCACAGAGGAGACTCAAAAAGTGCCCAACACTGTGGCCGGCCTCTCTGCAATGGCAACACCCAGTCACAAAGTCTGATCGGCGGTCACTCAGCTCCACTTGCTCCTCTCAGGCGCTCAGAGACTGGCAGCTTATTCCACAGGTACCAGACGCCGGCCAGATACAGCTGCTCAGATTTCATTTAGCAACTTGGAGGTGGCGAGGGTATTTCCCCCCACACACTTTTCTCTTCTGAGTGAGTGGTTTTAAGGAGCGGCCAATGCAGCGCCTGACCTGAGAAGTCAGTGGGCAGCCCCCACCCTGCCCGCCAGCCTTACGGGGCTGCGTGACAACCGTGTTAGAGGGCTGCAGCACGTTAATGGAGGGGGAGGCTGGGCTGGCTCCCTCCCCCCTTACCGCCTTTGCAGGGCAGGAGGTGCTGGCTGTGCTGGGCCCGCCAGCCCTCGACCACCTCCCAGTGGCCGCTGTCGCGCCGCACGGGGATGGACACCTCCAGCACGTGGCTGCAGCGCCGGATGGTTTCCAGGATGCCGTGCACCCACTGCCGCTTCTCCTTGGGGGGCCGCGAGCTGCGGAGCTGCCGCACCAGGTCGGCCTCGGCCACGGGCAGCGCCCGCGCGCAGAACGTCTCCACCATGGCCAGGAAGCCCGGCGCGTCCCGGCCGCCCTGGGCCCCGGCCGCCACGTGCTTCCCCCTGCGCCACACGAGGGCGCCGCCGCCGTTCCCGCCACGGCCGGCTTCCGGAGCGCCACTTCCGGCTGGGACAGCCCCGCCCAGCCGCTGCCATGGGAACGCGGCCTGACGCCGGCCAGCCTCCGCTAGGAGCCTGCGCGCGGTCCGCCCGCTCGGCCCAGCCGTCGTCACCGCCTGCCAGTGCCGCGGGCGGGCCCCGGCTCCCAGCACTCGCTGCATGGCCACAGCCTCGGGCCGGGGGCCCGGGGGAGCAGCTCTTGCCACGCGGGCGGGCGGGCGGGCCGGGCGGACGCGGACACCCCACACCTGATTGGCGGAGGGGTCGAGGGCGGGGTCGGAGAGGAGGCTCTCCTGGTTGGTTGAGGGGCCTGGGCGGCTCGCTGGAGGTACGAAGACGGACGATCCTGAGTGGCTGAGGGGAAGTGGGCGGGGCGTCATCCCCCACTTCGGATTGGCTGAGAGTCCAGCCAATGGGCGACACGGCGGGAAGCGCAGTGTGACCCAAGCACGTTGCGGCCGATGGGAACGGGGCAGGGAGGGGGCGGGGCGGTCACCGCGGGGCTCAGCGCCCCCTCCCTGTGCTGCCGCGGGCGGGGGAAGGGCTGTGCCCGGCCCACCCACAGACCCCTCCCCCGGCCGGGCGCCCCCAGGCGGGCCGTGCCCCTCGCCCGCCGGCCCCGCCCCGCACTGGGCATCTCTGCGGGCGGCCGGGGACCGCCGTGACTCCCGAACGCGCAGCCCTGGCCCCGGTGCCCGGCTCGCGCCCGGGCCGAGAGCGGGCGGCCTGCGGAGGCGGTTCGCGCTGCCCGGTGATAGGCCGGCCCGTGAGACGCGTGTCCCGCCTTGGCTGCGGCACACGGCACGGGCGGGCAGTGCCTGGAGAGGGGACCCGCGGTGCCCAGAGCGCCCGGGCACCGCTCGCAGACAGCGCAGCACCGGCCGAGTTCAGTCTGCGGCGTGTCTAATTCCACAGAGCGGCCTCGCTTTGTAGCCAACACTTGCCTACGGGAATGGCGTCGCACAAAGCCAGCCTAATGATCTCAAGCCGCCAGGGGGAGGAACGCATATTTATAACACCCAGAGCACCAAGACGTCTTGGAATGTTCATTCTTAAAAGTCAAAGTAATTAAAAGGACATAGGTTGTTTTTAAAATGTTTACGTATTTACTTCCTACCTTTGCTTATAACAGACTCTTCCAAGCCTGAAAAATAAATGCTTCCTCACCCTGGTGTAGCAAGATTTCTGGCTCACGTAACGAGATGGACACCGAA
>ML675615.1:32109077-32121951 GCA_007922155.1 Mesoclemmys tuberculata | reverse complement strand
AGGAAAAAGCTATATAATTTGTCTCACTAATACAGCCTGCCTCACTGGCCTGGTTTTCCTCCATCGCTAATGCATGCTCATTGGTTTCGATAGGGCTCCTCACGACAAGCACGGAGCTGCTCTAGTTGATTTTTAGAAGACCTCGGTTTGAGGAGACCAGAAGTGGTGTATGCCTGGGGAGAACACATTGTATTCCTCATGCGTTAGGAAGTGATTGGAGCTCTGCTGGAAGGGCAAAACTCAATCGTAACTGCAACTGTGACTGGTGCTTCCATAGCCATCGTCAGTATTAATTTCCTTCTCTTTCTTTAGGCATTCTAGCGTGTTGTTTGATTTTTGTTACTCTTGCTGTACTTTGAGCAGAGGTTCAATTGAACACCGTGGCACCCAGCTCTTTTTCTTCAGTGCTTACCATTCATTCTGAACCCAGAGCCACCCCACAGTTAGCATTTGCCATCTTAAAAGTTGACCGTTTATTCCCATTTTTTGTGTTCTTTCTCTTACCCAGTTTCTAATCCACGACAGAACATTACCTCTCACCCTGTTACTGCATAGTTTCCTCTTGTGAGAAACTTTGTCAAAGCTAAATGGGAGTCCTAACAAATCATGCCAACCTGTTCTCCTTTGTCCACTGTTCTGGTGACATGCTCAAATAATTCTAGTTGAGTTAGCCCCAATTTCCTTCCAGAAGCTGTGCTTGTTCGATATTACCATAGATCCTCACGGTGTTTTATACTGTTTTAAAAAGATTGCTTTACCTAGGTTACTGAAGTAAGGCCCACTGGGCTAAATCGTCCCTGCTGCTGCCTTTTTAACATTTGTTTCCCTTCCAGTCCTTCAGCACAGGAGCTGATTTGAATGAGAGGTTTTAATTAGCATGTCAGCCGCCTCACTCTTAACTGCCTCAGAACTCTTGGTTGCTCCAGCCAGTGTTACTTCCTCACTGGATTCCAGTGCGTTTATTCACTTGCAGTCCAAGGAGCCCCTGTTTGTCTTGCAGGCTCCCTGTATACTTAAGAATTGCTCATTGGCAAAACAGAGCGAGGTCGTCAACTTGGCAGCATTTCTCTGTCTGTCCACAGCGTGATACCATTTGAACACTGCAGCCAGTAATTCCAGCATGGCAGGGAATATTGTAGAACCCTACTGCTTTGGTGAAAATTGGCAAACGGAAAGGGGAATGGGGGGCACATGGAGCCCGTACCATCTGGTTAGCACAGCTCTCTCTGCGCAATGGTCTATAGATAGAGGCCTGCAAAATTTGTATTCGCACCTGATCTGCAGAAATGATCCGCAGAGCTCAGTCTATGGGCCAAAGACCCAGGTGATGATGGATAGGGCTTGTATTAATTTAGCCTATTTATTCCATCTACAGCAATACAACTGACTATATCTTCCAATATCCTGGAGAAACTTTATGGAGTTAAGTTAAAGTATCTTAGAGTATGAACTGGACAGGCACTGCAAGGACTGAGCTTTGGGTGGAAAATGCCTGAGTAGGCAGGAAAGTCATGTCTGAATGGGTGTGGGCTGTAGACTTGGCTTTGTTTTGTTTTTAGCCAGAACCTTATGTTTCAAACCCTTTTACTTGCTTTTATTTGAATCTCTATCTCAAGCTCTGTTAAATAAACTTCAGTTTGGTTTTACTATAGACTAGTCCAACTGCCTTGTGCAGAGGAGGGTGCTGAACTGAGGTTAAGCCAGGGAACGGAGGAGCCCTGCTTCCCCAGCGGCAGTGGATCAGTGTGCATTGAGGGTGTCCAGAAGACAACTGGGCATTCGAGTGTAACAAAGTGGGGGGTGTAAATTGCTAGCCTGCCGGAGGAAAGAGTGGTGCTCCTAGAGCCCAGAGCAGAGCACCTGTGTTGCCAGCAGACGGCAGCTAAGGTGTGTTTTCCCTGGTGGCACAGACAGGGCTCCCTGCCGTTGTGAGCAGGGGGGAGTCATTCACCCCAGACACCTTGGGTAACCCCAGAAAGTGTCACGATAACCTCTGCATTGTGTTTTCTCAGTCACAGGCACAAGGGATTGGTTTGTGGTCAGAGGCAGCTTCTGTTCTGGGCACCCACGGATTTCAAAGTGCAAAAAGAAAACAAGCAGCAGCTTAATTGATTTCCTTCCATTCAGAGCATGATACTCAGGCCAGACGGACATCTAAGCACTACCCCAGCCTTGGCATGGTGCTTCTGGAATGTCTCACAGTGGACTCACAAGAGCCCCTCTGGTTTCAGCTGAGACTACAGTATTTACTGAATGAGACCCATGTCTACTGACTGCTAACAGATGGCTTGTGTGTAGCAGCAGTAACCCAGGCTTTGTCACGCAGACAATGCAATGCCCATTCTCTTCCTAACAAGAACTTTATCGTCCACATTCCCTGTCAGTTGTCACCCCTTGCGGTCTGGCAAAGCTTTAAAAGGATATCAAGTTGTTATGGACTCTGTACTGGGGAATCAGGAGGATTCTGAGGAAATGGACCTTGACTGGGCTGCCCAAGCAGAAATGGAAAAGCTTTTCCCCCTGGGAATGTATCAAAGCTGAACCAGCAAGGAAGGAAGGAGTGATTTGTAGGGTATTTGGGGTTTTCAGCTCTGCGCTTGGAAACCAGAGTGTGTCACAGCCCTCTTAGGTTCTCTGCCTGAGATTTGTCATCTTCTGAGATTGCTATGTTCCATGGCCTGTGGCAGTCTGTCTGGAAAGCAGGATCAGCCAGGGAGCTGTTGCTCTTCCATCCGGAGATTTTGAAGGATATTTATTCCGGGAGTGAGGGACTTCACAGAATCATAGAAATGGAGAGCTGGAAGGGACTCGACAGGTCATCTAGTCCAGTCGCCTGCGCTGACTATGCCTATGTCCTTACTGCAAATTGAGAGGAAAATATCCTATGTCCTGACCTTCAGTCCCTAATATCAAGGCTGAACAACCATCTAGTCCAAACCCAAAGTATCCACAGAGAATCAGCAGAGACAGAAAAGACCAGGGGTCACATTGGGCCAAATCTATCCCTGGTGCAAACAGTGATTTCTACAGAGGTACACTGTGGGTGGCGTTGGCCCCACTGCCATAACTCATGCCCCGTGCAGGATTGTGTATTACAGACTGTTCCCAAACAGACCACGGGCTTGCTGGAACACACTATATCAAACAGTCAGTAATAATCATAGGAGAAGACAAGGGTTGGATTAACTAAGATCATTAGTATCTCTGCTGATTATTTATATTAGCGACTGTGCAAGTAGCCAGCCCCTCTCCATGTATGAACTGTACCAACCAGCAGTCAGAAAATTCCTTCTGAGGTCTAACCCTTTCACACCCTATTTTCCTGCACTGCGTGCACTCTTGGCAGTGACAGGCCAAGGACATGCCAGCACAAAGCAGACACGAATACAATAAACTTAACCCCAACTCCACAGATCAAATGATGGGGTCTGAACTAGCTGCTACCACTCAAGAAAGAGATCTTGGAGCCAGTGTGGAGAGTTCTCTGCAAACATCCGCTCCAAAACCGAAGAAGAGCGCTGGGAATTGTAGCCCCTCGGTGCCTCTGCCACCCCCAACCCAGCTGCCTGGACTGGGGTAAAGGGGACCAGCAGGGCCCTGGAATGCAAGCAGGGAACCCACAGCTGATAGCTCTGATTAGAGGAAACCAGGACTTCCCCTAACAAGGCAATGGGGGAGGGGTGGCCAGGAAGGAAGGTGGACGCCTGTTACTCAGTTTGCCTCCTGGTCAAGGAAGGGTTAGCAGCCCAAAGCCTCGTGGCCAGTGGGCCTGGTTTGGCATTTGTATTTGCATTTGCACACTGTAAATAAACAAGCATGGGTGATTATACTGGGTGAAGCCTGCCAGTCCTGTTATTTTGGAGGAGGAGACCACCGAGAGGACCCAGAAGGGCATGGGGCCTGTGGCAATCTGCCACAGGAATTATTAGGAAAGAGATAGATAATAAGACAGAAAGTATTATATGGCCTCTATATAAATCCATGGTATGCCCACATCTTGAATGCTGCATTCAGATCTGGTCACCTCATCTAAAAAAAATATATTGGAACTGAAAAAAGGCACTTAAAAGGGCAACTAAAATTATTTGGGTATGGAACAGCTTCCATATGAGGAGAGATTAAAAAGACTGGGACTGTTCACCTTGGAAAAGAGATGACTAAGGGGAGATATGATAGAGGTCTAGAAAATCATGACTGGTGTGGAGAAAGTAAATAATAAAATGTTAATTACTCTTTCTCATAACACAAAAATTAGGGATCACCAAATTAAATTAATAGGCAGAAGGTTTAAAACAAACAAAAGGAAGTATTTCTTTGCACAGTGCACAATCAACCTGTGGAACTCCTTGCCAGAGGATGTTGTGAAGGCCAAGACTATAACAGAGAACTAGATAGGTTCCTGGAGGATAGGTCCATCAATGGCTATTAGCCAGGGTAGGCAGGGGTTGCTGTTTGCCAAAGGCTGGGAATGGCCAACAGGATGGATCACTTGATGACACCTGTTCTATTCATTTCTCTGGAGCACTTGGCATTGGCCACTATTGGAAGACAGGACACTGGGTGAGATGGACCATTAGTCTGAGCCAGTCCAGCTGTTCATGGTTAGTGTTCTGTGAACATACGGCGCTGCTTTCATGAATCTGTACTAAGGAACAGGTTTGCCTGGATGCAAGCACAAGGGCCCAGCTCAGCTCCTCCTGTTCCTGCTAACCTGACACATCAATATCACACTGAGCACTTTTCCGAGGTCCAGAGAGACTGGCTGGTCAGGCAGGTAGTGGGAAGGGCTGGGAGCCAGGGATGACTCAGTTCTTATCTCAGACTGAGCAGCTGTCTCGGTTGATCTCCCCACGTCTTGGCCCCCCCAGCTGGAGCAATAAGACAAAATCTCCCCACGTCTTGGCCCCCCTAGCTGGAGTAATAAGACAAAATGCGAGCGCTGCACTGCCACATGCCCCTGGAGATCACAGCAGCTCACCAGTGAGATGGTGACTTGCTGGCAGGACCCATTACTGACCCATCATAAAACCCTCCATAGTGATTTTACCTGTGTGCTGATAAGCCTGAAGTCGACCTTGTGACGCTAGCAGGCCAGGTCTCAGCTCTTACCAAGACTGCAGGCGTTAGCTAAGAGCTGGCCAGCTCATAGCTGGAGACCAGACCCTGGCACCTGTAGGTTAGTTTTGCTCAAAATAGGTATTAGTCTTATACAAATACATTTAGTGTTTAGACTGTGAAACGCTTGTAAGTTGCTGCTTGCGTTAATCTCACCTGTCACGTCTGCTCCAGGCTACCGGGAACTATGTCTGTTTTGCTTTATAACTTTGAAAATGTTTGCTCTGAACTTGTGAACCCAGGCATGGGCATTGTCCCCTCCTCCCAGTGCTGAGCCCCGGCACCTTTGGGCCTGCTGCATCAGTTATGAATGTAAAAACATTGCTTGAGCCGCAGCCCCTCTCTCATTACAGATTAAGCACTGCCTGTGCCCATCGAGGAGGACTATCAAAATGTAAGTGGTTCATTATAAGACAAAACCTTTGTTAATTGCCCCACCCATGGCTGGAAAAGTATCTAGAGAAGGCCTCATCCTGTCACTTTGTGTGCTGGAAGAGGGAACTAAAAATAGCTGATGTGAAGATTTTTCATCTCTTCTTTGCTGTTTGAACTCTCACAGGGCCAGAGAACCAAACTGAAGCCAGAAATCCCCAGGGGTCACCTTCTGGGTCCACCGGGAAAGACACTTTGAACAGACAGATCACTACAACTCTGTCACTCTTTGGATTTTGGTTGCAACCATTTGTGCATCTGTTTGCTTGCGTTAACCTGCAAATAACTCTCTTATTTCTCTTTCCTAGTTAATAAACCTTTAGATAGTTTATTACAGGACTGGCTACAGGCATTGTCTTTGATGTAAGATCTAGCAACCAATTGATCTGGGGTAAGCGACTGGTCTGTTGGGACTGGAAACACCCTGAGCGGGGTGTGATTTTTGTGTCAATGACCATTTATCACTGTCTGGATGGCAGGATAGACTGTCTGTGACTCCATGGGGAGACTGGTGGAGTGCTTTAGAAGTTCACACTATTACTGGCTTGGTGACACCTAACTACTGAACACAGCAGCAGGTTGGGGGTCTGCCCTGGGCTGTGAACCCCTCCAGATAGCGTGCCAGGCCTCAGGAGGTTCCTGTCTCCCAGCTGCCCTGTGGCTTTGCTGCTGGCAGGGCTGGCTCTGCCAGAGGAAAGGGAAAACCACCCGTGGCCTCCTGCTCCCTGAGAGCCCTAGGGGAGGAGGCCAGAGCATGTTCTAGCTCTGTCAGGTCTTTCTTATGCACATGGTGAGGCAAAGGCGTGTCTGGACCCAGCATGGCCCCATCGCTCACCCCCTGTAGGGCTGGGGGGCTGGAGGGGAGGTGTCCCCTCATGTTGTCACTGATCTGTCACTGCCCCCCCAAACAGCCACCAGACTCCAGCATGTACACAGCCTGGCCCCCTCACCCTTTCTGTATGGTTCCCCCATGCCTGAGAGCAGGGACAGAGACCCCCCTCACCGAGAAAAAGCAGGGAGACGTGCATCTCAGAGGGCCTGGATGTCACCTGTAGCCTTGGCTGGGTGTTGCGGGGAGAGACTTGGGCAAAGCTCCCCATGGGGAGGGGCAGGGGGGCCTCTCTCTGGGCAGTGACTAGCTCTAGAAGAACAGTCCCATGGCAGAATCATGACGTCCAAAGCAATTTACACGTGGGGGAAACGTGTTCCTGGGGGGTTGCTGCTCAGAAGGGGGACAGAGCAATGAGGGGGTGTGCCAGGGTGCTGAGTGTGAGGGGCTGGGGGGACATGGTGAAATGTACCTCCACCTCCATCCGTGGAGCTTTTCCTCGCTTCAGCTTGACCTTTCCTCTCTGTCTGGGCCCCTTCCCTGCACTATCTGTGGCTTGATGCCCTGTGCGGCGGTAGCAGCCCCTGTGAATGAAGGATAAGCTCCTGACCTCACTAGCAGAGAGCAGAGCGCGGACTGGGAGGGCACCCCCAGTGTCACTGCCGGGCAGACTAGGGGCCTCAACTGAACGCCGACAGATACACAGCTGGAGTCTGTGCCTGTCTGGCTGCCCTGTGCACTAGTGTTGGTAAAATAGGTCTTAGGAGGACCAGAACATGGCTGGTCTTTAGACTGTATTGAATGCCTGTGAGCTGCTGCCTGAATTCATTTCACTTCTAACAGCTGTGACCCATACATACTGCAAGGGACTATCAGAGCGGTTGTGTTGTGAGCCACTGAGACGGTGTAAGTCACCAGCCTGGAGAGAGAGACTTTGACTTGAGTGAAGGGCTGGTCTCCAGGCCTGGACCCCCAGGAGAGTTCCATCAACACTAGACAGACCATCGTGGCACTTGGCAACTGGAAGGTCCCTGCGTATCCTCGACAAGAGCACAAACTATTCAGGTCTTGTGAAGAGGAGTCATGCCAGGAGCCTCCCACCCACTCCCTTTGCAGCTGAAAGCAGGTGGGACGGACAGAATAAAACGCCCAGGGAGGAACTGGTGATCTCTCTGCTGCCTGAGCTCTCGGGGGCAAGGCATTTCTAGGCATACACAAGAGATCACCAGCTGCTGAGCCTGGCTAGGCCCTAAGGCCAGGGAGAGCTTGCTGATTATGGAAGCCCATGTTTCCTTTAGGAACCTGAGACCATGGCTTGTTCATGTATCCGAGTTTCCCTGCTTTAGCCTTGCAAAGAGCTCTCTAACTTGCTTTCCTATTTAATAAATGTCCATATAGTTTACTCCAGAATTGGCTACGAGCGTTGTTCCTGGTGTGAAACCTAACGTGCCATTGATCTGGGGTAAGGGACAGGTCCTTTGGGGCCGGGCATAGCCTGAATATTGCCATGACTCAGTGCCAGGGGCCATCTGTCACTTGGGGGCTGCACAGTGTAGAGAACCCAGGGGACTGCCTGTTACTCCATGTTAAGGCTCTTCTGGTGCCAGAGGAGTCTGCGCTTGGCTGGGGAAATGGGAGTTCAGAATGCATGGACAGTTTGGGGCTCGTGTCCTGGACAGGACAGTCACCGTGAGGCTGGTACTCGTGCTCTTGGGTCACGCCCATCCCTGGCGCTGAGGGAGTGCATTGCTGTGCTGGGAGTAGGGTAGCCTTTTCTCCTGGCGCCAAGCCTGGAGCTCCTGGGCAAGCCGCAGCTCCTCTCTGAGCCCGTTCCCCACCTGTGAAAGGGGCGTTAGCCTGGCCCCTCGCAGGTGCACGAAGTTCCTCCGATGCTGAAGGGCCCAGATCGTTTATTCTCTAATGAGGCTGTCATTCTGGGTGGGTGGTGGGTGTCTGGCACGTGTACGTGTGTGCTTGGAGGGGGTGGGTTGCGATACAGCTTGCAAATCCCCAGGGGGGTGGAGAGAGAAGCATGCTGTCTCTCTGTCTGTGTGCGTGTGAGACGTTTATGCTGGTGATTCTTCTCCATGCATCCAACCTCCCCATTCTTCCTGAGGTTAAGATTTTGCTTTCCATTGGCCAGAACCACATCTGCTCCAGAGCCTGGCCTTTCTGCATGGCTGCCTGCAAAAACCTGGCAGAGCACTCTTGCAGATAAAGTGTGCAGCCATGTGTGAAAGCAGGGGGATGGGAGGAGCGCGCCAGAGGAAATGCCTTGCCTTTCTGCAAGAGAGAATCCTCATTTCCCAGCCCCTCCATGCACATCCAGCCCGGAGACAGACGGACCCCTATGCTGGCCCCCAGGGAAGTTTGCAGTCACAGGTTATGATGACCTTTTTTGTGTCTTACCATTCATTCTCACTCCTGTGTCTGTGCCAAGGGCTAATCACCTCTCCCCCTTCGATGGTGGCTTAGACTTGGGGCAAAACACATCCGCTTCCTCTGCCCTCTGCAGCAACATGGCGTTTCTGGAGGAGCCAGGAGGACGTGTGCCCCGTACAAGTCTGGTGGCAAAGGTTGGTGCCACCAGGGGGTATCCGCTTCCCAACCCAAGATGCCCAGATCAGCATTTGGGGTGTCAGGAACCCGCCGGGGCTCCGTGCTGAGTGCTCACGTTCTTCATTGGCACCCACGTGTGAGAAATGAGTACAGCAGTGGTTTGCACAGGTGGGGACCAGGTGACAGCACGGAGGGGTGTGCCCACGACTATGCTGGTGAGACCGGCTGGATCCCAGGGTCTGTGTGTTACAAGTGTGTGAAACACCATCAGTGCACATAAACGTGCCTTGGTGTCGGGCGGGGGTGGCCCGGTGGCTAGTGGCTCTCAGTGGCCGGTGGATGGGTTTGGGCTGTGGGCATGGGATGGTGTGGGAAGTGCTGGATGGCCGGGTGAGATGAGCCGAGGGAAATCTGCATGGCCCCGGGCAGGCTAGCACTGTGCCAAGCCCTGCCAGGCCCAGATTCATGACTTGCAAGGCCACTGGTCTCTGGTGTAGCGCAGGCAGGGACGCTCCCTGCAGTAACTCCTCTTCACACTCAAGCAGTGCTTGACAAAGAACCCAACCTCCATTTCACATTGCCAGTGGAGATGGCGAATCCGCCCCACAAAGGCTGTGTAAGCGTGTGGGCGGGTGCGTGCGCACGAGTTTGTGTGTGTGTGTACACACATGGGCATGCGCACACAGCTGTGTGTGTCCTGGTCCATGTGCGCCCATGCTGGGAGCATGCTGGAGCCTACGTGGCCTTGTGTGTGGGCCGTGTGTTCACATGCTGTGGCTCGTGCTAGTGCAAGAAGTGTCACGCTCCCGACGGTGTCTGCACAGCGGGGAGCGCAGCGCGCAGAGGAGGGGCTGTGATTCTGCCAGCCTCTGCTGGGGTGAAGGCGTATTTCAGGCGCCGAGAGCGCGGAGCATGTTTCCAAGGTGATATGTAACATCTGAGTCACCCTCTCCCATTGTTAGCCAGCCAGGCGCATGCCGTAGGCGCCTGCGCAGGGAGAGGAGGAGGGAGAAAGCTTCATCTGAGCCTCCCTTAACTCATGCCCCCATGAGCCAGGGGGCCCGATCTCTGGCAGCCCCTGGCTTGCCCAGTTCAAAGGGAACGGCGTCTCAGGGCGAAGCCTGGGGCCATGGAGGGCAGCGATTTAGTCTGGGACGGATGTTGGCACAGGGGCATAGCATGGCTGGGGGGCTGGTGGGGAGCCCCTGACCCAGGTGTGGGGCTCAAGCTCCCCCATTGGCACTGCACCCGTGGGCTGGGCCGCTGGCGTGAGCAGCTTTTGGTGCCAGGACGGGGCGGCAGAGAGCACTGGGCAAGTGAAGATCATGGGCAGGGCACTGGATGTATTGGGGGCCTGAGAAAGTCCCATGCTCAGGACGGGCCGGTGAATCACCTGCACTGTCCCGGGCCTGCCAAGGCCAGGCGGGTGGATGGGGGGCAGGGGGCAAAGCAGGATTTGGGCACCGCTTGCTCTGATTCCATTTCATCGTCTCTCCGTTTCCTCCAGGGCCCTTGGGGGACTTGAGCTCTCATGACTTTTGCCCAGCACGTCCATTCTGCGGCACCGGAGCGTGCAGCTCTGCTTGCAGGGCTCTGGGGGGTTTGGGGGGAGCAGACCAGCCCAGAGACCCCAGATGGGAGCAGCCAAGACAACACCAGCCCACTGTCCTTTCCAGCCCCCTTTGGCACAGCCCAGCGTGGCTCTGTGGCTGCCCAAGGCTCCCACCAGACCACAGGCCCACAGCTGCCCTCCTCTCCAACCTGGGCGTGTGGGTCCCATGAGCAAGGGGCCTGGCATCCCCTCCCCAAGGGCCAGATGGGGGGCTGGGCCAAGCAGAGGGTTGGGAGTCAGCTCTCCCCCAGAGGCACAGTAGCAGGCCTGCTGATGCCAGCCCTTAGCGGCTGCGTGGGGGGGCGAGGGGGGCTCTTTACAGCCTCTCTCTGTTCCCCTCCCTCTTTGGGGTGGGGGTTGCTGGGCCGTGGCCAGCGCCTGATCTGGGCAGGAGCCGCTGGCAGCTTGTGAGTTTGGTGGGTTTGCATCTTGGGTAATGAGCGGTTGCCATGGCGACTGTGGGATAACGGAAGGGTAGCTGTTTGGCTGTGGGGGGCGGGGAAGGAAGATTGGGGGGGTGGCAGCCTATGGACACCCCAAAGGTGTGACATGGCCCGGGGATTATGCCCAGAGGTGGGCAGACACACGTGCAGGGCTTGGCTGGAACGAGGCAGGCAAAACAGCAGCAGCGGGGGCTGGGCGCTGCCCAGCTGGGGGGCACTGGGCAGGAGAGCTGGGCCACAGGGGTCTAGGTGCCAAGTGATGCTCTAGGCCCAGCAGGGGGAAGAGCTACTGAGCTCTGCCTGCCCCGGGACGCAGCCTCACCTGAGACGTGCCCAGCCCTGGCCCGCGTGGCGTCAGCCTCTGGGCAGTTACCGCTTTGCCTGGCACTGCGCCCTGGGGCAAGGTGGGGGGCCCCCTAGCTGGGGCGAAGCTAGTGGCTCCCAGGACCGTCTGCATGTACCCGGCACGTATGCACACCTGCTCACACACTGGCCTGCCAACACGCCACGGACATGGGCACAGCCTCACACGCAGAGCCACACGCAGGCCTGCACACAAACATGCCGGGACACACAGATGTGTGCACGCCCACAGACATCCACACACGCACGCTGCACAGGCCTGGCAGCACCTGGCCCCCCAAGGTCATGGGGGCGCTAGTCCCGCAGCAAGCGATGGGCGTTGGGCGCGGTGGGCTGCAGGTCCCCACCCCCGGGTGCAGCAAGCTGCCACGCAGGACCCTGCCCTGCCCCAAGGAGGCGCTGTTATGATTCGATTTGTTTTTATTTCTTCCCTCCCTATTTTTAGCATTGGGGGTTTTGTTCCAATCTGGCTGTTTACCGCCGGTCTCGCTGCCTACATCCCCGCGTTGCCAGGCAACCAGGTGCACGTCTCATGCTGATTGGCTCCAGCAGCTGGAGCGAACACTGGAAATATTGCGACCCCCCCACGCACCCAGCCCCTGTAGCGCGAGATGGGCTGGAGGGAAGGGCTGGAAGGGGGCGGGCAGGAGGCAGGCCGGGGTGAAACAAAATGCTTGGGGCAAAGCTGCAGGCAGCTCGCCAGCAGACGCAGGGCCACGCAGGTGTCCGCGCACACAGGACCGCATGGCGGGCTAAGCCGCACTGCCCAGCTTGGTGGCTGCATCGCCGAGGGCACCCAGGCAGCCCACAGTCCAGCCCCGCCTTCCCCATGTGGGCTGCTCCTCACGACGTCCACCTGCTCCCCTGCCTCCAGGAACACCCACTCTGAGGCTCATCGGGCAGTGGGGGAGGAAGGGGCTGCAGTGGGATGTAATTAGGAGATGGGGAAACAGGTATCGACAAAGGAAGGGACTTGCCAAAACCAGACCTCACCGAGGCCTGCAGTGGGGGCTGTAGGCGAGGGCTCTAATTTGGCTGCAGCCCGGCTGCCGAGGCAATCACCATCTCTGTGTAATGCCTGCTCCGCACCGGGGCTATAAAAATAAATCAGTAGCAGGGGCTGATCCACTACCACCTGCAACATGGCCGAGCCTGCCCTGGCTCTGCCTCCAGGCCCGGGAGCCCTCCAGCTGTCCTGAGTGTGAGGAGCAGTTTTGCTAAGGTTACCATGAGAAGAGTCTGACATTGGAACGCCCCCCGCCCAGGTGTCATTGGGCCCCCTCCCACTGCTGGGGATCTGCTAGTGGGGGGGGAGCTTCCATTAGCCCCCCCGGAGCTGGCCAAAGGGCGGGTCCTGCCCGGCCCGTTAGAAGCAAATCTCAGAAGTAACCGTTGAAAACTGCACAAGGAAGTGATCATTTCTGCTGCATGCGGTGGGGCCTGGTCCTCTTGTCCGAGCCCTGCCTGGGGAGGTGGGTGTCACGCGGGCTGCATTAGGAGGGGGGGCATTTGTGTTGTTTG
>ML675615.1:31999821-32099077 GCA_007922155.1 Mesoclemmys tuberculata | reverse complement strand
TGGCGCGCCCCAGGGCCTCGGGCGCCGCGGGGAGCGGCCGGGTGCGCGCCCAGCTCCGCGCCTGTGCCTGGCCGAGCCGCGCTGCGCTCCCGGCGCGGCCCCCAGGCGGATCCGCCTTTCGCGGCGCGCGCGGCCCCGGGCACCGCACACGCCCCTCCAAGACCCCAGGGCCCCGAGGGCAGTGGGCACGTGGCAGGCCCGGGGGAGGAGGGCGCGCACCTCGTCTCGCCTGGTGTTGCGGGCCTGGCGGGGCCCTGCCTCGCTCAGCGTGTGCATGGGAGCCCCTGGGTCTGCTCGGAGCTCCCTCGCTGGCGGGCGCTGCTCCACCGCTCGGGGCAAAACTGCCTGCCCTGGAAGGGGAGCAGGTCCCAGGGCCCTGCGCGGCGGCGCTTGCACGCCCAGGGTTTGCTCCTGCTGCCACTGACCCTGTGGGGCAGGCCGGGCCCTAACCCGGGAGTGGGGCGGAGGGGAGCCGGCGACGTGCTCCTGCCAGGCTCTGGCGTGCATGTGGGCGTCTTGTGCTGCGCTCCAGTGTGGTTGCTGCTTTGTGCTGTGACGCGTCACTTCCCTTCAGCAGCCTCGGCCCAAGGCCTCCTACCCAGCCATGGCGGTGTGATCCGCTTCTGGGAAACCCTCGTACCCAGGGCTCTGGAGGACAGCGATCCGTTATCAGCCGCTCTCCACCTCCCAGCCCAGTGGCTAAGCAGAGCTGCCCCATGGGACAGGCCTGGCAAGGGCGGCGTTGGGGGCACACAGCAAACATGCTGGGAGCTACTCCTGTTTAGCCCCCTGGGCGTTTGTACCGGAGCACATTCGCTGCTGTGGCCTGGCCGGTCCCTGCTTTCCTTAGGGATGGTAGCTGGCCTTTCCAGTGGACAGGAACCCCAGCGAGCCGCCCACGGGGGAATGGGTCTCTGCTCCCACTTCCTCCCCAGCTCCAAACAGAATGCGCTGCTCTGCCAGTGGCTCTGGCTCACTTGTCCGGGGGCCCCGCCCCAGGGCAGTCAGAGTCCAACCCAGGGCCACCATACAAATGGCAGGGCTCGTGGCCTGTCAGGGTGAGCTGCTTCTGTAGTTTACAGCAACCTGCTGCTCCACGTCTGGGCAGATCCAGCGTCACCCATGTGCTGAAGGAGCGTAGCGAGTGCCAGAGCTAGCAGGCGAGCACGCTTAGCAGGCCTGCTGTCTCGCATCCAGATCCAACCCTCTGGAAGTGGTTTTTCCTGTCGTGCTCCACCACCATGTATGTGGCACTGACTTTGACCCCCAGGCCTGCTTGCAGCTGGATTCCCTGTACCGTGTGTGCCCCCAACGCACGCACCGGGTGCTCTGCTTTGGCAATGTTTCACACCCACCCACCCAGGCCGCTCTTGGCTATGGGGAAAAGAGCCGGACTCCTAGGGCATGGCTGCCTTTGCTCACGCAGTGGGACAGGATCTGTGCAGTGCTCCGCAGGGATTAGCCAGTGTCATTCGCTCAGAGCCGTGGGGCTGACACCAGCGCAGCTGGCATGGGTTTGTCTTTTTGTATTGCCAGCAGCACCTCGCTGATTCACCTGTGTCCTGCCCTTTCTCTACTCCTTGCCTTAAGCCAGGGCTGGCCCTGTGCCCTGGCCGAGCCCCCAGCCATGCCGAGACATCCATCCGAGCAGGGCCTCTCTGCCCACCTGCACGGGCCCTGGCTTTGCATGGCTCTGTGGGGCAGGCGGCAAATTGGCAGCAAGCACCACAAACAAACATGGCCATTGTGCCGCACGTGTGGCGTGGCTGGGCACCTTCGGGAAGAGGGGTGGCAGAGTAACAGAGAGAGCAGGGGTCCCCCTCCCTTATTGGGCCAGCCACATTGTCCTGCTGAGTCTTGAGGATACCTCCTCACCTGGCCTGCCTGCCTCCTGCTCACCCACGCCCTCCCACCTCCCTTTGCATTGCCCCCATCCCAGTCACTCTCGCCCTGCCTCACCACCTCTCCCTCCATTCCTCTGTCACCAGGCCCCCTCCCTCCATGTTCTCCAACCCCCCCTTTCCCCTCCCATGTGTCATTTGCCAGAAGTAACGGTAGGAATGCGATGTATTTTTAGCTTCTTTCACTGCTGTGGAGCAGCTGGAGAAAAGGAGACGCAGCCAGGGCTCGTCAAATGCTGCTGCTCCGAGATCTTCGGCTCTAGAGCCTCAGTGCCTGCAGATTCCCGACGTTCTTGACATGGCTCCCCCCGCGGTCACCTCTGGGGTGGAGCATGCAGCTGTCTGACGGCACACAGCCCTGCTGCCCAGCAGCAAGGGACGGGAGTGGTGGAGGAATCCCGTACGCAGTGTATGGTGTAGCGAGGAACTGCAAGGAGGAGGAATGCAATTACCCTGGCTGGAGTTTGGCCAGGACCGCGGGGTTAACAATGCTAGCCTTGCCACGGGCGCTGTGTGCGCTCGAAGCTTGGCGCTAGGTGTCTGTGAGATGTCAGTGCTGTGCCCCCCTAGCACGGCGCTGGCGCATTGGTTCCTCGCTGGCTCGTGATTCCAGGGGAGCCTGCAGGTCTGTGCTGTGCTGCTGGCAGAACAGGCTGCGTCTTCACCCCCTCCTCCTGGAAATGCCTCATCTTGCACGTGCAGGAATATCTCGCTTGTGAGCACAGCGCACAGCTGAGTGTGCGAAGGCGGCGGCTTGGTGCACACAGAGGCGGGCCTCTGCTTTTGCACGGCAGGGCCAGAGGCTCTTGGAGGATTCGTCCCAACAGTAACACCGAGTCTCGTCGCAGCACAACCACCCATGGCAGCCAAGCACAGAAGAACAGATGCCCCTTTGCGAGAGCTTTAGGGGCTGGCTCCCCCGCCCCTCCTCCTGCATGCACGCTGGGCCAAACAAAGTTCGTGTGTAACTGATTTTGCCATTCCATTGCTGCCGTGTGTCTAGCGACCAGGTGGGGCTGGCAGCCTGAGGGCGTGGGTGGAATTGCCCCGTGGAAGAGAGCAGGTCAGGCCTAGGGCTGTGAGCCCTGCACGGCACTGGTGGAGTGAGGAGCTGGAGATGTGTCCAGCACGATGGGCACCTCATGGCTCTGGGCTTGGAGCATCTCCAGACAGAAGCAGGGACTGGCTACAGCCCTCAGGAGAGAGAGCGAGCGGGCCAGGCAGGCGTGCGCCGAAGCCGTGGATGGACGGTGAAGGGCACTGTGTGGCACAGCTGGCCTCCGCTAAGGCCCCAGCACAGGGATCAGCTGTGTTGGGGTCTCCCAGGCACCTAGACAGGCGCCGAGCCTGGGCAACTCTTTAGGGTAGCGGTTCTCAACTGGGGGGTGTGGTCCCTTCCCCCCCCCGCCCGGGGGCTAAGTCCCTGAGCTCCAGAAGCCCCAAGCCTGGGCAGAAGCTGCCCCCCAGGGCTAAAGCCTTGAGGCCACCCTCCCCCGCATCCATGGAGTTTTTATAGCATGTTGGGGGCCTGCCAAAGGAGGCTCTCTGCTCTCGGGCTCAGGTCAGCGCTGGCCCCGGTGCACTCTCGAGGGCCCCGGGAGCCTGGTTTTCCCCAGTCTACCTCTGACCCAGCCTGCTTCTCGGGCTCCCCAGGGCTGGCCTCCCAGCCAGCTGGACAGACGCTGTCTCGCCCCTCCGTGCTTCCACGGCGGGAGGGGCAGACTTCTGTCCTGGGCGGCCCCGTGTCCCAGGCTCCCCTTCCTTGCATGGCACTGGGAGGCAACTAGACCCCCATGCCTGCCCCCCCAACCCAGAGCCCCACATCTCCCAACCCAGACCTCTGCACCTGCCCCACCAGCCCAGCCCCCGCATCTGCCTAACCCCGACCCCTGCACCTGGCCTATGATCCATGACTCCCAACCACACCCCTGCACTTGCCTCTCGCATCTCCCTGACCCGTCTATCTGCTCCCACAGGCCATCCCCTGTGCTCCCTGCACACGACCCCCCCCTCAGTGCAGACCCCTACCTGCCCCCTGAGTCTCCTGCACGGGGGCACACCCTACAGGTCCCCATGGCTGCGTGGCCCTAAGAGTTTGTGGATAGTCACCAAGTGCTGCCCAATGCTGGGACGGGGGCATCATCTCCTGTCCCAAAGGGCAAATGGTGGCGTGAGAGAGGGCGGCGCCCAGGACTGTGGTGGGACAAGGGTGTGTGATGGGTGCAGAGACCCTGGCGGGCAGATGTGACTCCCGCCTGGCACAGGCAGTGGCCGACACTCTGTACCTGGCAGCTGATGGCCGGGAGCCACCCTTCGCAAGGAGCCAGCCAGAGGTGTTGGGGAACAGGGCGAGAGGTGGGTGCCAGCTGACCTGTTTGCCCAGGAAAGAAGCAAAGGATGAAGAAGAGGCAACAAGGCGTGTCTGAGGCTGAGCGGCTGGAAGCTGGTCAGTCTGGGTGGGTCTCAAGGGGGAGGCCAGGGCTCTGGATTCCCCCCCACGAAGGACTTTGCAGTAACTTCCTGCTTGCGGTGCTAACAGGGTCTGTTCTACACCGTGTCCAGACGACTGTTAAACCTGCTGCTTCCTCTCGCTGGCTGAGTTGCTGCTGACTGCAAAGTGGGGGTGCCTGGCCCCTCTGGGACGCGTGTGAGGCTTCCCCAGGTGTCACCGCGGGGAGCTCCCGGCATGGAACGGGTGCTGCGCGCCCCGGGGTCAGAGCCAAGGCAGCGCTGCAGTCCAGGAGCCTGCCCTGGTGCGAGTTCCCCTGGGGGGCGCATCCCACTGCCCAGGGCCTGTTGGGCGTCGTTCCGAGCAGGACCGGAGCAGCGGCCCTGTGCCTGTGACAGACCTGCAGGGCTGTGGCGTGTGGCAGGGAACAGAGGACTCGCCCTGTTCACTGGGAGAGGCTCTATTGGAGCAGCCATTTCTTGTGACCGTTGCTCCATCCACAATCTTTCCACTGCCACCCGGCTCCCTCCCCAGCCAGACGCGTCGTCTCTCCAGGCCAGGCATTTGGAAATGAGTGTGCAGATACTGCACTGGGGCAGCCAGCTGGGCATTGAGGCAGCACGTCAGCTCTGCCCAGACGAGCACAGAAGGGCTGGATGTGAAGGGAGCAGCCCAGATTGTGTGTCTCCAGCTCTGCTCTGGAGATTAGCTTCCTGTTGAGTTTGGGTCCCATGAAGGCCAAAGCTCTGTGCCTAGGGAAATGCCCGGAGGTGGGGGCGGGGGGAGGAATGCCCTCAAACAGACATTGGCTCTCGCTGTGTCATCCCCCCCGCAATCTGGACTGGTGCGTAGCTGTGTCACCCCAATTACTCACTCCTGGGCCCCGATCTACTCCACTTTGCTGTGTGAACCACCCACATCTGGGTCAGCTCATGCCCAGCCTCCTGCGAGTAATCGGTCCCTGACCCAGTGAAGGAGTGCTTCTGTCCAGCTGCTCCTGGGATTGAACCTCAGCAAACTCTCCCAGCCCCAGATGGAACTCCAGGAACTGTCCTTTTGCAGGGTTCAGTGCTGTACCCTGCACCTCATTGCCTTAGTCCATCAATTTATCAAAGACGTCGATATGCACCAGCTCTGTCAGTCCAAGCAGTCTTTACACATGTTCCATCCACACACTGCTGGAGATAAAACAAAGACGTTTATTGACGACAGCCAGATTTGAAGTGATCATAAATCAGATCAATATAAATCAAGAGACTAATAATGAGTCAAGGAGTTGGTCACAATCAACTAAAAGGTCACTCGCCTCCTAAATTACGCTTAATATTTCAGTAGTTTTTCAGTCTGTGACGTTAGCTTCCCCCACAGCCAGCTGCGATGCCTCTTGCAACCAGGCCCCCCTGTGGTGGGTAGTTGTCAGTCCTTAATGTTGCTTAGAAGATGGATTCCCAGGGAGAGCCCTGAGACGAAGATGCCTCTTTCTTTTAACAAGTTTCCTCGATCCCCTGGGGTCAGGTGATCAGCCCTGTCTGGCTTGGGCATGATTTCTTCCACTTGAGCCAAGTGCCCACAGGGGCTTAGGCAGTCCATTGCTCCTGTGTGCATGCCTCTGGGGCATGGAAACACAGCTCTGTGCTCGTCTGCATGTGCTCAAGCCATGTGAGACACACATTTGGGGCTATGACAGCAGAGTTTCATACCTGCACATCATATTGCAGGGAACGTGCTACCATAGCTGTAATGCTCAGCGTGCTGTGAGCATTCCAACACCCCTGACACGGCACGCTTTGCATCAGGCAATGCACAGGTACACTGGCAGGGTGAACATGAATGTCACGCCCCACACCATAAGGGTCTGCTTGGGGTACAGCATGTCACATTTGCCCCTTACAATGCAGGACAGCGAAAATCGGTTCAGGGACAGAGACGGACTCCCCAGGGCTGATTTGCTTTTACAGGCAGCCAGGCTCTGCTTAGCAGCAAAGAGCCCAGGGATGCGGAAGAGCAGCTGGGAAGGAGGATGGGGGAAGCTGGCACCTGTGGCCAGCCAGCTCCCTGTGGAGCAGCAGCCAGGGCCAGCAGGGGCATGTGGTGGCTGGGCTGGGCTGGGTGGTTCAGGTGGCTGGAGGAGGGGGTGCAGAAGGGAGCATGAGCTCCGTGCGTTCAGCAGGGCCCAGCTTTGGAGCATAACACACCTGTTCTCTTGTTTCAGACCCACCCGAGCCGGGCGGTGGAATTAGCATGGGAGAGGCCTGGCCTAGCCATGGGCAGCGCTAAGGAGCCTGGGAGCCTGCAGCTGCTGGGACAGGACGCGGTGGTGGAGGACGTGTGCCGGCCTGAGGAAAGCTCTCCAGGCTGCCTGCGCAACTCGCGCTGTGGGGCTGGGGAGCTCACCATGAGGAACTGCTGCGTGCCCGAGCTCAGCAGCCAAGGCAGTCAAGAGAGCAGAGCCGAGGCCCCAGCCATGGACAAGTCGCCGGAGCCAGTGGCTGGTGGCCGGGCCTTGGCCCTCCAGGGCACCTGTGTGGGAGCGCGGCCATCGGAAAAGGGGGAAGAAAGCCTGGCAGTGGCTGTGAGCTGCTTGGGACGGAACGGTGAGCGGAGCTCAGGCCCGCCGGCACTGCCCGATGTCTCCAGCATCCCAGAAAGCCCGCCAGCGGGGGACGGCGTGGCCGTGGTGAGTGCCGAGGCGCCGTCTCCGCATCTCCTGCCAGAGCCGTGCCTCAAGGGGCATGGCAAGGACCTAGCAAGCACACCGGCTGCTCTGAAACATGTTGCGTTTCTTGAACCAGCCAACAGAGACCCTCAGCCAGATGGTGGCGGAGTTGCTGCGGTCGGTCCTGAGCTCGCTCTGGTGCCTCTCACGTGCCTGCAGGACCGAAGGCAAGGGCAGGCCGGGGCCTCCCAGGGAGACGGGTCCCATCCGAGCGTGGAAGCCCCTGGCACAGCACGTCCGTCTGACGGCCGCGTGGGCGTGCCCTGTGGAGGCACCGGGGGGAAGGTGCCTGTGTCTCTGGCAGAGCCCCAGTCCCAGCCAGGATCCCTGACTGCCCCAGAGGCAGGGAGCAAAGGGGCCGTGGGGCTTCCTTCTCTAGAAGGTGCCAAGGAATCTGTCCTGGGTCCTTCAGGAAGAGAAGCAGCGTCAGGCCCCGAAGCAAGGCTGGACGCAGAAGCACCCCCGTCACGGTCATTCCCGGCTCCGCTCGCCAGCCGGAAAGCTGGTGCAGCTGGCAGTGCGGATGCCAGGCCGGAGACCTGCTCTGCTGCTACCTACAGTATCAAAGGCCATGGCCAGTCGGGCAAGAGCCGGGCGGCTCCAGCTGAGGCCGGAGGGGGAGCCAGCCCACCCCAGACCGCTGCGGAGGGAAGCCCGGCTCAGGAGCAGCAGAGAATGAAGGGGACTGAGATGGGGCCAGCTGAGGAAGCTGTGCGGACGTCCCGAACGGTGGAGCTGCTCTCCAAGACCTACTCGTTTGAGGTCACTCCTCCCCCGCAGGACGCCGGGACGCAGGATGCCGGGACGCAGGCCGGCACCCGAGTGTCGCTTGTGTCAGTGGCTGTCAGCCCCATAAACCCCCCGGATGGGTCCGTGGCTTTCACCTTCCACAGCCGGGGCCAAGGCCCCTCTGCCCTGGCGAGCCCAGGCCCAGCGCTGAAGCCCTCCAAGAAGGACGCGGAGATGCAGGTGTCCATCCCAGTGGAGACCAGGTCTGTGGCCACGGGGCCCATGACGCCGGTTGCGAAGTCTCCCCAGGCATCCTACCCTGAGGTCCGTGTGAAAGGGGTGCAGGAAGAGCCATCCGAGCCCATCCGAGAAGTCAGCTGGGATGAGAAGGGGATGACGTGGGAGGTGTATGGTGCCTCCGTGGAGGTGGAGGTGCTGGGCATGGCCATCCAGAAGCACCTGGAGAAGCAGATCGAGGAGCACGGCCGGCAGACGGTGATGACGCCGCAGAGCACCCGGGCCAGCTCCATCAAGGGGGCTCCGCGCACAGGAGAAGTCAAGCGGCCGCCCAGCATGTTCCGGGCACTGCTGCGGAGCATGCGCCGGCCCCGCTGCTGCTCCCGGGCGGGCCCCGCTGCTGAGTGAGGTGTCCGCGGCTCCAGCGGGCTGGGATCAAATGTCGGGTGGTTTCTCAGGCAATTCCGGGGGGGGGGGCGGGTGGTGATGGGACGGCCAGACGATGTGCGGGAGGTGGGGGGGAAGGGTTGCGAGCCAGCCCTCGGGAGCGTGTCTGGCAGGGCCGGGGGCCAGCTCCTCATCTTCCCCAGGGCCACGAGCTGCGCTTCCCAAAGCACAAAACAGCAGCTGCTGCCCTCAAGTTCTAAGGCCCAGGAGTGGCTCCGCGGTGCCCTCCTGTGCCCGGGCCGAGCCCAGGCAGAGCTGGAGAGTCATGATGCCCTTTGTGTGTCCTGCGGAGACTCCAGCTTCCCGCCAGCCGCGCTCTGCTGCCCACAAAGCTGCCGACCCGCTGCCTCGCTGAGCCAGGTGCCCGGGGAGGTGGGGGATGCTTCACCCAGTCCGCCTAGAGTGGCGGGCGGCATCCTGCCTGGAGGCTAGGAGGGTGCTAGCCGGCCTTGCCCAGGATGGCTTTGCCCGTGCCCATGTGTTGGGCGGGATTGGAGAGGCAAACCCCACCCTCCCTCCAGTTCCTGAGAGGGCCCCAGCCTCCTCGTGCTGCAGCTGTTGCCTGCTGCCCCCTCCACCCAGCTCAAAGCCTTGCAGGCACAGGCCCGCCCCACAGTGGCACAGGGCTGCTCCCAGGTGCTCGGCCCAGACAGCGGGTAGTCCTTTGCTGCTGCTCAGTCGTGGCCCGTCCTCCCCGCACTGGAGCACAGGGGCACAGGCCCCGCTGCAGGGCTGAGCCCCCCAGGACCTCCGGTTCACCCAGCGCCGGCCCTGGTGGGCATGCCGGGGCAGGGTGGGTCGGGGAGGTGCGGGGTGTTGGCAGCAGGCGCACCGCGTGGCTGCGGGTGCAGCCGGCACAGGCCGTGGGGCCAGTGGCTCTTACCAAGGAGCTTGTGAGTGGGAAGCTGGAGAAGGTCTGAGTCCCAGGACTGGAGTGGCGGAGAAGACACTGGCTTAGCTGCAGGCCGTAGCCCTCGTGCCATGTGCCACGGCCCTGCTCTGTTCACGGAGACCCTCTGCCCAGCAGGGGCAGGTCCCAGTAAACAGCAGCCAAGGGGGAGTTGTGGGAGACTCCCTGGGAGTCCAGGCCCAGAGTCACCTGTCTGGACTGCAGTCCCACGACCAGCTGCCCCCGTCCCAGGGGCTCCGCAGAGTGTGTGGGGGCTCCCCGTTGCAAACCAAGCCAATTGCCTGAGAAACCCGGACCCTTTGGCATGTGCGTATTCTGTGAGTGTCTGTGCGTCCCTGCGCGTCTGTCCACCCCTGCGTGTGTGTGTGAGTGAGTGGGTGCGGCTGGCGTCCTGCGTGTCTCTCAAGTCCATGTGTTTTCAGACAGCAAAGGGGCTTGTCAGCACTTAACCACGGGGGGATTTTTCGGGGGGGGGGGATTTTATTGACCCGTGTTTGAATTTTTGGGGTTTTAAAGGACTCACCTGGGGGTATTTCACCCCCCCACCCCAAGCCATGTTCACCCCGAGGGCCTGGGGACGCAGTTTCCTTTTCTGTATCTTTCCTTTTCCCCCCTTCTACACCCTTCCTTCATTATGGGGATGGGGTGATTTCTCGGCTGAGCCTAGCTGAGCGTCAGGGCGGGAGGTGGGCACAGCTGCTAGGACATGACCTGTCCAGGGCTGGGGGCCACACCGTCCCTCTGCTCCGACATTCACTGTGGCAAAGCCCCTGCCGCACTGGGGCCAGCGCAGAGCCTGCTGGCTGCTCCTGTATAAAGCCCTCGCCACGCCTCACCCTCCCTGGCAGGGCGAGCGCCCGGCCCGGACCCTGGGACCTCTTGATCCTGGCAGCAGTTCATGAAAGGGCTGCTGAGCAAAGCCTTGGCCAGGGGGAGTGTAAGCTGTCCGGGGAGCTGGGCGCTCCCCTGGATGGCGATGGTCCAGGCTTTCTCCAGCTCAGCCTGCTGCATGTGGTGTCCCACCAGGCCCCGCCTGCTCCAGGAACCCCCGCCGCCTGCCTGCCCAGGTGCATGGAGCTGGGGGCTGTCAGCTGCCTGCAGGAAAGGAGCTGAGGGGCTGGGGCTGGGCTCCAATGCAGCGCCCCCCACCCAGCAGGCACGGCTGGGCAGCCACCCTGGCCCTGGGGACTGGCCCAGTCAGGAGTGGGCCAGAGACAGGCCAGATTCGGGGGCTGCTGCGTGGGGTGCAAAGGCCACAGGGGCTCTTTTCTTGCTGGGCTGGGGGCCGCTCAGAGCGCCCCCTGCTCAGCCAGCAGGCCCTGCCCGGGGGGGAGTGGATGCCGCCCCAGCACGGGGGGGGGGGGTTCAGACCCTGCTTTCGCAGGCAGCTGGCCTGGTGCAGGCGGCTGTGGCAGGAGCGACTGGTGCCCCGAGCTGCCCCGCCCTGGAGCAGGTGCCACCCTCTCGCTCTGAAGGTCATGGCCATGCTGCCGGGGGGCAGCCAAGGTGGGACCTGGCCCTCTCAACCCTGGGGCCCAACCTGCATGCCACACACTTGGGCGTGCCCCAGCTGCAGGCCCTGCCTGGGAGGAGGGCCCTGCCTTGCCCTGCGGGAAGGTCCTGGGCACCTGGGGCACGGCTGCAGGGTCCTGGGAGGCGGGGCCCTGCCAGGCTGGCATCGCAGCGGGGGTGTCCCAGCAGCAGCCAGCCGGGGAGGAGGCAGTGGATGGTGCGACAGGTGACTCAGCACCAGCCCCGGCCCCCGGCAGGGCAGCCAAGGGGCGACTGGGACCCAGCTCCACACTTACCTGCCCCTCCAGCCAATCGCCATGCAGGGTCGCTCCCGGGGCTGAAGTACACCTGTTCAGCCAATCAGCGTACAGGATTCTC
This sequence comes from Mesoclemmys tuberculata, assembly GCA_007922155.1. Classification (NCBI taxonomy): domain Eukaryota; kingdom Metazoa; phylum Chordata; order Testudines; family Chelidae; genus Mesoclemmys; species Mesoclemmys tuberculata. Next base: position 32,087,798 of record ML675615.1, on the reverse strand, counting down.
AGCAGCGGATTGGCCAGCAAGGAAGCTCCTGCTCCCCACAGAACAGTCCTCATTGGCTGGCAAGGGGCAGCATGTAGCTGCAGCGCTGGGCCGGGTGGGGCGTGCCCCCCAAGTGCCCCACTGGTATAGCGCAGACACTTGGGGGAGGCTCCCCCAGGTGTTTGCAGAGCAGGGCTTGTGGGGCAGGCTTCCCTTCCCTGCCCCCAGCCAGTGGGCTCCAGCACCCCATCGCGGGCATTACCTAACCCCAAGTGCAGAGGGGGTGGGGAGACCCAAGGCCGGAGCCGGCCCAAAGTGCAGCAAACGTGCAAATGCCCCAGCAAGGCCCTCCTGCTGCAGAGTCTGGCTTGCTGACCAGGTGCCCTCTTCCCCCCCACCCCCCACTGCGGCTGGGCACAGGGCACAGTGCTGTGGGCAGGGGGGGTTCAGTGGCACAGAAAGGCTGGCAATGCTTGTGATGCCTGGTCAACGGCCACTGCCAGGTGCCCGGGTGCAGCGTGGCACCTGCTTGTGACGCATCAGCTATCGGACAGGGCCAGTGTCAGCAGCACATGGGCACCAGGTTGGTGCACCCAACCCCTGCCCCCCACGGCTGGCAGTGGTGCAGAATGCGACCAGCTCATCTCTGGAGTGCCTTGCAGCCGCGTGAGCAGGACTGTAAGCAGCTGCCAGGGCACCAGCCCCCCACAGCACTCACAGGCTAGGGCCGGGTCTGCTCCCAGAGCCAGTGGAGGGGGCTGGCGCTGTGGCCCGGTTTCTGTGGCACAGCAGGCCTTCCCCTAAGGCGTGGCTGCCTCCATCCGGCGTGGGCGAGTGCTAGCGCGGAGCCAGGCCAACTGACCACCGGGACTTTGCCATTTCCTTTTTCCTCGTTTTTTTGGGTAAAACTTGTGAATTTGGATGTTGGGTAATAAAACCTGCAAAAGCTGCTCTGGGGACTTCCTTCGGGGGAGGGACACCACCCTTCCTGGGGCTGGGTCGCGCTGCCAGAGCCCTGCTGCCGAGGAGCCTGCCAGGGGTTGCCTCATTCCCACTCTGGGCTCAGCCTTTGGGTGACACCAGCGCTGACGCGTTTGGACTGAAAATGCCCTTAGCCAGCTGTGCCCAGGGCCCCCCTTGCGCCCCTCACCCGCCCAGTGCGTGCAACGCCTTTGTGCAGCCCTTGCCCCCACGCCCCTGCCTTGCCGTGCGATGCGGGGGGGCGGTTTGGGCAGCAACCCCAGGCGTTGGCATTGGGCCAGGCCACCAGGGCTGCTGTCCCAGAAATGGCAGCTGGGCACCCAGAGGTCACAGCAGCTGCTGCCATGGGTGTGGGCCATGGCATCCAAGGCCACTGCAGCGGCCAGGCTGAGGGCCACGCAGGCCTGGGCCGAGTAACAGGCTGTGCCCAGCCCCTGTGCCAAGTGGAGAGGGAAGAGCCTGGCCAGCACATGGCAGGGCCGCCCGCACCCCTTCATACCAACCTGGAGCACCAGCCCAGGAGGTTGCCAGGACCCAGCTGGCTCCAGATCCTGGCCTGTGCCTCGTTCTGCTGTGTCCCCCCAGCCCCATGGGCACTGCCTGTGACGGGACTAGGCAGCACCTCAGGGCAGGAACCAGCACAAACCCCAGCACCACCCCAGGCCAGCCCCAGCTCCTGGCCTCGCTCCCCACGGACCTGCCTTGTGTGACCCCCATGGCCCCCCAACTCTGCACAACCTCCACTGCCCTGCTCCCCCAGCCCCACTCCCCACGGCAAGCAGGAGGGCGCAGACCGCACAGAGCCAGGCTGAGGAGAAGTAGCCAGTCCCAGGGTGTTGCCTGCCGGCCCCAGGCCGAGCAGGTTTATTGGCAGGGACGTGGCCATCACAGAGGCAGCGGGTAGTGCCAGCTCTCCGCTCACTGCGGCTGCTCCTCCCCAGCACTAGCTGGGCCTCTCACAGGTCCGTGGTGTCCAGGCAGGGGTTGCTGAAGGTGAACGTGATGCTGCTGGAGTCTCTCGGCTGCTGAGCCGGCTCACTGGCTGCGTCGGGGCGCTGGCCCTGCAGGGCGGCTGCCAGGGGCTCCTCCGGGCTGGCTGGCTGCGCCAGAGACCCCACCCGGCCCCGCTGGGGAAGGAGTCAGAGGCAGCGTGTCAGGGCAGGTGGCCACAGCGCACCCAGAACAGCCCACGCCACTGGCCAGCCCACACAACTGCCTGCCCCAGCCGCCGGCGCTGGCCACGAACAGGACATGCTCACGGCCCTTGCAACAGCCCAGGCTCGTCAGTGTCCTCAGCAGCTGCACCGTGGGGAGCCCACCTCTGAGTGCGTGGCCATGCCAGGCCCCAGGGGGTACCCCATCCCTCCCCCACAGCCTGGCTGCCCTGCCTAGTCCCCTGGGGTCCTGTCTCCACCCAGCAGCCCCCTGTTGGACAGCAGCGGGGCCCCAAACACTGCTAGGGACCACCCCCCACCCCCCCCGAGGTTGTTTGCACATGGTGCCCGGCTGCCCCCACAGCCTGGAGACCCCACAGCACCGAGCGATGGCCCCACCACACAGAACGGGCCAGGAAACGACGTGGGCACCAGAGCCAGGGAGCTGTCCTGCCCAGAGCCGTCAGGCCAGGCACCGGGCATGGCGGAGGCAGACCCGGTGTCTCCCAGGCGGGCAGCAGGGGAGCGCAGCACGAACACAAATACGCCTACTGCACAGCCCCAGCGTGTGTCCCGCGGGCTGAGAGTGTCTGGGCGCAAGGGGTGCTCACTCACCTGCAGTGCTGGGGCATCGGGGCTGCCCTCCACAGGGTCGTCCACTGTGTTCTCGTCCAGCGAGTTCATGCTGCGGGAGAGGGAGAAGCACAGATTAGCCAGGACACCGTGGAGCCAGGACAGCCACGCTTGCATGGCAGCGCTTGTCCGGGCAAAGGCGGAGAGGGGACACCGGGGGTACAGGGAGACCTCCCCTGGCTTGACTCCATGAGGTTGGGTGTGCCAGAGCCCAACACCCCCAAGGGCACAATCCTGTCCCACCTGTTGCTGTCAGAAGAGGCGTCCTCGTCAAAGCCCAGGTCAGCAGGTGGGTCCAGAACGAGATTGAGGATGGGGTTGGCCCTGGAAGGAGAACAGCCTGGGGTGAGCAACACAACCACAACCACAACCTGCACAACACAGCGACCCCCAGACACACAGCGACCCCGACACACAGCGACCCCCCAGACACACAGCGAGCCCGACACACAGCGACCCCCCCAATGCACAGAAACCCCCGACGCACAGCGACCCCAAGGCACTGCCAGCCGTCCCGCTGGGCGCAGATCAGCTGTGCGCCGAGCAGTGGAGCCGTGGGCACAGCCAGGCACATGCAGCCAGAGGCCAGGCACCTGCTGTTGGGCCCACTTTGGGAATGCGGCCTGGGCGCCCTGTCAGAGCCAGCCCATGAGGTGGAGGCAGCTCTGGACCCAGGAAGGTCCACCGCAAAGATACCCATGGCACAGCCATCCCCTCCCTGCTTCCCACACGCCTCTGGTGGGTACCACGGATGGCGCGGGGCCGGGGAAGGTCACCCTGTCATAGCCCAGCCACTGCCTCGGGAGCCCCCCTGGCCACGCTGCAGCCCCAGCACCTGGGGTGGGTGCCCTACTGCCCTTGTGCCACCCGGGCAGCTCAGGGGGCGCACCCAGCTCCCCTCCCTCCCACCCACCGGCAGGGCAGGCTCGGGGCCCCTGCTCACCCCTCAGCGTTGTACTTGTTTGTCCCGGGGATGGCTGGCCCTTGCTGCACTGTGTCAGCTGTCAGTGTGGACGCTGCCTTCAGGGCTTTCGTGGCCTTCAGCTTCCTCCTGTAGCTGCAAAAAGGGCCAGCAGGCAGGGGTGAGACGGGCGTGGCGCAGAGGGCAGCACTGGCAGGGCCAGGACACAGCCCAGGGGCACAGGCTGGCCCTAGCACGGGTGGGCAGCAGCAGCTGGCGTTGGGGGACGTGTGTGGGTGGGAGCGGCTGAAGAAGCATGGCTGGGGACTGGGCTGGGGGCTAAGCAAGCAGGTTGGGTGGGGCGCTGGATGAGTGGGGACTGAGTGAGCAGGGGCTGAGCGATTAGGAGCTGGGTGAGCAGGGCTGAGCAAGCGGGGGCTCTCCTACCTCCTGCTTGTGGCCACCAAGGCCAGGACCATGATGAGGAGCAGCAGCACCAGGCCCCCCGCCAGCCCCGCGATGATCCCGATCAGCTGGTCCTCCCTGCTGGGCTCCGCCACTGCCCCAGGGCCCTGGGCACAGACACGTCACCCTGCGCCCAGTGCCGCCATCCCCTGTGGCTCAGGCTGCGCCTCCCACAGGCCTGGCCACTCCCCACCCGTCGCTGGGGTGCCCAGGGGAGAGGGGGTCACCTGCTAGAGGCCCCCCTTCTGTTCTAGGGCAGCCCCGCCTGGCAAGCCCATCTCTGCTCCCCCTTCGGACCCCAGTAACTCCATGCCAGCCCTCGCTGCCGAGCCCTATTCCCCAGCCCCTCTGTGGCTTCCCTGCCTTCAGCCATCCCCAGCCAGGGCACCCACAGCTGACCCAGGCTGTCGCCAGGCTCTGCAGGTGCCTGGCCCAGGTGCCCCTCCAAATCGAGAGCAGCCATGGCCCCAAGGGGGCAGCTTCCCCCCCATCCCACCCTTCACCGCCTTCCCAGCCAGGCCGGATCCCACATCCGCCAGCTGCGCATGCCCACCCAATCCCTGGCCGGAGGCAGTGGGGCTCTGCCCCCGAGCCGGGCCACACTCGCGTTGCACACTCACGATAATGGTGAGTCCCAGCTGGATCAGCTCCGTCAGGGCCTGCTGGTGGCTCTGGACCAGGCTGTCAAGGACACAACCCAGACTTGACGCCCCAGTTGTGCTGCCCCAGGAAACCCCCAGTCCAGCCCCCATATCCGCCCACGTCACCCCCCCAAGGCTCTCTGCCTGGCCCCCTACCCCCACAGCACCCTTCGGCAGCCCTCTACCTGGCACCCCTCCATGGTACCCCTCAGGGGGCCCTCTGCCTGGGCCTCCGCCAGCTAGCCCCACTCACATGCTGAGCTGGTTCACCCCCAGAGCCGTCCCATTGCTGTACACGAAGTACGCCTCCATCACCGACTTCTCCTGGGCCCTGCAGGACATGAGAGGCCGCACGTGAGCTGGGAATGCATCGATGTCAGCCCCAGCGCCACAGCCCAGTGGCACCATCCAACACCCAGGACCCCCAGCCCTGCCTTATCACCCATGAGCGCCTGGCACCACCCCCGACCTGGCGCCCCGCACACCGACTGCAGACTCGTGGTCCAGCAGCTATCCGCCAAGCACCTGGGCTTCACCCACCCTTGTTGTCGCCCCCTGGCTACCTCCCACCAATCTGCCCCTCAAGTCCCCCCATAGGTTCCCTCAGCCACCCGCAGCTTGCCCAGGATCCTGCCCCACGGCCCCGGCCACCCCCAGCCCCTCACGCACCTGGACGACTTGGACTGCGGTGCATCGGCTGCAGACTGGATCGCTGCCACGTAGACTGTCGCCCTTGTCGCCATCGTCAGAGCCCTGCAACAAGCAGGGAAGGGGGAGCCTGGCATGTGGGCTGTGCCCCATACCCTACAGCCCCAGGGGTCGGGCTGGTGTCTGGTTGACTACCCACCCCAATGCCTGCGAGGGGAGGGATAAATGCCTGGCTCCTGGGGGCGTCACAGCTCACACGCTGCAGCCAGGTGGGCGCATTCGGTTCCCCCCTCAAATGTCCTGGGGCCAAGCTGACCCCGAGTGGGAGGCCACCTGGGCACAGGTGCCTCTAGGGACCCTTCTCCACTGGCCAGCAGCACCACACCAGGGCAGCAAGGGGGCATGGAGCTGCACGGCCTGGCTGACTGAAAGGAGGACTGGCATAGCATGGGGTGAGAGATGGGCTATGAGCCTGCCACATGGTCACAGGCACCTACAGTTGCTTTTGTCATGGCGGGAACAGCCGTGTTGTCTGCACACGCAGGCAGCACCATCGCACGCACAGGTGCAGATGGCTGGCTGGGCCGTGAGCCTGGCCATGGTGACTGGGAGGATGACGGGCAGGAAACCTCAGTCCTCCCGGCTGCCGTGGCCCATCTGTGCCCTGTGCCCAGGGCGCCCTTACGCTTTGATCTTCTCCGTGTTGTCCTGCACCTCACTGACGGAGGCTGAGAACACCAGCCGGATCCGGTAACTCTGGTCCACTGTGAAGATCTGCAGTGGGGGGGGCAGAGCACAGGGATGAGCCAGGTGGGGCGCGGGCACAGCACCCGTGCAGCAGAGACATGGGCGGGAGCGTACTCACGTCCAGCACAGCCTGCGAGCTGAGCGGCGGCGTCCCACCGTCCTTGGCCTCCACTGTCACTTGGTATCGGCCCTTTGAGGACCCGTCCAGGTTGCTTGCAACTCTAGCAGGACAGAGGGTGTTAGATACTCCCCCAGGCTCAACTCCCCCCGCCCCACAGCTCCCAGGCCCATCAGCACAGGCAGGCTCCCCCCAAGCCAATGCCATGATTCCCAGCCCTGCCCCACCCACTGCTCTGTCTCCGTTCCCTCGGGGCAGGCGGTGCTGATGCTGCACTGGGGGGAGAAGGCCCGTGCTCCTCTGAGAGCCCCCAGCCAAGGCGGGCACCCTGCAGCGTGGGGCACAATGCTGCCCTGAGCGAGCTGGCCTGGGCTACTCACGGTCAGGGTTATCGTGCCCCCGGGCCCCAGTGCTGCACTTGAGGGAGGAGCCAGGCCAGCGGGGAGGCAGGAACGGGGAGGAGGGGGGATTCTCCTGGCTGTCCCCAGCGGCACCACTTGGCATCCCTGTGTGGGCAATGGTGGGGCAGCGAGCCCCACCGGCAGTGCCACAGCTCATGCTCAGGGATCCCACCCCACAGGCTGAGTGCCACATGTGCCACACGCTCCACTCGCTCCCCTGCTGTCCGCCCCGGCCCCTCTGCCCACCCTCCTGGCGTTGCCCCAGCGCGCTCGCCCCAGCGTTACTGGATGCTGCCAACGTAAAGGTCCCCCTCAGAGGCTGTTGCCACTTTGAAGACGCTGCTGAGGGTGTGGTTGGGCCCATTGTCCTGAAGGAAGGCGACCTCGGCGATGGCAAAGGTGATCTCTCGCCACGGCCCCGTGTCGTTGTCCCTGGCCTGCAGCAAGAGACCAGGGACGTCACAGCCCCACCGGCGCAGCCCCCTGCTCTGGGCTGCACCCCACAGCCCCCCCCAGTGCTGCTCCTCTGGACTTGCTCAGACCCGCAGCCTCCTCACCTTGACCACAGCCACCGGCAGATCCACGGGGGCAACCTCAGGGACCACAACTGCGAAGGAGACGGAGATGGCTCGGTCACGACCAGCATGCGGCTCGGCTCATGATAGCACAGGGCAGGCTGGCAGCTCCCACTGGCCGCCCCTCCACTGGCACCCACTCTGCTCCTGCCAGCTCCCCAGCAAAACCCAGCAAAACCCAGGCACCTCTCAGGCTCTCGATGTTCCCTTGTCACCGCACAGCTCCAGTGCAGTGCTCCAGCTCCGGCCCTGGGGCAGCATGAACTAAAGGGAACTAGTGGGGCAGTGCACCCATGTCCTGCTCCAACCCCAGGCTCCCGGTCCCGACCACCAGGACCGTGCCCTGATCCTGCTCCCAAAGCGCGGGCCTCTGCCACCGCGCTCAGGAGACGCCCTGTTCACAGGGGCAGTGCCAGCCTGGGACCCATGGCAGAGCTGCTCCAGCCCTCTCACCAAAGGTGTCCTTGATGGGCAGGAACTCCGGCCTGTGGTCGTTCACGTCACCGATCAGGATTCTCAGCGTTTCTGCAAAGGACACAGAAGTGAGAGGCCCCACCACAGACCCCAGGTCTCTGTAGTGCCCCCACCAGACACCAGGAACATCCCCCCTGCCTCTCCCCACAGGACCTTCAAACCTGCCTCTCCCCCTATGCACAGATCCACACTGCTGGGGCCAGGGTAGCCAGGATCACCCCCCACCATCAGGGTTCCTGCCCCACTCCCCACAGCACCCCCGCTGGGAGGGGCCGGGACAGCCAGTGTCCGGTGTGGGGGGCAGGCAAGGTTGCGGGGCAATGCAGGGCCAGGCCCACCGTTGTTGCTGTAGGGGTCACCCTTCTCGGTGCGCATGTCCTCCGCACGCAGGGTGATGGTCACCAGGTCGCACTGCTCGTAGTCGATCTGTGAGCTGTTCACAAAGAGCGAGCCGTTGGGCATCAGGTAGAACCAGCCCTGGCATGTGTGGCCCGCACCAGCCGTGCCCTTTTGACAGGCCACAGTCAGCTCCTGGAAGCGCAGCGAGTGGTTGGTGTCCGGGTCGGAGGCCTTCAGCGTGGTGAGCAGCCCCGGCGGGGTGTCCTCAGGCACGGTCAGGTCCAGCAGCGAGGCCGGGGCCAGGCTGGGCGGCTCGTCGTTCACGTCCAACACCTGCACTTGCACCGTGGTGAGCACCAGGCTGGCCGCGTTCCCGCTGCCCGTGTTCTCCGCCTGCACCGTCAGGTTGAAGCGCGGCGGCCGGAGCTGCTCATAGTCCAGTGCCACGTCCGGGTCCAGGGACAGGTTGCCCAGGTAGTGCCCCAGGTCCAGCGGAAAGGAGCGCAGCAGGAAGCTGCCCGAGCCACCGCCGCTGACGAGCTGGAAGGAGACGCGGTGATGCACTTCGGTCTGGTCCGCGTCCATTGCCTCCACGCTGCCCACGAAGGCGCCTGGGGATGGTGAGACCGGTCAGTGCTGCCGCGGGACTGACAGCGCCCCACGCCCCCCAGCAGCTCTGCCCCTGCCCCGCTGGCCGGCCGCCGGCAGTCCCCTACCTGACAGCCCCTCGGGCACAGAGAACGCGTAGGGCTGCTTGAGGAACACGGGCGCGTTGTCGTTCACGTCCTGTGGAGAGAAGCACAGGCCACTAGCACAGACATCCGCAGGGCACCCCACCGGGCGAGGAGCGGACACGGGGACACTGTGCCTGCACCCCGGCCTGGAGCTGGGAGAGGGCAGCACAGCTTCCTGCCTAGCGCCCACGCCAGCCGGCACCAGAACCATGCAGCTCCCCTTCACCCAGGGGAAAGATCCGGGATCTCTCCCACCCCCAGCACAGCCCGGAGCCCCGCCCACCCAGCATGCCCCCCCAGCACAGCCCAGAGCCCCGCCCACCCCAACCTGGCCCCCCCAGCACAGACCAGAGCCCCACCCACCCAGCCTGCCCCCCCAGAACAGCCCAGAGCCCCGCCCCCCCTCGGCTGGGAGCCCCGCCTCCACTGCCAGTGGGCGGAGCCCGCCTACCTCCAGGGTGACAGTGACATTGATGAGGGAGCTGAGCTGCGGGTCGCCCAGGTCCTGCACCCGCACGGTCACCACCACTTTCCCCTGCAGCGCCTGGTCGACGGCCTCGAGATCCAGCGGCCCCCGGCTGCGCAGCACCCCCGTCTCCGGCTCGATGGTGAAGTTGGCGCTGAAGGCCCCAGGCTCCAGCTGGAAGCGCAGGCGGCTGTTGTTGGTGCTGGGCTCGTCGTTGTCAAAGGCCTGGAGACGAGTAGATGGAGAGATCAGGGCCAGGCGCGGGGCCCCCCGGCACACAGAACATGGGGGCAGAGAGATCCCCCTGCAACCCCACAGTCCCAGGCAGGGACTCCGCTGGGGAGGACCCTGTCTCCGTGGTGTCCTGGCCGGCTGTGCTCCCTGTGTCCAGCGTGGCCCCTTCTCGCCCAGGAGCACCCGGTGCCTCATCGCCGGGAACTCGGCACCATCCTACCCCCCCAGCGCTGTTCTGGAGCCAGGGAGCCCACAACCTACCTTGGCCTCCAGTGCGCAGGCAGTGCCGTGGGCGAGAGGAGGCCACGGGGGGCAAGCCAGGAGGCTCCCCACAGCCCCAGGAAAGGCCCCGGCATCCCCCAATTAAAGCAGGCTCATTAGACAGATCTGCTGGAAGGTGCCGGGGGAGGGCATCAGCCCCCCAGGCCTCAACCTGACCTGGATCTGGATGCTGACGTTCTGCATCTCGTTGACGAAGACATTGTAGGAGCCGCTGACGAGCGGGGCATTGTCATTGGCATCGTCCAGGGTGATCTCCAGGAGGGTGGAGCCGGTCATGTTCCCGCCGTCCACAGCCTGCAGGGTGGCGTAATAGACCGAGCGGGTCTCACGGTCCAGCCAGCTGCCGTTGCGCACCAGCACCTGCCCGGTGGTGGCGTTCACTGCGAAGATGTCCAGGCTGCAGGGCGGACAGACGGACACACCTGTTATCGGCACGCCCTCCGTGCATGGCCAGGCACAATCCCACCAGCCCCCCAGGCAGCCCGGCCAGGCCCTTGCGAGGCAGGGAGGAGTGCGGGGGCCAGGGTTACGCACATGCTTTCAGGCAGCAGCCGGTAGGAGATCCTGCCCAAGTCGCCGCTGTCTGGGTCAGTGGCCTGTAAAAGCCAGACGGGACCGTTGGACGGGATGGTTGCTGGGGGGCAGCAATCTGAGCCATTGCCCCAAAATGCCTGCCTCAGCCCCCCCAGCGAAGCTCGTGCAAGGAGGCCCCAGACATCCCCGCCGGCCCCTCACCGTGATGCCGCTGGAGACGAGGGTGCCTGGCGGGCTGTTCTCCAGCACCTGCAGCTTGTAAACGCTCTGCCCGAACACCGGGCTGTGGTCATTGGTGTCGAGCAGCTGGATGGTCACCACGGCGACGGAGCAGCAGTTCTGGGCGTTCCTGGTGTCGTTGGCGACAATCTATGGGATGGGGAAGGGCCCGTGTTACCCCGACACCTGCCGACCCCCCATGCCTGGTGGGGAAGGGACCCCACCTGCCCCGGCCCAGCCCCTCACCCTACTGAGCCCATGAGCCATCCTTAGGGCTGCCTCCGGCTCAACCCAGGGGCCCGGGGTGGAGCTGCCTCACCCACGCTGGGTGCCCGCCTGGCCCAAGGAGCAGGGATGGGTCCCCCTGTACAGATGCCCTCGCCATTGGAGCACGGGGCGAGGGGGCACCTCCCGCCAGCCCAGCCCAAAGGATGCAGCTGCCCTGCAGCCAGGCCGCGTGGCTTCCAGGAAGGGATGCCGTCAAGGACTCGGGGCTGGACCCGCTGCCTGCCCAGCAGCACCAGGCCCGACCAGATCTCAGCGGCCGCAGCGCTGGCTCCCAGGTGAGCGGGCACTGGGCCACAGCGCCAGGCCCGCTGGAGCCAGCCTTGGGCCCAATGTCCGCCCCACAATGCAAGCGGACACAGCAGGGGCTGGTGTGGAGCTGGGCTCCAGGGCAGGGGTACCATTGGGGGGGCAGAAGCCCTCTTCCCCGTGCTTTGTACAGGAGGCCTGGTTGCAGAGGAGTCTTAACTGAGTGTGGAAGGTGAGTTGGGCAGAGGCGGGGCAGCTCCCAGCTGTGGGGGGCTGGGGGGGGCAGAGAGTCAGTGTCTGGTTACAGCCCGAGGCAGGTGCATGGCAGAGAAAGGGCAGGTGAATAAGATGACCTGAGATGGGGGTGTTAAAGAGAGCGCACAGGGGGGCAGCACTCAGAAGGAATTATAGCCCAGTCCTCGGAGCCAGGCTACATCCAGGAGAGGTGAAAGATGGGGCCCCGCCCAGGGAAGGGACAGCAGAGGGCTAAGTTCCCACTCAGCTTGTGGTGCTTATGTGGCCCCATCGCCTGAACCCCGCAGCGTGTCTGGCCTATTTCTCCTCCCAGCCCCTCAGTCAGGCAGGGCTGTGCTCTTACCCCCATTGCACAGGTGGGGCACTGAGGCGCAGAGAGCCCAAGGGCCAGATTGTCAGGGGTATTTAGGCACCTAGTGGGATTTTCAGACATTTTAAGACGGATCGGTGCTTTGCAAACCCCACCGGTGGCTCGCTGCACCTCTGGGTGTCTAGAAACCTCCAAAACTCTCTCCCTAGGGCAGTGGCCCGGGTCAGACAGGCAGTCCATGGGGGGGAGGACCCAGGTCTCTCAGGGCTAGCTCCCTGTCCCCGGGGCCAGCCTCTCTCTGCTGCATGCTGCAAAACAAGAGGCATCAGAGAGAGGGGAGCAAAATCCAGCCAGCCAGCTGTGAGAGATGCCAGCAATGGGGCCCTGGTGGTTGGGAATCAAGGTTCCCAGCATGAAAAGCACAAGAGGTCAGGAAGGATTGAGGAAGAGTGTGAGAGAACAAGCGTCAGATGGGGGCAATCACGTAGCCCCCCAAGGTGACAGGCTCAGCCCCCAGCTGCTGGGCAACTTCACCTTTTAGCTGAAGACTATTTTGTTTTGCCCGTTTTTGTTCTGAGTTTGAGTAGAGGCAGGAATGAGAAAGTCGTGTGTGAGTGTTTCTGCCTCACATTCCTAGGGCTGCAGCTGCATTCAGGCCAATTCCAGAACAAAGAACAGAACTGCAGCCGCAGAGTCCATAAAGCCGATGATTATTGCTTCTCCTGGTGTATTATTCGCTGGGCCGCCTCTGTGTGCTCAGCGCTGTTCAGACGATGGCAGGAAATGGAGCCCTGAGCCCAGGCATGTAACGTAGCACTGGAGAGGACGGCTCAGCTATTTAAGTAGGAAGTGGACAGATATTGAGCACACGTCATACGAGTGGAGGCGCTGATGGCAATAGATGTTTTACCTGATTAAGGACTGGAAGATTTGATCCTCCAACTTTTTTTCCAAGAGGAAGAGCTGCCCAGAGCCCTTGTGCCTGTTTATTTTCCTTTCCTGTCTGTAGTGGCCTGCTATACCTCAGAAGACTCCATTTTATCTCCTCAACTTTAAAATGTGGAATTTTCTCGGTGTTTGGTTTTAAATATTCTCCTGTGAGAACTGCGACTCGGTCAGCGTCGTGTTATGTCTCAGAGCCCGCTGGAAAGTAACTTGCCTTTAAACAGAAGTGAAGTGTTGCCAACTCTCATGATTTTGTCATGAGTCTCAATAATTGTTATTTTCCTTAAAGCCCCAGCTCCTGGAGTCAGGTGGCACTGTGATGATTTCAGCCTTCATTCTTAAAGGAAAAGTAAGTTTCTAGCCTTTGCAGCTGTGAAGAAAGCTTCAAAATGTGACCCCCAGTGCCCTGAAAGGCTCAAAAAGCAGAAGGCAAATAAAAAGAACACCACAGCTCTTCTTTTTACATCATCTCATGATTTTTAAGCCAATCTCGTGACTTTTGGTGAGCCAGACTCTTGAACATTTGGGTTTGACAACACTGTGAAAGTGGCAGTCTCCTTCCTGTTTAAAGTCAGTTTCTCATCTATTATTAGTAGCATGGTAACACCCCCTATAACTTCCAAAAGTGAAATGATTTATTCTGAGCTTGGTGAGCTGCAGAAAGGAAGTAGCTTAAGGGCTAGAAAGTCATCTAGATTTTTCTACCATTGTTTCAATTGTTGTAGTCAAGAGTTTGTAACCAAGTCAGAAAAGACGTTAATCCTTTAAACCTAAGCCATGTCCCTTCGTGACTTGACACGAGATGTCAGCACGCGTCAGGATGAGAGGTGAGTGGGTCTCATGTTGATTTAATTTTCCTTCTTTAAATAAGAATTAGGCACAGTGCTCCTGTGAGCTAACAATAATCTGCTGCAAAAACCTAGGGCTTTCAGGTACCTAAGTAGCCCCTGGAATGACGGTTAAAGTTGCCCTCCCCAATTTGAAACGGCGTCCCTGCTTGGGGCCTGTCTCCCCAGCACGCTCGTGGCTCTCACCTCCACAGTCATCACGTGATCCCGCTCGTAATCCACAGTGCTGGGGTCCTTCACCAGGACCTGCACTTCCCCTGTGCCCGTGATCCTCGCTGGGGCGACGGAGAAGGAGGTGGCATGCGGGCCCTGCAGGTGCAGCTCGAAGGTGCCGTTGAAGCCCTGCCCGGGAGAGAGGAGAGCGAGAAATCCCGCAACTGGAGGCCTGCTCCACGCTAGCAATTCCAGAGCCCGCAGACCCCGGGGGAGCACCTGGGTCCCAGCACAGCCCTGCTGATGCCCCCCAAACCCGCCCCACAGCCCCAAGGAAGCAGGCGCCCAGCCGTGGGTGCAGGGAGCAGCCTGGCGGCACTCACCTTGTCAGGGTCATGGGCCACAATGCGGAGGCCACCCACGGGCACCCTGGCGGAGGAATGCTCCTCCAGGGAGCCCGAGAAGCTGCTCTGGGGGCTGGCCGTGAAGTTGCAGGAGGGGAGCTCGCACGCATAGAACTGGGGCGTGTTGTCGTTGACGTCAGTCACCTGGATGGTCACGGTGGCACTGGCCTGCGCCACCTGGTTGTAGATATCCAGATGCTCCTCTTGCGCCTGGGGGCGGCACGGAGGGACCGGGTTGGACGGGGCACGAGATGGGAGGAGGGAAAAAGGGGGATGGGTCAGGCAGGGTGCCAGGGGCTCCCATGTCTGCCCTACTCACCAGCACTATCAAGAGCACCTCCTCGCTGGGCAGCTGCTCTCTGTCCAGGGCGCGGCTCACCGTGACGGTGCCTGTGGTGTGGTTGATGGCAAAGGGCATGCTGGCATCTAGGGATAAGGGCAGAGGAGAGCTGAGGGCTGGGGGCCCGCTGGCCACGCAGGCTGGGGCAGGGGACAATCCAGCAGGCATGGGCAGGGGGCATGGGGGGTGTCGCTGGCAGGGACCAGCCAGAGCCATTGGGAAACATGGCCCCAGCACTCAGGGACCTTCCCCCGGGGCAGCTGGTGCCCGCTGAGTGTCTGAGCAGGCGCCACCCATCCGCAGCAGCACCCTCCAGCCCCCCTGGGCTAGGCTCCCTGTGACCTGACACGTGGATCCCGGTGCCGCTGGGGCTTGGCCCGGCTGCCCCGGCATGACACGGGGGGATGCTGTGACTGTGTGCCAGGTCGCAACAGCCGGAGTAGGGAGCTGGGCCCATCCCGGGGGCAGGAGATGCTGCTGGGGGTCCAGTGTGGGGCAGGTTCTCCAAACCTCCCACCCGGGCCTACCCTCACACCAGCCCGGGCAACAGGTGCCCTTGCCTGGTTCATGTTTCTGTGGGTGCAAGTGAACCCAGGAGCCCCCGTAATGGCTCCCTGCTTCTCCCCACACCCAGCAGCCTGCCAGCCACCCAGTCCTTGGGACCAAGAGGAGACGTGGCACCTTGCTGCTTCACGGGGCAGGGCATCTGCTCATCCCGTCCTCACTCCACTCAGCCCCTGGGTGACTGCCCCAGCCCCCAACCTTTCCCCCAAACTCAGCCCCATGGCGACTGCCCTGGCCCCCTCACACCCCAAACTCAGTCACTAAGGGTGCTGCTCCTGTGCCCCAGCTTCCCCCCAAATGCACCCCCACCCTGCACCCCAAATTCCCACACGTGCTGGCCCTGGCTCCAAGTGGCAGGGGTGCCCCAGAGAGAGAGCTGAAGGGAGCCCCATCCCCCCCGCCTCCCCGCAGTGCACTCACTGGTGAGGCTGTAGTTGACGGCGCAGTTCACACCCTTGTCTCTGTCAATGGCAGACACGGTCAGCACTGGGGTCCCCTGGAATGAGGAGCCCAGTGAGGGGGGCCCTGTGAGGGGTGGGGGGCATCATCCCCTTGGAGGCCTCCCCACATGCCAGCTTCACTGCCACCATCATCCTCTGCCCAGCTCACCCCCTGCCCACAGCCAGGGCTGCCCGGGGTCCCCAGCGCTCGGTGGGGTCCAGACCCCTTCTGTCCTGTCATGCCCCAGAGGGCCCGGGCTGGATCGCCCAGGGGGCAGGGGGCTCCGAGAGTGTCGGGGGTCATTGCTCAGCACAGGACCGCCCGGCGGGGGCATCCCCAAGGGGGCCAGCATGAAAGCCCAGGCCCCTGCCTCCCGGGAGTGGGGTGGGAAGGAGGCATCACAGCCCCACAGGCACCCAGGCAATGGGACCCTTGCCAACGCCCCCAGCTCCCCCCAGCGTGCTCTGCCCCGAGGATGCTGGGCAGACAAGAGCTGCTGACACCTGCCAATCAAGGGCAGCCCCAGGAGGGGCGCCCTATGACATGCTGTCCGAGCAGCATGGGTGCGGGGCCGGAGGGCAGGCATTGGGCAGGAGGGCATGGCAGGTGCCCCTCACCGGGGGGCAGTTCTCAGGCACCCAGGCCACGTAGGGTTCGTTCAGGAACTGCGGGGCCAGGTCGGGCTGGTCCTGGATGTTGACAGACAGGAAGGTGACGGAGCTCTGCTGAACGAATTCCCCGTGCAGTTGGCCCCCGCCGTCCTGAAGGGCAGAGACCTCGTGAGATCCCAGCACCAGTAGCCCCCCCAATGACCCCCCACATCCCCATCTGTGCCCCTTTCCCCCGACCCCCGCGGGCTGGCCCCACCGTGGCGTTGATCTTGATCTGGTAGTAGGTGCTTTGGTTGTTGTAGCTCAGGGAGCCGTTCAGCACAACCGTCCCATTGGGCAGGACGTAGAACAGCTGGTGATTCGGGGCGTCATCGGGGATCACCTGCAGGGCGAGAACCAGGCAGACAGCAGCACATGAGCCCGGCTGGCGACGCACGGGGGAAGGGTGGGGGGGCTGCGTGTTCAGCTGGCACCTGAGTGCAGAGCTAGACCTCGAGCGCCCTCCGTGTGAATCGGGACCCGCAAAATCAGGGGAGTCGCCCCCTACCCCACATGCCCCCCCCAGTGGCCTTGCTTCCCCAGGCCTGCTGCTGCTCAGCTCCTAGAACCCCCTTGGCGCACCCCCTGTTTCCCTCCCGGCCTGCTGCCTCCTGCCCTGCCCCCAAGTGGCCCCACGGCCATGGCATGATGCAGCTCTTTAGTGCCTGGCTGGGGCGAGTCGCTGATTGCTGTTGGTTGCAAGAGGCAGCCTGGAATTTCCCTGGGGGCTGGTGGAATGGGGGCAGACGTCCATGCTGGGGGGTGCCAGGCCCAGCTGTTGCTCGGGGAGGGCTTGTTGTCATGGGATGCCATCGGCCTGTGGGGAAGCGTCCCCCTGGGGGCAGATCTCTTGCCAGACCCTCGTTCCTCCCCTTTGCTGGCACTGGGCTGGAAGGAGGGCCCTGTCCCCCGCCACCTTTGCCCCATGGACGTGCCTGGGGCAGGAGGAGTGCGAAACTGCTACTGCACCGCTCACACAGGGGGGTTCTTGCACCCCAGCTCTCAGCAGGACACCCCGTTGCAGCTCCTGAGGACAGCCCTGCCTGTGGCCTAGCATGGGAGGAGGGAGCTGCTGGTGCCCCTGCCCCATCCAGCCTGCCCCACACTCGGGCACTAGTTGCCAGCCAGCGGAACTGGCAGAGGCCGTGGCCAGGTCACTCACCGCGACGACCTCATAGTGCACTCGGGCGGCGATGCCCAAGTCCTTGTCCGTGGCCAGCACCACGTAGACGGAGGCACCTCTCGGCGTGCTCTGAAACACAGGACACGGCTCAGACGGGCCTGGGAAGTGCTGGCAGGGCTGGGCAGCACCCTGAAGCCAGGAAGCTGGCACACAGCCCTGGGCACGCCAGAGCAGCCTCTGTGCTCCCTCCACCGGGCACAGCTGGGTCATGCCCAGCAGCAGCTCAGGGGGCATCTGGGTAGCACCCAAGGGATCAGGGCCCGGCACTCCATGGGCTCCTGCAGCCATGGCTCTTCTCCACAGGGCTGGCGAATGGACCCTGCTGGTCAGCCTGTGCCATGTGCCCCCCACCATGCCCGACCCTGGGGAGGTGGGTCTGTAACAGCCCCCAGCTCTCCAAGCGCTGGCAGCTCTGCCACCCGGGTCATCCCCGCGCTGGCCCAGGTGCCTGCCATGCCGCTGCACCACAGAGGGTCCCACTGCCCCCCTTCGCCCCCCAGGTCACCATGGGGTCCAGGGCTGCCCTCATCTCCTGCTGGTCCCCCAGAGGCTGTGCCCCGTGCCCTGCAGAGGGGAGCAGCTGTCCCATCCTGTGCTGGCCCAGCTTGGGGCAGCCTCAGCTCCTGGCCGGCTCCTCAGGGTGGGGGCTGGCTCCGGGTGGGGGGGCAGCTGCGGCTCCACTGCACGGGAGGCTGGATGGCTGAGGAAAAGCAGGGCCCGGCTCTGCTGTGCTGCCCACAGGAGGCTGGCCAGGCACTGAGCGGGCCCCGGTTCCCAGCGGGGCTCAGGGAAGGCCTGGCTGGCCTGGTACCTCCGGGATGCTGGTGGTGTAGGGCTGGTTCTGGAAGATGGGGGGGTTGTCGTTCTGGTCCTCCACAAAGATGGAGAGCCTCTGGGAGACCTGTGGGAGCACACGCACCGGCTCAGGGATTGGGGCCAAGGGCCGCAGCCCAGCCGAGACAGGCTCTGCTCCGTGCACGCCGGGGTGCGGATCCAGCCCCACCACGAATCACCAGCCTGTGCCAGGACAGGACTCGGCCCGTCTGGACCAGCCACTGCCACGCCCATCCCCAAAGAGCTGCCAGTGTTGGGGGCGACAGAGCCCCCTGCCCACTCCTGCACGCACACCTGCTGCCCCACAGCTGGCCCCTGCCAGCCCCCCACTCGCCCAGACCTGGCCCCTGCCTGTCCCCACCTCCCCGCAGCCCACCACCTCCCCCCTCACCTGGGGGTTGATCTGGTCCGTCACGGTGATGATAACACTGAGTCTGGGTTTCGTCTGGAAGGAAACACAAGCGGGGGTTGAAAGGTTCCAGAGGGGTGGCCGTGTGAGTCTGTGTGCAGCAAACACAACAAGAGGCCTGGAGCACCTTAAAGACTAACACAGTTCTGTGGGCATAAGCTTTTGTGGGCTGCAGCCGACTTCGTCAGATGCATGACATGGAAATCACAGTTAGGAGGTATATATATACATCCAAGGGTAAGAAACAACAATGGGGAGGACAAGTGCTAACAAAGTTAATTCAGTTAGAGTAGATGAGGCCTATAACCCACCGGGATTTCAATAAATTCCACCCCACCATCAACGTCAGCCTTCCTGGACACTACAATACAAATAAAGGATGGTCACATAAATACCACCCTATACCGAAAACCAATTGACCGCAATACCAGCTTCCAACCTGGACACATTACATGATCCATTGTCTACAGCCAAGCCCTAAGATACAAGTGGATTTACTCCGATCCTTCAGACAGAGACAAACACCTACAGGATCTCCATAAAACATTTTTAAAACTACAGTACCCACCTGGGGAGGTGAAGAAACAAATGGACAGAGCCAGACGGGTACCCAGAAGTCACCTACCACAGGACAGAAAACAACAGAACACCACTGGCCATCACCTACAGCCCCCAGCTAAAATCTCTCCAACACGTCATTAAGGATCTACAACCTAGCCTAGCAGGTGATCCCTCACTCGCCCAAGCCGTGGGAGGCTGGCCTCTCCTGGCTTACAGACAGCCCCCCAACCTGAAGCAAACACTCACCAGCAACCACACACCAGGAACCTATCCCTGCAACAAACCTGTTGCCAGCTCTGCCCGCACATCTACTCTAGTGACACCATCACAGGTCCTAACCACATGAGCCACACCATCAGGAGTTCATTCCCCTGCATGTCTACTAATGTAATATGCGCCATCATGTGCCAGCCATGCCCCTCTGCCATGTACATTGGCCAAACCGGACTGTCACTATGCAAAAGAACAAATGGACACAAATCGGACATAAAAAATGGTAACATCCATAAACCAGTCAGAGAGCGCGTCAGTCTCCCAGGACACTCTGTAGCTGACTTGAAATTTACCATACTTCTACAAAAAACATCAAAAACAGACTTCAGCGAGAAACTGCAGAGCTGGAACTGATCTGCAAACTTGACAGTCAGACTGGATTGAATAGGGACTTGGAATGGTTCTCTCATGACAAGAAGTAATTGCCACTGTTCACACATTCTCACCTTCGAATCAATGGTGTGAATAGGCCTCAGCTACCCGAACTGTATGGCCTGTGTTAGCACTTGCCCTCCCCATTGTTGTTTCCACCCTTGGCTGTAGATATACACCCCTTATCTGTGGTTTCCACTTCATGCATCTAATAAAGTGAGCTGGAGCCCACAAAAGCTTATGCCCACAGGAATTTGTTAGTCTTTAAAGTGCTATGGGCCTCTCGTTGTTTTTACAAGGGGGAGGGGGGGTATTTGCCCAAGGGATGCACCGGCCCCCTCCTACTGACACCCCCCATTTCACTTGAACTCCTCACGATACAGCTTGTTGGGCAACCGACACCACCTGCCCCCCAGGTCTCCCTCCCCGCCAGCATGGGGGGAAGGCAGTTCTGCAGTGGACGAGGGAACAGCAGTGCCCCCGTACTCCGACCCGCAGCCCCTGGGACTCCGGAGCAGTGACGTCTCTCACCTCTGCTCCCATTTTGGGGGAAGGGCTGCAGCACCAGTACCTCAAATCCTGGGACGCTCAGTCAGCCCCCACCCCCAGCCCAGGGCTCCCTCCCCCACCCTGTGTGGGGGCAGAAGCTGGGAAGTGGCCCAGGGCTCCAGCAGGGTGTTGCCCTTCCCCAGGGAGGCTCCCGCTGCTTCAGCCTCACCTGCCAAGGATGTCCCCTCCCCTCCGGGCTCTGGAGGCCTGGCCCATGTCCTGAGAGCAGGGGTGGGCATCCCTGGCGCTGCCCGGGGGGTTCCCCAGGGAGTAGGCAAGGTGGCCACCTGGGCTTCCTGAGGGCCACGGGGCTGTGATGGCCTCTGAGCATCACTTGCTGCCCCCGCTCTGGGCTCTAGCGTCTCCATAGCCAGCAGCCCCAGTCCGTGCCTGCCTCTCACCTCGCGGTCCAGGGAGGCCGCCAGCAGCACCGCACCGGTGGTGGCGGTGACGGAGAAGTAGTAGGCATCCTGCCCGCTCATGCCGTAGAGTAACTGGTCGCTGTCAGCGTCCCTTGCAGTCAGATTAAAGGCGTTAGCTCCTGCGGGGGGGTGGGGGGAGGATGTTATTGCTGGGTGCAGCAAGGGGATGTCACCAGCCAGGCAGACCCAGCTCCTCGCAGCAGCTGGGGCAGCTCATCACAATGGCGATGGAAAGGTTGACACAGTTAGTGAGGCCTCACCCAGGGAGAAAATCCCAAGTACTACAGGGCTCTTTAATTGTGTGGAGAAAGGCAGGACAAGAGCCAGGGGCAGAACGCTGAAGCCAGATAAAGTGGGGATTTTCTGTAACGTTTTTAGGACTCCAGGGTGTGCCTAAGTTTCCCCTGGGCTGTGCATGGCCAAGGGGGGAGGGGGGAGACAGTTTGCTCTCAGGGGGGCCAGAGCCAAGTGTGAACGGTGCCCAGCTGTCTGAGCCAGGATGGGTCACTGCAAAGGCCTGGCCGAGGCCAACCCTGTGGCACTGGTGAAACTGAGAAGCCAGCGGCAAACCCAGTCACCGGGACACTGACCCCAGCACCCCGCAGGAGGTGGATCCCCCCAGCAGGGAAGCGGGGCCCAGATCCCAGCTGGAGACAAAGGACAGGCGGGGTGAGGGGATAAGCCTTGGCTGCAGGTAGGAGCCGGGCCCCTCCCTTGGATCTGACCCAGCAGGTCAGACAGAGACACGGACCCTGTCCGGGGGGTTCCCTGCAGCCTGGCTGGGCTCCGGGCTGGCCAGGACGGGCCATGCTCTCCCCCGCCTCTCTCTGGGCTCCCCAAGGACGCCCTGTGCTGTGCTCGCTGCCTGATCGCCCTGGCGGCTGTGCTGGTGTGTGAGTGTCGCTGCCGCGCTGGGCGAGGGGCACTGACCCCTGCGGAGGGGACACGTCTCTCCTGGGGTCTGTCTCAGCTGGACTTGCTCGGCAGAGCTCACGGGGCTGGAGCCCAGTGGTCCAGTCTAGGGAGATGGTGGGGCTGTTGGGCCCGCCCTGGAGGATGCATGAGCCCCCTCGGGGGTGTGGCTCCCTGGAGGTCCCTCCAGAGGCCGTTCCGTTGGGGGGGGGGGGGGCGCAGCATCAGCCCGGTAGATCCCCAGCATGTCCCAATGAGAAATAAGGCCCAGCTTTTCCCAGGGCAGGGGTGGATTCTCTGTCTCCTGAGAGCAGCATGTCCCCACAGCCGAGCCAGGCAGGAGCCTGGGCCCCAGGCAGGGAGGGTTGGGGGAGGCTAGCAGCCTGGGTTCAACCTAGATGATCTAATGTCGAAACCCGGGTCTGAATCCGTGTGTCACCCGCACTGGGCCCCATCTCGCCCCCGCACTCACCCACGGGCAGGTCCTCGGCCACGTAGACCATGGGGGTCATGTTGAAGCTGGGAGCCGTGTTCTCTGAAACTGCAATGGAGACGTTTGCCCTGCGCCGCGCCTGTCAGAGCCACCTAGCCACCTGGGGCCCTACCTAGCTGATGGCTGGGAGCTGCTGTGTCCCTGGCATGCCAGGGAGCCCTCAGCTCCAGGGAAAGGGGCAGCTGCAGTGGCCAGCCTGGGCCCTTCAGGAGTCTCGCCTGGCCTCTGCCTGGAGGAGGGCGCTCAGTTCCCAGGGCGGGCAGCTGCTCCGGGTCCCCCAGGTCGCCTGCCCCAGGGGCCGGTACCCGCCCTGGGGAGCCTGGCCCTCAGTGCCCAGCCCGGGGGGAATCCTGGTGAGGCACCTCCAGCACCCACAGTGAGCAGTGTTGGGGAATGGGCTGTGCTCCCCAGCCCCCTACCCCACCCACTCCATCTTCACCCCGTACGCCAGCCCCCACTGCCCGCTGCCAGGAGGAAATGCTTACCCGCCACCGAGAGCAGGGGCAGCAGCAGCAGCAGACGCCAGGCCATCCTGCCAAGGGACCTGCCAGCACATCGGGGGAGTGGGGGGGGAACAGAGCTTCAGTGAGGGGTCCCAGCTCCTCACCCCCCCTCACCCCTCCTGGAACAGCCTCTCCTGGCCACAAGGGCTGAACTGCAGCTGCCAGACCTCCCCGAGCCCAACCCCCTGGAAGTTCACACGCCGGGGCCCCGGGGCCAGCGGGCACCCAGAGGGGGCCACTAGCAGGGGCCGAGTGAGGCTGGGGGATAGGTACCTAGAGGGGGCAGGGGACCTCACGGCCGCTGGGTCTCCAATGCCCAGAACATCCTCCTCTCCTCCTCCCCCGCTGGGGCCACAGGCACCACTCATGGTGCTGGGCAAACCCCCTGGAGCAAGCAGCAGGGCCCTGATCCTGCCCACACTCCCAGCACCTGAGTGAGAGGAGATCTTGCCTCTGTCTCCCCCGCGTGGAGTCTGTTGCCCCGAGCGCTGCCCCGCCAGGCCCTGAGGGTCCTGCTGCCCCTCCCTCAGGGCGTGGGGCTGGGCCCAGCTGTTCGCAGGGCAGGCGCATACAGGGGAGCCCTGTCCACGAGGGGCTTACGGAGGGGCTCCCAAACGAGGCCTGGCTGGGCGTGGAAGAGGGGTCATGCTAAAGAGTGGGACTTTCCGTGCAAGGGCGGGGCCGACGGCTTCATCCCTGGGAAAGGCGGGAGCCCCCGTGCTAGGCCCTGCACAATCCACGGCAGGGAGAATTGTGCCCCAGGGACCCCGGCTTCCCATGACGCTGCTCCGTGACGTCACAGCACCTGCCCAGCCGCCTGGCCCAGCCGCCTCAGCTCCCCCAGGCCAGTGCACGTCCCTGCCACTGACAGGAACTCGAGAGCGGTCAGGCCATGAGCCGGGGAGCGGCTCTGTGCTGTGCCCCCTACCTGCGCCCTGGGCTCACTCAGGGATGCTGCCCACTCCCTGCTTGGTGCCGAGGCTCTGAGACCACAACAGACCTTTGGCTCCTGCTGTAATTGGGCTGATCAATCATTAACTGCAATTAGTGGGTCACAAAGCCTCTCCCACCTTCCTTCTTCCTGGAACTCCTCCCCCGCTCTGGGGCAGGGCCTGACTCTGTGGGGCAGAACACCCCTGCTGAGGTGTCAGGAGCTCCCTCTGCTCCCCCATGGGCTTGGGGGATCCACCCCACAGCTCTGTCATGCTGGGCCCCTGCTTCCAGCGCCCAGTCTCCCCAGCGCCCCCGCCAGCTGCCCCCACAGCCCTGCCATCCAGCTTTGGCTCCCAGCATCTTCTCTGAGCAGGCCAGGGAGCCGGCTACATTGGCACTACAGCCCCACGGCAGGCCGGGGCAAGCCAGCACTCCCAAAGAGCTGGGGCCAAGGCAGCGTCACACCAGGCAGCTGCACCGAGCGGAGCCCAGAAGCCAGGAGTTCAGCTGGGAGGGAGCCTGGGGGAAGCAGGGGGTCCTGGCAGACAGGTCGAGCGACACGATCTCATGCTCCCCTCTGGCCTGAACTGCTAGGAATCACAATTCAACACCTAACACACGGGCCTGGGAGCCAGGACTCCTGGGTCCTCTTCCCATCTCTGCCTCACCCTGTGGCCTTGGAGGGTCCCTGCCTCTGTCCTCATCTGTAGCCTGGTCAGGTGACCCTGGGGATTAATTCATCCCTGGGTGGGCACTGCAATGCTGCCCTTCCCGGCGTCTCATTCACAGGCTCACCTGGGCCTCCCGGCGGGGATGGAAAGAGGCATTGATGGTGGGGGCAGAGGTGGGCCAAGGGGAGATTCTGCCCCCACTTTGGAGTCTTACCCCAGGATCCTGGCCTGTCCACACTCACATCCTGCTGTCTGGGGGCCCCGCAGAGCTTGGGGACCTGCCCCCCATCCTGCCCTTTGGCAGGGGCTAAGAGCCCCCTCCCCGGTGCTGCAGGGCCCCACAGCTCACCCCGCACTGCTGCACTGAGCCAGCCAGGGGGACTCATGGGCTGGCCTCCCCAGCGACCTACTTCCAGGGACAAGGGGGGATTGTGCAGCTCCTGTCGAGCGGAAGACGGACTGCAGGACAGGCAGGAGGGAGTGGGGGGGTCCAGTGGGCATGGAAATGGGGCCAGGCACGGTCTAGTACAGTGTTGTTTGGGGGACAGAGAGTGCAGAGGGCCCTGCACCCCGCCCAGCCTGGTCAGCAGTGGGGCACCCTGACGGGGGGGTGGGAGGGGGAATGGGAGAGTCTGGGAGCAGGAACTGCAGAGCCACCAGGATCAACAGGGCCCTCGGGACAGGCTGGTAGGGCAGCAGCCTTGTTTGTGGGCTAAATAGCTCCTGAAAAGGCCCTGGGAGCTCAGTGAAATCCCAGTGCTAGCCTCACCGGATGGGCAGCCATCCTCCAGCTTGGGCAAAGGCTCTGGGAGGAGGGAGCTGCCTCAATGACCTCAGCGGATGTTCACTCTGGACCCTAATGGTGGCTCCACGTGGCAATTGATAACTATCCCAGCCCATACTCTCCCGGTGGGCTGCCTCCCCAGCAACCCCATCCCCACAGCCCTGACAATGCCCTCCCCAGCGCCAACACCTCCAGCTCCCTGACGGTGCTGAGAGTGCCACGACAAACCTTGCAGCGCACTGGCAATGCAAGAGCCTAGTAAACCCCAAAGCCTGGTGACCCTGGAGATGTGCAGGTCTGGCTGAGCAATCCCTCAGGGGCCGATTGCACCACAGCCCACCCAGCTGCAGCATCCATGTGGCCTTGAGACAACCCCCGGCAAGTGGCAGGGGGACCTGGAATGGCGCCTTGTGGCCCTTAGGTTGTTTGAGCCCCCTGGGCCCCTCAGCCCCCAGCAGCCTGCCTGCAGTGTTGCTCCAGGGAGTCCAGAGCCCTCTGTGCCCCCACAGTCACCAGCACCCTGCTCACCTGCCCCCCATGACGGCCCTGAATCCTCCTCCCCACAGAGCCCCCCAGGACTCCCTGGCTCTGCGGCGGAAGCCGGGCACTGGTTATCGATCACCTGCTCTACAGACAGAATAGGCAGGGCAGCCCCCCACCTGCCCGATAACAGGCCCAGCAACCAGGCAGCCGAGGGGCTGGCAGAGTCCTTCTCCATGCAGCAGCTCCGGACACAAAGGGCGATTTCGTCCCCCTGCGCTGGGTCCTGCCTCCAGGAACGCGTCTCCTGCCAAGGCTGGTCCGACCCTTCCTCTGACACTGTCTTGGCAGTTCAGCTGTGCAGGCCTTTCCAGCTCCCGACCCCGGCTCTGTGCCCATGGGGCCGATGGGCCAGGGGAGGGCCCCGGGAACACGCCAGGGAGTGTGTGTGGATCTTTGGGAGCCTGGGCGGGGGAGGGAAGAACATCAGTATCAATGAGCCAAGGACACCATGACCGTGGCAGAAGGCAGTGAGAGGCATGGGCAGTGGGTGTGTGGTGCCCTGGGGGCACAGCGCACATGGCCCAAGGGGCGTATGGGGGCTGGATGCCCAAGGCTCCAGCTCTCATTTAGTCACCCTGTTAAGAGCGAGATTTCCCCAGGGGCCCGGCTCCACTGTAACGCTGCTGGATACGTGCATGGGAGGCCAGGCCTTGCACCCTCCAGCTCTAGAGCAGGGGCCACCTGGGTGTCCTCCTTGGGATCAGCTTCTTGGGTGGGGTCACCCTCTGCCCCTTCCCAGCCCGCCCCACCTCAGCCCACGTTGGGTTCAGCCCTTGTCACTGCAGGCTGGGAACCGACCAAGCAGTAAACAGCCAGGAGCGGGGAGACGTCAGGTGTCCAAAGGGCATGGGAAGGAATCCCCACCCTGCGCCATAGGCTGCCCAGGCAGCAGCCTGCACCTAAGGCAACCCCCAGTCTGACGGTTCAGCACCAAGAGCCCCTCTGACTC
Source organism: Mesoclemmys tuberculata (assembly GCA_007922155.1). Classification (NCBI taxonomy): domain Eukaryota; kingdom Metazoa; phylum Chordata; order Testudines; family Chelidae; genus Mesoclemmys; species Mesoclemmys tuberculata. The sequence goes on along the minus strand of ML675615.1, from coordinate 32,061,438 downwards.
GGCACAGGGTGCTGGGGAGCCCTGGGCTGGGCCACCTTGTGCCCTGGGGACCCGCAATCTGTAACATGGGAAGCGGCTAGTTACTAACAAATGTCCCCTGCTGGGAGCAAAACGACTCCCCCTTCCCAGGACATTAATCTCCCCAGTGTCTGTAGCCACACGGGTGTGGGAACAATGCCAGATGGCTAGAAAGAGGTAGAAATGGGCCAGGAGCTTCCTGGGACCCCCGGCATCTGCAGGCAGTGCCCCTGATGGGGATATTACATTGCTCCCCCCACCTGCTCTGTGCAATGCACTGAAACGCAGGGAACATTCACACCAAGGGCTGCTCTCCGGGGGAGGGGTCCCCGGGCCACACACCATGGCAGTAGGGGAAGCAGCAGAGAACTGAGAATCTGGGTCTCTTCTGGAAACTAGCTTGGCGGCCTGGAGAAGGTACCTGAGGGCAGGGACAGGAGTTAATTCTGGGGCAGTTCCCAGGCCTGTGTTATACAAGGGGGTCAGACTCAATGGTCACATACACCTACCTGGCCGTGGATCTATGGGAGGGGCCAAAGTGGCAGCTGGAAAAGCAGCTGAGGGAGCTGCCCTCTCTGCTGGGTGCCTCTGTGAGTGGCCTCCAGCCAGCTACTCCTCCCCAGTTTCATTCCCTTCTGCTCATGGAGACCCTGGTGCCTCTGTCTGGCTGAAGCCTGCCACTACTTCCTCAGACCAGCTAGAAGGGGGTGCTGGGAGGCCTGGGTCCCAGAGCTGAGCCGTGAGGGAGGCTCCAGCTCTGCAAAATCCCTGCTGCTCCCGCTACTTATTTAACTTTTAAAAGTACGTAATTGTTACATTAGCACAGGGCATCAGGACACCTGGGCTCTATTTCCAGCTCTGGGAAGGGAGTTTGATGTAGTGGTCAGAGTGTATGTGGCTTGAAATCAGTCTCCACCGCTGACTCGTTGTGTGAGCTGAGACAAATCCCATCCCCATCACTCTGTGCCTCAGTTTCTCCATCTGGGAAATGGGGATAAGGGTCCTGGCCAGCCCAAGCTCCATGGCTGGAAGGCAGTAACAGGCCACATTTCTCCCTGAAGTCTAAACTAACTTGGTGTGAGGTGAAGCAGCCATTCTCAGGCAGCCAGGTGGTTGGGACTCTGTGATTGAGCACCCATTGCCATGGGCACCTAGTTGAATAAATGACCTTCCTTCCACCTTGCACCACTGGTTTCAGTGAGGGGCCCTGATGTTTGTGCTAGGTGTCACCTGATGCTACCATGGGCATCGTCCCCCTGCAGAGCCTGGCTCCCAGCCAGGACAGGTTTGGTGCCTTTGGCAGGTGCCCTCCTGCCCTGGGCCCCTTGCCAGCTGTGCCTCCTTGACAAGACAGTGCAGAGGGGGTGCACTGGTGCCCTGCACTGGCTGTGCTATGAACCCCCCCTTGGGGATCAAGGGGCACGGTGCTTAGGTTGATTGTGGACCCTGCTTTGGTTCAGGGGTGCAGCCTTCAGTATTTTTGCCCCCTCCCCTGGAAGTTCTGTGCTTCATCCCCACCCGGTTCAAGGGGCACCACGTTTTGGTGTATGAGGCCCCTGCTCTGGCTGCCCGGCGTTTCCTCCCTGGGGGGCTGTCGGTGCCGCCTAGTCCCCCCGAGCCTTTGCTGAGCCAACCAGGATTTGTGGGGCGCAGGCTTTAGGCATGTTACGGCTCCTGCCTCGGGAGCCTGGGATGCGCAGCCTTTAGGCGCTATACGCCCCCCCGCCGGTTGCCCTGAGCTGCCCTCTCTCCCCGCGCTAGTGGAGCGGGCCGCGGACTTGCCCATTCGTGCCGCGGGGGGGAGGCTGCTCCTGCGTGCGGCGCGGCCGGTTCCATCGGGGCGGCGGCCGGGGGGGCGGCACCATGGGGCGGGGCTGAGCGCTGGGCCCGAGGAGCCAGCGCCAGGCAGCGGCACCGCGCCCGCGGGCTCCCAGCGCCCGGGCTCAGCCCGGCCGGCCGGCGGCAGGTAGGAGCGTGCGGGCCTGCAGCGGGCTCGGGCGGGGGCGGGGGCGGGGGGAGCCCACGGTTGGGGGTGGCCGGAGGGGACGGGCGCGGGCAGAGCCTGGGGCGGTGGCGGGGCGGGCTGTAGGCAGGACGGGCGCGGGTGTCCGTGGGCTCCTCTTCTCTGCCGTGGGGAGAAGCTGGCGCGGGCAGGGCCCTGGGGCCGGTTGCATGAAGTTGGGGCGCGCGGCTTTGTTCCGATCAGGGGCTGTGCCCAGGGGCTGGTGCACGGGCTGTGCCCAGGGGCTGTGCCCAGGGGCTGGTGCACGGGCTGTGCCCAGGCTGTGCCCAGGGGCTGGGCCAGGTCGGCAGTGCCCGGCGCTGGGTGCACTGAGGTTACCCTGGAGCTCGCTGTGTCTCTGCAGAGGCTGGTTGCCTGGGCCCCTGCAAAGGGGGAGAAGCCTGTGGCCTGGGATGGGCAGGAGTAACTAGCCACGGGGCCGGCTGAACTAGTCCAAGTGCTCTCGCTGCCCAGCTAAAAGTGCAGCTCTGCCTGGACAGCCTGCTGTGTGACCCTGCCGTGCGGGGGTGGCCCACCACAGCTGCTAGCCCGTGGCCAGTGGGCAGGGATTCTGACACCAGGGGCTGCGGCCGGCTGGTGGTTCTGAGGCTGGCGTCGGGGTCAAAGGAGGTGGAATTATCATCCGGCATTTACACGGCAGTGCCCCGAAGGGCCCGAGCGGGCTCCAGGCCCCGTTGTGCAGGTGCTGCACAAACATCGAGCGACAGGAGGCTCTTGCCCTGGGTTACTGCCCTGCACCGTGTTCCAGCACGTCCCTGCTTGGCCCTCTGGAAGTGCATTTCCTCTGGTGTCGCTCTCCCCTCACGAAGGGCTTCCCAACTCAGCTCCCTGTTGGGTCTTGGCCTTTCACTCTGCCTAGACGTTGGGAACAGTCAGCCTCACTCGCAAGTCCTCGAGCGCTTGTGCTGGCCGTGGTGTGTGGATTGGGAACGCGGCCGGGGAAGGTTCTGACTCTAGGTTTTGTCCTGGCACCCATCCCTGTGGCATTGGAGTGCTCTCTGGGCTGCACTGTGCACGGGAAGCTCTGGTGGGGTCATTTTTGAAGGTGTTGAATGCTGCACGGGGCTCCCAGGTTGTGTTGGCAACTTGTATGGTGCTTGTCCTGAGTCTGTCGTGCTGCAATGTAGCTGTCTCCCACTGGAGCGTGTAGGTCCCAGTCCCAGAACCGAGGGGACTGGCTTGACCTCTGTAGGTGCCTTGCATGGAGGGGTTTAAGGTGAGTCTCCACAGGTCTGCACTGTAGACATAAGTTGCACTTTGTTCCTTCTGTGTGAAGCCATGTTACAATGTTATGTGCAGCACTCCACAAAGCCTGTGCTAGGACAGGGTATGGTGAACTGTTGAGTGTGGCCTGTCTTCACCCTTGCACCAGAGGTCATGTCTCTGCCAAAGCTGGGTCTATACCTGAGCGGGCGGGGGGACAGTTGCCAGCTCTGGTCGCAAAGAGGTTCATAGGAGGCGTGATCCAGACTTGAAACGGTCTGTAAGAGAAATGACTATGGAAGAGGGGCTGTGTTTCCAGTTACAGATTGCAGCGTGGCGGAGGCTGAGCTGGGGGCGGTTGACCATCTTGAAAAATGGCTCACCTGCATTCACCTAGTCCCCTGGTTGCTTGCCCGCCAGTAACGCTGCACTGTTCTGGGGGCAGAACGCCCTCTGGCCAGAGGTGGTTTGGTTCAGGTGCACCCTGGTCAGCTCCAGTGTTTTGCCAACTTTTAAAACTTGTTCTCTTCTGATGAAAGGGTCTCCAGACTTGACATTTCTCCCCGGACTGGCTTTTTATGTCACAGAGTAATTAAAAGGACACTTTGTATAGGGCCTAATAAAACACAGTACTCCCTCTGCTGGCTCTGCAGGAGCACTCACCTAACAACAGGAGCGGTCTCTACTGAAGTTCCTAGTTTTCAGCTCCACTCAGAACCCAGGGTGTAGAAAAAAGTGTTGTCAAATGGAAAAGGACCAGAAATGATGGCGGGAGAAGGGGGGGAGCATTTTGGTTGTAAGCTTCTGAGAAACCATCACTACTAGTGAGGCTTACAAATAAATGCATGGAAAGCAATAGAAATGCTGCCTGGCAAGCGTTCTCTGACCTGGCGGGAAATATAAAACACTTGGCAGCAGATGTCCAGCCGTCGGTGCCGTTGGGTCTCTGATTACTTATACGTGGTATACTGAGGATTCTGCAAAGCCTGTTCGCACCTAGGGACATGTGGGGGCAAGGGGGGGTTGTAGGTCGTAAGCATATTAAATACAAAGCTAATGCTAGTGTTCAAAGCCCTGGATGCTGAGCACCCAGCATGGGCCATTGTGCAGAAGAAATAATTCTGGCCAGTTTTTTTTTTAGTTGGCTAAACTTGGTCACCGGCGTGCGCGAAACGTTGCCAAAGCAGAAGTGCCGCATTGTTCTTGCCAGCTGCTCTCCCCTTTCCCCTCTGTTGCGGTCAGCGCTGCCATCTCCAGGCTCATCCGCCTTCTTCCTCCACCCCAGCCTGGAAATCTGGCTCTTCCTCACCACTGTGGCAGCTAAAATGCTGGTTGTGACCCACTGACTGCCAGGCATAGTCGCTGCGCTCCCTGGCCTCCCCTCCAGTCTGTCTGAAGCCAGAGCTGCTATTGTGATGGTCTGGGGCTGCTGTGGAGGCCGTGTGTCTCCGCTGGTCTCTTTTACCTGTTGTATCGAGCCTCATCTCTCGTCTTTGCCACCAAGGCTCCATCCTGGGTCCTGTCTCCGCTTGTGTCCCAAGTTATGGCGTTAACAATACCAGCCCCGCTCCCTTGCCGTCCCTTCTCCCCTTCCTGTCCTTGCGCCTGCTGCCATGCTGCCGCTCCCACGCCCAGCCTCCCACCTGTTGCCCATTCCAGGTCCTCCTACAAGCAGCCTTCGCCAGTGAGGCCCACAAGCACTGACCCAAGAGAAGAGAAGGAGATGCCCAGGCTGTCCGTCTCAGACTGAACGGGGAGGAATGGAGGCTTGCTCCGGGAAACCATCCTGTCCTGGCTCCTGGGATGAGAATGAACACGAGAGGGTCAGCTCTTGCTTCCTGTGATTCACGCCACGGTGATAGTTCTGTTCCTGGGCTGCACCCCTCAGTTTTCCCAGCCCCCCTCGGCCCCCAAATAATCGGAGTAAAGCATAGATGCAGCCCTGCCCGTTACTAGCTGTTGTCAGAGCGAGAGTGAGCTGGTTTCTTATGTCGCTGCAGTGCTTTGTGGGTAATTATGCACATTGCAATGAAAATAATAAGGCTGGCTTCATAGCGGTATCTAAAAATACACCAAATGCAGCGAGCTGGTTGAGGGCCTTTGCTTGTCGCCTTTGGGTGTTTGCTTTGAAGCCAGCCTCACCTGGGGAAGCTGCCCTCTGTGAAGCTGAGTCCCTTGGGTTGGGATTTGGGCTTTCAGGTGACTTCTGGCCCCGCTTGGAACCCTTGTTCAGAGGGGGAGTGCAGGCCCTCAGTGGAATCGGGGCAGGAGTGTCTCGGGTGTGGAGGGAGGTTTCTTGTAAGCGATCCATCCCCTCCTGGGAGAGCTGACCCGCTTGGGGCCCTGGTGGTGGGATGGAGAGCCTTCCCCCCCCTTGAATCCAGAGCAGAGTAGCAGTGCGACCTGCGGCGCTTCCCATCCGCTTGGGGACCGATGGGAAATGAGGTTCCCTGTGGCCGGGGGTCCACCTGGCACAGGCCGTTGCCAGGACTGGCTCTCACTGGGCCTCTGGCAATCGGTGCAGTGACCTGGGGCTAGAGGGCTAGCCCTGCTGCAGCTGGCATTGATTTAGTGAGTTGTTTGAATGTTTTGCATTTGGTCAGAGCAAAGCCCTGCCCCATGGGGCGTGGCTCTAGAAACCACCTCCCTCCAGACTGCAGAGCTGGGCAGAGGCCAAGGCAGAAACTCTGGGTCTCCTACCTCTTATTTTATCAGTGCCCCAGAGCACACGGGCCACCTCTGAATACTTTGCTTCCCCAAGAGCTTAGGCGCAGATACTGGGTGTGGGGCAGGTTGGTGGCTGGGGCTGGTATCAGGGCAGCCACATGGAGAGCTCAGAGGCTGGTCAAAACCACAGAGGGCTCCTGTGAAAGGGCGGCTGGTCCGGGGGCTGTGCAGTTGAGGGAGCCGGGGCTGAGTGGAATCTGCCTCTCTGGCCTGGGCGCCAGGCGGGGCTGCTCTAAGTGCTGGTGGGAAATGGGCGGTGGCAGGTTTCCGTAGTTGGACCCTCTCATGGCTTTGGGAGTGTGAGGGAAAGGCTTCTGTGCAGCCTCTGAGAAAGAGGAGGCGGTGCCCAGCATGGGACCTGTGTCACCTTCTCTTTCCCCTGGGCAGCTGTCCTGGGGTCCCCAAGGTGGTGGCTATGTGGCTAACAGGTGAGTCAGGCGAAGCCCTGGCCCCAGACGTCCCTGACACTGCTGTTGGCCATTGAGCACCTGCACTCAGGTGCAGTGGGGCCTGCCTTTGATGGGGCTCTCCCCAGTGTTCTGCAGGCAGCCCCCGCCCCCCCTGCTGTCATGCGCCAGGAACTCCCCCACTGGAAGAAAGACAAGATTTCCAGGAGCCTGGAGTGCCACGTGGAGCCCCGGCTGTTCCGGTGCCCCGAGCAGCACGCTCACGCTCACGCAGGGGGAGGGCCGGCCTCGCAGGGCAGGGCAGGGCAGAGCTCTGGGAAACAGCAGGAAGCGGGGAGGCTGCGCCCAGGTTTGCAGGCTGAGCCCCTTCCGCTCCTCACATAGTGCGGTTCAAGCAGCGTCTGGCTGCAGCAGGTGCAGCCTTGCACCAGCTGTGCCTGGCGTTGGCAGTGGGCTTCAGTAGCAGCCTCGGGTGGAACCAGCCAGAGTGGGTCACCTCTCATAAATAAGGAAGTGGGGATAAGCCTTCCCCCGCGGTGCCCAGGCTGTCCGTCCCTGATGCGAGCCCTGGGTGATGTATGCTCCAGTGCTCCCTGCCTGGGAGTGTATGAGACACCTGAATGTGTGTCCTCAGCTCATGTCAGCCACTACATCTGACTCGGAAAGCAAAGTTCCCTTGAGCACTAAAACGTGCTGCCTCTGACTGACGTGGTTTATGGCTCCCGTTTATGGAGCAGACGTAACAAGGAAGGGAAAGAGACGTTTCAACCCCCCATTGATCTGTGCAGTGGAAGTTGCTATTTCTGTGAGGGCGTGGGGGGTGGCTTTGCCCCTGTGGGACATGGGCTCTGGACCGGGGAATTGATTGGGCTGGGAGCCCAGAGCCGGCTAATGAAATAGGGACTATGGATTTTGATTTGGAAATGGAAGAGGGTTTAGAGGAAATTGAATTACCCGTTTTATGGCCCGCTTAGAGGAATGCAGTAATGATTAGCAGGGAGGGCTGGGGGCTCCAAGTGTATGGCACTGGTGGGCTGCTCTGGGCTGAGTTTAGTGAGCCTCACAGGAAAACTAGATAGGGGGTGGGGGGAGGAGTGGCCACTCCAGCGCTGCAGGGGTAGGGAGTGGCTCTGTGATTAAGGTGGAATCGCTTATTCTGTTAGAAAGCCAATCCTGGGACATGCCCCTGATTCGGCTAAGCCGTAACTGATCTGCCCAAACATTGGCCCAGGGGGGCTGGGCGAGGGTGGGAAGGAAAAGCAGCCCTGTGGGGCTGAGCTAGGCGGGCTCTAGAACAGAGGGGTTCTGACTCTTCTTATAAGGCGGGGGGAAAGGTCTCAGTGCTGTGCTGTTGCCCCCTCCACACCTCAACCTTGCCATCCCGGCTGCTGACCTGGCCTCGGGGAGCCCTGCTGCATGGAGAAGCTGGTGTTCCTAGGCTGGCTGGGTGGAGTCTTGCAGGCTGTTCTGTTTTGCTGCATTTAGACCCATGCGTCCCATACGCATTGTATTCCTCCTGCTCTTTTCATCCCAGCCTTGCCCAGAGACATGCTAACTGGGAGCCCGTTGGCATGCGTCGTTTGAGCAGCGGTGCATTGCTGCCCATGGGCTGTTATTTCTAAGCTCCGGGGCTGGCGAAGGCCTTTGTCTTTGGGGTCTCTGGCCTGGCGGGCCCGGGGCACGTGCCGCGGCAGTGGGGATCCGCAGCTGGTCTGTGTTTGGTGAGCGAAGTTGGTTGCAAGTTGCTGGCTCCAGTCAGGGAGGGACTACGGCAGGAGCCAGCTTCCCTTGGCACTTCTGTGCTTTGAAAAGTGGGGGTGATTGGGGTGGGCAGGGAAGGGAAGGGGAAGGTTTTGCTCCCAACTTGGAACTGCCAGATTTTTCTAAAGAAAACACCCCCCCCCCGAGCAGTCTCAGCGTGTGGGGTTTGCCCAGCTTTGGCTGATTGGGCTGGTTGCCTGGTACAAAGACTGTGCGACGGCGGGGCCCAAACCCCTGCAGTTTACTATGCGGCTGCTGCAGCAGCGGGGGGGCAGCTGCTCGGCCTTTTGTAAGGAATGGTCATGCCTGGGCCTCAGGCGCTTGCTGGGCGGGTCTCCCCCCCCCCAGTGAGGTGCTGCCCAGAAAAGTGCCTCCCTCGCGTGGAGGAGGGGTAGGGGGCTCCGTGCCTGTGCGCTAATGATTTCTAAACCAGATGTGCTCCGTTCACAAGGGCCCATGTTCGCTAACTGCCAGGCCTGCAAACTTAGCCTGGACTCGTTCCATCTTGCGCGCTGTTCTGAGGAGCGAAGTGCCTGCAGACCGGACCCTGCCTCTCTCTCACACTTGTGGCCCTGTTGCCTTCAGGGAGTTTGCCCGGGTTTCCTTTCCTGGCACCCAGTGATCAGCGAGGAGGGACAGCACCTCTCCCAGCTCTGCGGGGCTCACAGTAGTAGAAAGTGGTGTGAACTTTTGACTCTGGTATCATGGGGGACAGGCCCCTGGGCAGAGAAAGGGCTGTTTTCAGTTGCTCTTCCCAGCAGAATTCTGCTCGGAGCCCTGCATCGTGGTGAGCTGTACTGAGACAAAGGGACCAACCGTACCTTTCCTCCAGCTGAGGGAAATGATGACCCAAACCCTGAGCCCCACTTAGCATCGCAGCCAGGGCCTGTGTGCCAGCCCATCTTTCCACTTCCCTGCAGCTAAATGTTCCCAGCCATACCCGGGCTGGCTCGCTGGCCATCTTTGCTTGTGGCTCCGAGTGTCTGAAATACTTTTCTTCGCTGGCGACGCTGCAGGGAACGTGGCTAACAACTGAAATCCTTTGGCAAGAGCTGTAAGTAGGACTGGCCGTCTTCTGTGCCCGGCATGTCTCTTGTCAGCTGTGCAGCAGCGCTTGCGAAAGGGGTGCTGTTAGCGCTGAGCGTGGGCCCAGCACTGGTGCAGGCAACAGGGGCTGTCAAGAGTACAGGAAAAAACTACTTCAAGGTTCCTTTGTGCGTGGTGTGACCACGTGTCTCCTAGAGCCTGCAAGTTCCTACTGTGGTTTGTGTGCGGCTTTCTTAGCTAGGTGCAAGTGAAAATGTGGAGCAAAAAGAGAAGTAGTCTCTGAAAATCCCTGAGCCTGCCCGGGGCAAGTGTCTCCCATGGAATGACTTTCAGCTTCCTTTTGGAAATGATCAAATTTCCCATTGTCCATGCCCCTTTAAAGGGGCAGAGTCAAAAGAAAAACTCCATGCTTAAAAAAAGAACCAACTTCCTCATTTTGTTTCTAGCACCCTAGGTGGCTCTGTAGTGTTACCAGTTGTCCCAAAATTACTTGTCACCACTGCTGCAGTTCTTGCTCAGCCTCACTTCCCTTCCTGTGCAGTCGCATGAGGCTGCCTTGCAGATGCTGCGAGAGACAAGCTGATGTGTAGGGTCGAGCCCAGCCAGCAAACCTGCGTTGGTGACTGCTGTGTGCGGGGCTGGAATCCAGCTCTTTCTCCCATAACCGCTCATTCTGAAGTGCCTAATAGGAGGGAATGGTAGGGAAAAGCCGACTGTGCCGTCTCATGGATAGGGGGTAATGTCCAGAGGGTTGCTGTGATGTGAAGCCCTGGTGTGGCCTGGTGGGAGGAGATCCGTCTCCTACCCAGCACCTCGCAGACACTGGGAAGGGGAGTTGTTTGCTGCCTTGGGGCCCCTCCAGCACACTCTACGGTATGTGAAAATCAAATACAAATATATCGGCACAAGCAGAACGGCTCTGTGGCCCTGACTGCGTGGGCCCTCCTGACACAGCTGGAGTGGCTTCGGAGAATGAGGGTGAAGGAGCCAGGTCAGAGCTGGCTGCCGTAGTGTCTGACTTGCTGGCGACATGAAGTCCCGGGCCACAGGGATATGGCGACATTGGGGCAAGTGAAGAGAGAACGTAGGTGTGTGGGAGGGGAGCTTCATATTAATGTCTGTCATGTGACTACTGCTGCAGCCATCTAAGGCCGGGCTGTCCCTTGGGCGGCCTGCCTGTACTCTCCGAGGGGCTCGCTGCACCAGGCTGAGTGGAGAGAGGGGGACGTGATTATCCTGGCTGCCTTGTGCTGCAGCCCCTGAAGCTTGAAAGAGCCTCTTTGCCCCACACACTCGAAGGCTATGTCTGTAGGGCCATCACACACCCACAGCTGGCCTGGGGCAGCTGATGCGGGCTTGCGGGGCTCTTTGGTTGGAATGGAGACATTCAGGCTCAGAGACCTGCAAGGGTCCAAGAGCCTGAACACCTGCATGATGATTAAGCAGCCCCTTAGCCCAAGCCCCTCTCTCCTGAGTCAGCTGACCCGGGCCGGCCGTGGTGTGTAACAGCTGTGTAGACATGCCCAACAGGGTTTCTGGGCTCGGACAGCCCATTGCTCTCTGAAAGGGCAGTTTCTGAACCCGGCAGCAGTGCTGCGGGTTGCCCCCACCCCCCACTCTCAGAGAAGAGACCAAAATGAGCCTGAACAAAAATGGTTAGCAGCTAGGATGTTTTTTTGGGGGGGGATCAGGGAAGAGAATTCATAAGCGGAGATGCACTTGGCCACTTGAATCCACCCAGTCTAATCCTACTATGGGCCTGACATATATCTGGGTCATGAGAAGCAGCACGTCTGCAGCAGCAGCTGGTGTCTTTAAGAGGTTGGACTCAGGAAGGTTTGGATTTAGGCGACCTCTGGTTCTAAGCAGGCAGAGGATGGGCTGTGAATTTACTCAGGCTGCAAAGCAGCTGGTGAGTGCGTGTGACGTCCCCTTGAAGGAAGAGTTGGCACACACAGACGCAGCACGGTCAGAGTTGCCTGGGGAGCTCTCGAGTCTGCTGCATGCTGTAGTGGGCACGGCCTGTGTGACGGACAGGTCTCGAGGCAAGTCAGGTGTGGGTCAGATTAAATACAGGCTGGGGAGGGAGACTGGCTGTCTGTTAGTGTTGGAACATGGAACCGTTCTCCTAGCCCAGGTCACTACCAGAACTGGCCAGAAGTTGCTGCCACCTGATCAGCATGCTGGGCACAGGTGAAATGGGCTGAGGCCCCCACTCCCTGCTGAGCCAGTCTGCATGTTGTGGAATTGCTGGTGCCCGTTGGCAGCCTGGGTGCAGCGGCCAGGAATAGAATGGGAGCACAGCGGCTGAACTCCTGGCCCTCTAGGGCAGGGGGCAGGTGTTGGTGAATGTGTGACACTTGCACTCCTGCTGCCTGCATCTGTCCCAGAGATCAGTTAGAGGCTTTTGCACTCTATGGATGGCACTTGGGTGCCTTTCATCAGCACTAAATTCACTTCAGTAATGAAGCTCCCACAGGAGGAGTGGTAACATATGTTCTTTCACTCCGCAGGTATGTACGTAGCACTGTAAGCCAGTGAATGAGAGACTGTCCCGTCTCAGAAAGCTTCCAGTCTAACCTGACCGGGCACACTAGTCGCACAGCATCTCACTGAAGTACTGTGCACGATCAAGTAGACAGGTCTGGCTGTTGTCCTGAGGAAGCAAATAGCTTCTGGCCTTGGCTGATGACATTGTTTTGTGGTCTCTAGTGCATGTGATTCAGGGCTGATGTTCATCAGTAGTGGGGAGAGCATACAATGTCTGGGGTCAATTATTCACTACTTAGTTCAGCTAGCACTTTGAAACCCCATTCAAACCTAGGTTCCTGTTTTTGCCAGGCCCTGCATAAGCCCTTACGAAGACGTGGTCCATGCCCCAAAGAGCTTGCAGCCTGAAATGATTGATATCTGGCAGGTAAGGGGAGAAAGAGACCCCAATTTATATATAAAAGTACAGGCTGCATTTAATGTAGAAGCATGCTCTCCTTCTCCACTTTCCAGGCCCTGAATTGATGGGTTTGCAGGGTTGACATAGGCAGAAGTACATTTAGACTGAAACTGCGGGATGAAAGGTAGCATGGCCGGCAGGGGACAACTGTTTGTATGTTTATGGGGGTGTCTGTCCCAAGAGTAATGGTTAATTCCTTGCCACAGTTCTATAGATCTACCTGCTGCAGGATACTTGAACTGTTCCCTTCCCAGCCCCGCCTGTCTCAGTCAGGAATGCCCTTTGCTGAGGTGCAGTGGGGTGTGAATGGCAAATGGTGGTGGTGGGGCTGCAGGGCAATGAGGCTTTGTGCTGTAGGGGGCTCGGACAGTGACCTGATGATGGAGCCTGGTGCTGCAGGGGTGTCTGAGTTACGTGGGCTCCATCATGGTCTCCGTTTTCATAAATTTGTCTTGATCAGGAATTGGAACTGCTGAAGTATTTCGGCTTGAGTGAGCTCTGGGCTGTGAAGCATTGATGGGATTGTGATGTCAAGAGTGACCTGGCCACCTGGGTCAATTTGCGTGCTGCATTCCCGACTGGTTACAAAGTTGTAAGCATTCTCTGAGTTTTGCTGTTAAAATGCTGACACTACAAACTCACTAGCTCCTTTTCCTTGTTAAAACTTTTAAGTAATGGTTTCATGGCTGTAGAATTGTCCTCCCATGACATCAGAGCTGTAAGACAGCTCTTTCTTCACAGGGACTTCCAATGCCTCTGTTAAATGCCTCTGTATTAACTCAGGGAGGTTTTGCTTGGACGCAGCATCTGGCTTTCAGAACGTCTGTTTGGTACTTAACTGTTCACCTGGTATGACTCTTGCACGGAGCAGCTGAGTGCATTTCCAGAGGGCCAAGCAGGCAGGCAGTAGCCATGTGGCTTGCTCAATTTGCTTTTGGTGCAACTCGAATATTTTTAGGATTTCGTGCTCTCTGATTGTTCCACTATAAAGCCATAAGTCTTTCCAGAACCAGTTGGACTTTTCAGTTGCCTAAAAATTGAGTCAGTGTTAAAGTGATACCACCAATTCTGTCTGCATCTGTAACTTGTTTCAAGATGGGGGGGGAAGAAGGGGGATTTTTGTAGGGGTTGTTTACACTGTATTTAACAGCACTTGGTGCACAAGGAGTTACACTGCACTCAGGCTCCTTTTGTGGCTTTTTCACATAACTTCGAAGGAAAACATGTTGTGAACGACGCATCGGCGGGGCACTTGGGGGAGGCGCGCTACCTCCTCCAGCCACTCTGAGTTCAAGTGCTGAGCTGTATTCGAAGCTGAGAGGCGGTTTGAGATGAGAGGTCACGGCCCTGGCTGGGACCCTCCTGCCGCAGCCATGACGATAGGTATTATCGCAGTCTAAGGTGCCGGCGAAAGCCAGCCCCAGGTGTCCGCCGTGAGGGGCGCGCACTAGCGCAGCGTGAGAAGCGGCCGCCTGGGCCTGGCCTCGTGCCTCTGGCGCTGGGTCCCGCGGCGCCGCGAGCACGGGAGCAGGAGCTGGCGTCGGCCCAGGCAGGGCTGGTCGGGCCGGGCGTGCTGGGGGACGTCGCGGCTGGGCGGCGCGGCCCCGGCCCGCTCCCCGGGGCGCGGCGGGTGCAGACGGCGCCCCCCACCCCTCTGCCGGCGGCGCGGCCAGCCGGGCCCTGCTGCGGGGCTGGGGCCTGCAGCCAGGAGGCCCCGGGAGGCCCCGCGCCTGCCCCTCCCTCGTTGCTAGGGCCCCCTCCCGCTCTCCGTGGTTACTGTTGCTAGGATACCCGCTGCCCCTGGTTACGCCGCACCCCGGTGGCCCGCCTGGTAGGGGAGGGGGCGGCCCCTCCCCCCCACCGTGCAAGATGGCGGCGGCGTGTGACGCGCCCGCCGGTCACGTGCCGCGCCGCCCCGCCCCGGGAGCGCGCCCCCGCCCCGCGCGCGCCCGCCCGCCCCGGCCCCCGAATGTTGTGACTCCGACGCGCCCGCCGCCGCCTCCCGCCGGGTCTTAAAGGGCCAGAGCCCGGCGGCGCGGAGCCCCCGCCGCGGAGCCCGCCCGGGGCGGCGGCGAACAAAGAGCAGCGGGGGGCTGCACGTGCCCCCGGCGGCGCAGGTAGGGCCGGGCGGGGGCCCGGGGGGCGGGCACGTGCCGCCGCCTTTGTTCGCGCGGGGCGCGCTGCCGGGCGGGGGCCGTGCCCGGGCTCCCCCCCGCCGCGGGGCCGCGCCGCTCAGCCCCTTTGTTGTTGCTTTTGTTCCGCGCGGAGCACGTGGCCCGCATCCGGCGGCCCTTAAAGCCGCAGGCCCGGGCGCGGGGGGCGGGGCGGGCCATGGCCCGGGCGCGGGGCGGGGGAGGCTCCTGGGGCGGGGGCCGAGTGCTCCGAACTTCCAGGGACCGCCCCGCCCGCTGTGCCCCGCCCCGCCCGCCCCGCCCCGCCAGGAGGGAAGCGCCCGTGGCCCGTCCCCGTGGCGTTTGGCCGGCCCGTGCGGGCTGCAGGGCTGGCGGGGCGCGCGTCTGCGGCAAGCAGCAGCCTGGAGAGCCCCTGGCCCCCGTCTCCTCGCCAGCAGCGCGCCGCGCAGGCCGCCCTCGGTGCATCCTCCCGCGGGGCGGGGACACGGGCCCTGGGGAGCGAAGGGGTCACAGGTGGAGCAGAGCCAAGCCGGGGGAGGTCACTGGCCGGGGGGCGGAGGGGAAGGCCCTTGGAACCGCAGCTTTGGGGCTGTGCGGGAGGATGGGGAGCCGGGCCGGAGCAGGGCTGATAAACTAGCGAGAGAAGGTGGCGCCAGGGCCCTGTTCTCCCCGGGCTGGGCTCGGGGCTGTTTGCAGTGTTTGAGGCCTGTGGTGCTGAGGGAAGGGTTTCAGCAGGGCTGCCCTGGGGGAGCAGGCTCTGGAATGTGGGAGGAGAGTTGGGGTGCCGGAGAATGCGATGGGGGGTGTGTGTATTAGGGTCGGGCCCAAAGGGGATGTGCTGGAGGAGACTGGAGGGCTGGTCTGTGCTACCGGAGGGGGGGTGTGCCGAGGCTCTTGGCTGACTGTTCTTGGCAGCCGCTTTCCAGCGTGGTACAGTTCTGCTTCAAAGACCGACCGAGCCTGCGGCACTGTACGAGGAGGAGGGGGCGTGGATGCAGCTGCAAGTTCAGTGGGTCAAGACAAAAAGGAGGGGCCATTAAGAATGGAACATAGGCCCATGGGTCTCCCTGGGGGTGCTGCCACGTAGACCAACGTGTTTACCATCCTGCAGGTCAAGCGACACGGTGGTAACCCTCCAGCTCACCAGTACGCCTGCTCCAGGGAGCTGGGCACAGACAGCTGGGGGCTGTAGAAACACGTTAGCGAAGGCGAAGGGCAGCAATAATGAGGCTGGCAGGCTGAGCCCGCAGGTCTCCAGGTAGGGCGTGGTCCTGGAGCTCTCTCCGCTGCGCTGCCTTTTGAGCGGAGAGCAGAGACACCTGCATTGCCGTGGGGTGCCCTGCAGCGTTCAGTGGGACGGAAGGGAGGGAACAGCCTTCATCAGGTGGGGGGGTAACTGGGTCGAGGCTGATGGGAAGCAGTAGAGATCTCTCCCCGCCCAGGAGCTGCTGTAACAGGCTGGTGCTGCTGGAACCTGTAGGACGGCTCAGGAAAGCCCCAGCACTTCATTGCCATGTTGGGCCTTGCTGTGAGTTGAAGGCAACTGGCCTGCGCTGCTTTCTTCCCTGTGACCTGCCCTCAGGAGTGCCGGATCTCTGCTCTGGGGGCGTGGCGGTGCTGTCCCTCTGGGCTGCCCAGCTCCCCGTACCTCATTTTAAAGGGGCCCCCTGCAAGTAGCGAGACTTGTTTCCCCAAAGCAGTGTGTATTGCGAGCCTGTTGCAGCCTGCTGGCAGGTGCTTTCCAGCTCCCATGCATCTCAGTCTTAGGTTGCTGCTTTAAGTTCAACAATCGGTTGCTCGTTGTTTATGTAGGACCTATATTTAAAAAATGGTGGCAAATTCCAACCCAGCATTGAACAGACAGTCTGGGCTCAGTTACAAAAACTGGGACTGTGGAGCCCTGTTGCCTGCTCTCACCATATCCCTTCAGCAAGGAATAATGACCAAGGGCACCCTTCCGCTGCTGCCGAAAGGGAGAATCTGATGTGTGGAACAGAATGGCTTGCAGTGCAGCCAGCTCTCAGGCGGGACCCCCCCCCATGGGCTGATGGCAGGGGTTCATGGGTTTTCCCCAAAGGCAGGAGGAGCTGGGAGGAGTGGGGGTGGGGAATTCTGTTCCCAGCTTCTGAGATGATGTGGCAAACCATGGAGAACCTAGAATTAGACGGACATGTCCTGGGCCTTTCACAGAGGGCTCTTCCTCCTAGATCTGACCTGCGGATGCTGCAGCTGGTTGGAGTCCCTCTGGGAGGTTAGGCAGAGCTCTGGCCCCCCAGCTGATACTGACCTTCACTTTGGCGCTGTCCGTCTTCCAGCCCGCACCTGTCGTCTGTGCATCTGTCCCTCCTTTCAGCCTCTTCTTGAGGCTGCTTCTCCTGGCAGCTGACCTCTGGCTCCCCCTTCGCTGTCTGCTGGTGGCGGATCGGTGTAGCTTCTGCGGCACTTCTGTGGGTCTCCTGAGAGTCAGTTTCAGCATTGCCTCCGTGAGCCCTCATGGGGACACATGCTTCGTGGGCTGGTGCTTGAGCTGCGGAGAGGTTTGCTTGGCCCTGTGCCGTGCAGAGCCCTCGGAGGCCCTCGTGCTGAGTTGTGCTAGGTTCTTGCCTTTCTCCAATTGGGCAGCCTGGCGGGGTGCAAGGACCTGAACTCTGCTGCCTCCCCTGCTCGTCAACAGGGAGGGAGCACTGGGATTTGGCATGATTAGAGAGGCACAGATCTCTGGTGCAAGGCGAGGCCTGGGATCACTGCCGGCCATTCGCAGCGGGAGACTGTCTTTGGTAACACCCCTTGTAGCTACCGCTGGTGTTGCAAAGGGGCCCGTGGCCTGATCTAAAAGAGAGATGGAGGTTGGCAAATACAAATATTAGTCAGAGAAATTGGCAACTTGTAGCAGAGATTACCTGGGGCATCTGGCCTCTCTGCCACCGAGCAGCTGTTGGCATATCTCTGAATGAATGGCTGCCCGCTAGCACCTGCCCTGACCTTCAGCTCCAGATGGTCTGGGGAGAAGTGCCTGGCTGATCAGCTGTCAACTGGGAACCCCCTGAAATGCTGAGATAAGATGAAGCGTGTCTGTTTCGGGGGCTGTTTTCTGTCTGCCTACGGCCTCCATTATGGTAATGTCTGAGCCCCTGCCTCCCGTGGGCGGTGAACAGAACTGACTCTCCCCATTTCACAGATGGGAACTGGTGCACGGGCAGGCCAGGTGATGTTGGTGTGCTCGTGAAATTTGCTGCTGACACAGAGTTGGAAGGCATTGTCCGGGCAGAGGAGGATTGAACAGGAAGAACTGTGGATGACCTTGAGGACTGAAGTAATAGAAAAGGGATGAAATTGAATCGTACCAAGTGCGAGATCTGGCTCTTGTGGGGCTAGTAAGAATTTCTGCTCTAAGCTCGGGGCTTCTCGGCTGGAAGTGGCAGAGGGAGAGAGGGACCTGGCTGTGCAGGTGGATCACAGGGTGACTGTGAGCTACCTGCGTGGGGGGCTGTGAAAAAGGCAAGTGCTGTCCTGGGGTGCATCGGGTGATGCCCTTCTGGTAGAGAGGGCATTGCACAAGATGCTGGCGAGACCTCCTTTGGAATGCTGTGTGCAAGTCGACTCGTCTGTGTTCCAGAACGGTGAATTCCAAGTGGAACAGGTGCAGAGAAGGGCTCCTAGGGACATCGGGCACAGAGCAAAGGAGAAGAAAGGTGCTACCCACTAAAGGAGTGAGAGTTGAGCAGCCTCCCAGCAGAAGCTGGGGTGCGGAGCACGGACACTGAATGGGTTTCACTGCAGAGCATGACGTGTTTCTGAGTGGGGGTGTATGACGGGTGATAGTGCGGGGCCAGGACTCAGCGACCTTGGGGTCCCTTCCATTTTCTGTCTTACCTTTCTAAAATCTCATGCTTTAGAGCTTCAGCTGGTCACCTTTAGGTCCAGAAGCCAATCCCTCCCATCCCAGTGCGTTTGGGGGGGTGGGTTTTTTAGTCTCCTTTCTCTGAAGCATCGGCAGCCCTACCTGGAGATGCGACACTGGGGCGGCCTCCAAGTTGGTTTTTCATCTTCCTCTGCAGCATGGGACACAGGTCGCTTGCTAAGATCATCTGTGTATATTTCGCTAAATCAATTCCCTATCATCACAGGGGCCTTGGCCATTGGTACACCTCCGTTCCCCTGTTCTCTGCCTGTGGCATGCAACAGTTTTGTCTCCGGGGGACTGTGATGCTTTCCGGGTTGTTGGGCTCAGGGTGGTGGCCTGAGATATACAGGAGCTTGGCTGAAGGAGAGGTTCCCTTCTGGCCTTAAGCTCTCTGACCCCAGTGCAACAAGACGTCTATGGCGGAGCAGGACTTGAACCCAGGTCTCCCAAGCCCTGGTGCCCTAACCACTGGGCAAGCCTGCCTTTCTCCAGTCCCAACGCTTTTGCAACCTGTGAATCTTTGGGAGCATAGAGGGTGATGTGTAGACAGCCAGTGTTGGAGCAGAAGTTATTAGCAGAACTCTGTCCTGACAGGTGGAGAGACACCAAACCTCCGTTGCCCCCTCTTCTTGTAGACTCTCCTCCGCCAGGATGTTGCATCCTGGGTGTCCCAGCACAGCTGGAGCTGCAGGGGTTTTGCTTCTATAGCGTTTTGCCCGTTTTAGACCTCGGTCCTTTTGGGGAGTGCCGTGCCTGTGTCCCGTCTCTCGTTGGTGTAGAATATTTCTCAGGACGTTCCGGCAGCTCTGTAATGGAGGGCAGGTAGGAAAAGTTCAGTTGTGAGACTCTCTGAAGCGCTGTGCCCGGGTGACAAAAGGAGACTCCTGGCCAGAGACTGAGGGGCACCTGGGCTGTTGGGTGGGTGGCCTTGCTTTATCTGTGTATCTGAGAGCACCTCCCTCTCCTTTCAGTGTGCTTTGGTCGTTGTTACTGACACTTAAATCACCCTCATTAGGCTTCAGAGTTAACAGCTCATGGAGGTGAATGAGCAGCTCGTGCCCCACGGAGCGGCAGTTTCAGGCTGTCTGCAGGCTCGGACCGACAAGGCTCGTGGGTCACGCTTGAGTCCTAGTTTGATGCTTAGCTTTGCAACCGGAAGGGCTAATGTAAGATGAAAGTGAAGGCGCGATTCCCTGCGGGACCTGGCCCCTGTTTACAGTGCTAGACAAAGGGGTGGGCAGTGAGGGGGTGGGCTGCCTTGGCAGAGCTTTGCCCGGGGGGGGAGGCAATCCTTGGCGGGTGTCAGTCGAAGTTCTTAGGGAGCCTGTGAATTCTCACAGCCCCTGCGGCTTTTTCTGCCTCCGGAGGGTGTTGGGAAAAGCGGAGCAGGCCACGGCAGTCCCGTTCGGAGGGGGTCTCCAAGCGCTTCCTAGCCCTTGGTGCCCGGAGTCTCAGTGTGGTGGCTCCATGTTGTGGCGGGGGAGAGGGCTGGGCGGCCTGTCGGTGGCGGAAGTGCACAAGGGTCCCTGGGGAGAGCGGCGCCTTTCTCATGGGTGGCAGCGTCCGCAGGCTTGTCTGCTCTAGCGGTGTCCCTCCCGCTGGCATCAGCTGCCTGGCCATGCACCCTTGCTGTGCTGCCCCGAACCGAGCCACCTCCCGCAAGCTGGCGCTGCCTGGAGGCAGCTGTGCCGCAGGGGGTAGTGGGTGGGAGGTGGGGGTGGGGGCACCCGGGTCCCCTGTGGAAGACAGGTGCTCTCCACCGGCCGCCCTCGCTGCGTGAGACTGCAGCTCATGGTCTCCCTGCTCCTGCCCCGTCCCTCGGCTGTTTCCTTTTCAGCCGGGACCCTGGTACCCTCCCTCCCTGGGCCCTGTGCTCCGAACCCTCCTATTTCCTCCCGCTCCCCTGAGGCTGCTGGAGTGAGGGGAGGGATGCGGGCCCTGCTGCTCAGCTCCCCCTTTGCTCAGGAGAAAGCGCCGTCAGGACTGCCCATTCCTCTGCCGGGGCTGGCTGTGCACCACAGCACAGAGGCTGCCCGTGGCGGCCCAGAGGTGGGCACCTTGCTGCAGAGACCCACAACCCTCAAGGTCCCAGGGTGCTGTCGGCAGCAGGGCCCGCAAGGTCTTGACGCCAGCAGCTGTGTGGGTGCGATGGGAACCTGGTACTGTGGGTGCCCGGCCGCGCCAGGCCCGGTGCATTGTGGGAAAGCATTACAAAAATGTTAATCCCAGGGGCTTAGACGCTGGCGTGGAGTGAGAGCTGCCTAGCCTCTCACGGGGGCAGCCGGGGGCAGCCACACAGCTGGGCCACCTGTCAACTGCCTCCTGACCCCATTGAATCGGAAACGCCTTGGTCTCCTCTGCTTCCGCGCTGGGCCTGCCGCTGAGGGGAAGGGCGTGGGAATTGCCTGAGCATCTGCCCCCGCTTCCCTGCCCTCCTCTCTCGGAGGGCAGCTGACCCCCTTTGCACCCGTTTGTCCCTCTTCTGCCCCCCTTTGGTCCGAGATCCGCAGGTGCCTGCCACGGTGAACGAGGGAATCCAGAGCAGTGAGCAGTCAGTCCACGTGTAGCTCTGCCTTCCCTCTCCCTGGCTGAGAGGGGGCTGGGCTGAGGTGTGGCCGTGGGCGTGTAGGTCGCTGGCCTGGCGTGCCCCCTGCCCCTGTCCCCCTGGGAGGGGCGTGGCAGCCTGACACTGAGATTGTGTCGGTTTCTCTGCAGCTCTGGGGGGGCCAGTGGGGCACTCCGAGCACAGCCCACGAGGGAGACGCTGGCAGAGACCCAGTATTGGAGGAAGGAGCAAGGCAGGGAAACAGATGGTCTGTGTGGGTGGGGGTGTGAGGCAGCTTTGGTCCCACGAGGCAGAGTCCCCTGGTGGTGTTGCCAATGGCGGGAGAGGCCCTGGGCAGTGCCCCCCCTTGTCTCCTGCTGCCCGAGGGGCTGGGTGTTCACTGCCGCCTTGTTCCTGACAGGTGGTGAACTGCTGGGGTCTCGTCCCGTTCGCGCCCTCCTGCCTCCCCGCCGTCACCAATGCGACCATGGGAACTGGCAGTCAATAGGCGGCCGCCCTCTGCCACCGTCAGCCCGCGGCGTCTCGGGGGGGAACCCTGCAGCAGCCCTGAACACTTCCGGCAAAGGTACCGACCCCCCCGACGCACGCACCTTGCCTAGCTGGGGCCGGCCCCCCCCCGCAGCTCCGCCCGTTGGGTCCCAGGCTGCAGAGCACTGGCTCCTAGCTTGCCCTGTGGCACCCACTCAGCTTCAGGGGGAGTGTTGCCTGCTGGGAGCTGTCGTTTCAAAGGGCAACAATGTCCTATTTCAAAAAGCCGCAGGCAGGCAAGGCCGTGCTCTGATAGCCTCAGCCCCTCGGGCCAGACCCGAGTGCCCCTCCCTGCACCTGTCTCCCGAGGAAGGGCCTTTTCATTCAGCTTCCTCCCTTGGAGGGAGGCAGCCACGTGGGCACTGGGATGTTTTGGGGCGGTCACTGGGGGAGAAAGGGGCTCTCCCCTGCCCGAGCGGAAGATGTTTGGGGTCCCAGTGGGCAGCCGGGGTGTGCTGGGGAAGTGATGGGTAATGGGCTGGGCACACCCCCTGCACGCTGGCCCACTGAGTGCTGCTTTCCCCAGTGATGTGCCTGGCCCATGCCTGTTCCCCCCTGAGGAGCCTGGCTAGACAGACTGCAACGCGGCCTGAACTTGGGGGGGGTGCCCCGAACCAGAGCGTAGGGCGGCTACCTTCCCCCACCTGCCCGGGCAAAGCGTGACCCAGGCGTGTCAGCCATGGGGAGACGTGCCCTGGGGATCTGCCCACTGCACGCGCCCCACAGATCCCCACGGCTGTGCCACTAGTGCAGAGTCAACGCTCAGGGCCGGCCGGCGGGCCCCCGTTCCCAGCTCTCCCCCAGCCCCAGTGCGCTGCGGGTAGGACCACTCTGACCCCACGTGTCCCATGCGGCACCAGGCCGGCGGGCAAGTGCGCCCCAGGTGTGCGAGCTGTGCGCTGTGCCTCTGCTCTGCCTGCGGGTGTCACGTCAGCATGGGGCTGGCATGGGCATGGCCCTGAGGTCATTCCCAGTCTGTTCCTTTCCCATGGCGGCCCCACAGCCCCCCTTCCCGGCGCCCGTGGGGACGACACGACCGGCCTCTGCAAGCCCTCCTGGCTCAGGATGAGACCTGCGTGCACCCAGCCTTCCCCCCGCAGCCGCAGCATCTCCCTGTAGATGAGCCCCGAGCCTCCGCCCTCGCCAGCACGCCGCCACGAATGCTTCACCCAGCCGCTCACCCGCCCCACCAGAGCCCATTCATGGTGGATCTCCATGAGCAGGTAGGGTGGGGAGGGGGCGGCGCTGCCCCGGGGGGGAGGGGCGGGTGGATGGATGGGTCCATCCAGAGCCCCCTCCACATAGGCCTCGCCCCATGGCTCAGCAGCGATTGCTCAGGTGATGGTACATCCCATGGGTTGGCGCCAGCGGCTCCCAGCGAGCAGCCCGGGCAGAGGGGTGGGAGCCAGCGCTGATGTGCTGCTGGGGCAGCTCTGGCCCCACGGCGATGGGGGTGCCCAGTGGCAGCAGCCTGCCAAGGACCCAGCTGGGCGGAGGCTGGGAGCCCTCGACTTGCCTAGCTGGGTTAGAGGCCGTGGGAGAAGCTGCTGTTCTGCTGCCGGCACTTGCCACTGCTCTGCTGCTGGTGGGACCCGCAGGGCACCGCATGTGTCCCCGGCCCGGCCACAGCAGCCCAGCAGCTGATCTGGGTGTTTGGCCTCCCTGGAGACCCTGCTTGGCTCTGGGTCCGGATTGCAGGCCTTCGCCGGCGCCGCTTGGCCATACGCCAGCTGCTCTTGAGCAAAAGCCAGATCCCGATTCCCATGGCCATCTGTGCGGCGGCTGTCCCCCCCGCCCCCCCATCTGCACTGTCTGGAGCCTCTGGCCCTGCCACGCTTCCTGCGTCGGGGAGTGTGGCACTGCCCAGAACTGGCTGTGCAGTGTCCCTTCCCCTGCAGGACTGGCTCTGACCCGGATCCTGTGGTGGTGCTGTGAGGGGAAGCCCTGGGAGCTGTGGGGCGATGTGCCCTGTAGCATGTCCCCTTTTGCTCACATGGATTCCCAGTCCCCAGGGCTGGACGCCCCCGAGAGGCTGCCGGGGCCGTGCCCAGCCAAGGGCTGGCGTGGCAAGTTGCTGGGAGCCCCAGGGCAATGCCAAGCCTTGTGAGGCAGAGCAGATGGGAGCGTTGCCACCTAGATGTGGGCTGCAAAGACCCTAGTCCCAGCATGCTGTGGGCTGGGTTGGGGGGGAGGTCTCCGGGTGCTCTGGGGGGGTGCATTCAGCTGCAGCTCGGCCAGCCCTATGCGATGCGCCCGGCAGGGGCCTGTGGCTGGTGCGGGCGGGGTGAGGAGCCCCTCTCTGACGGCATGTGGCATCTCATTTCCAGGTGCACCAGGGCCCTGTGCCCCTCTCCTACACGGTGACCACGGTGACGACGCAAGGCTTTCCGCTCCACGCAGGCCAGCACATCCCAGGGTGCAGCACGCAGCAGCTCCCAGCATGCTCCGTGATGTTCAGCGGGCAACACTACCCGCTCTGCTGCCTCCCGCCCCCAGTGAGTGCAGGGTGGCCCGGCCTGCCCCCGGGTCCGCAGGGGTGTTGCGTGGGAGTTGGGAGTCGGGGCCGATCTCGGGCATGATTGGCAGGAGGGGAAGGGTTGTCCCCGCTGCCCGGGGGCGGGCTTACCTTTGTCAGCAAGGAAACTCTGTGGCTGTTGGCCTGGTCCCTGCCCTCAGCTCAGGAGAGGGGGCAGCCCCGGGGCCCTGCGCTCCTGTTCCTCAGCGGGGTCGCTGGGCGACTGACCCGCCGGGCGCTCTCCCTTTCTTGCAGCTCATCCAGGCGTGTGCGATGCAGCAGCTCCCCGTCTCCTACCAGACGTTCCCTCCCATAATCTCCAGCGACCATTACATCCTGCACCCCCCCCACGTGGCCCCTCTTGGCCAGTTCATGCCGCTGCAGGCCCAGCACCCGCGCATGGTGAGTCTCTGGGTATGCGATGGGCTGGGCGCTCCTGTGGTGGTGGGGTGGGATGAGACAGGCTCTGGGCCATGCCGCGGATCCACACCTGCATGCCCCCCCGAGCCAGCTGTGGCACGTGGCTCTGGGACAGGCTGGGATGACTCTGCCCTGCTGCGCGTTCCCGGATCCCTTGTAAACACAGTGGCTGCGCTGGGGCCGCTCCGGCTCTTCCTGCACCCATGAAGGTCTGACACATTCGTTGCCAGGCTCACGGCCCAGCTGGCCGTACCTGGCGGGAGGGAGGGGCGGCCCCGGGGAGCAGTGGAATTCCTGCCCAAGGGTGTTGCTGCACTGCCGGAGCTGCTTGTCCCGGGTGGGGGGGGTTGTGAACGGAGCAGGGCAGCCCCTGGCAGAGCTCCCGGCCTCCCTCCCTGACCCCGTGCACTGCAGGGACCCCAGTAACCCAGCCCTCGCTCTCTCTCTTCCCCCTCAGCCTCTGCAGAGGATAGACAATGAGGTGGAGCTGCGAGGGGAGCAGCATCCCATCGGGGGCTTCGCGTACCCGGCCTCCCCCCACGCCCCAGCGCTGTCCCCCTCCGTCCCACTGCATTACCTGCCCCACGACCCGCTGCACCAAGAGCTGCCCTTCGGCATGGTAAGTCCCTTGCGTGGCCCTCCCCGGGGGTGACCTGCTCTCCAGGCTCTGGGCTGTGCTGGCGGGAAGCAGGGATGTCCTGGGTGGCGTGGGGCCCTGGATCCCCTGTGCTGGCTGCCTGCTGCCCCGTAGCCCGGGAATGCCTGCAGCCCTGTCCGCTGTGGGGCACGGTTGTGCTGGACGGGGTTGCCGGACTCTCCAGGGGATGCTGACCTGGCCGTGTCTCTCCCTGCAGCCGTACCCGCACATGATGCCTCGGCGCTTGAACACCCAGCGCTACCGACTGCAGCCACCCCCACCGCCCCCACCCCCCTACTATCCGAGCTTCCTGCCCTACTTCCTGTGAGTACCCACGGCTGGGGAGGGCGGAGAGGGGCAGGAGCTGTGTTTCGGGCGCAACTCCATGGGGCTGTGTCCTCCATCGCCATGGGCATGGGTCAGGCATGGGGCTGGGGATTGGGTCGTGGTCCTTGAAACTCCCCCATCCCCCCAGACGTGTCCTGCAGGGTACCGCTGCCCTTCGGTAACTGCCCTGCCCCTCTTTCCCCAGCTCAATGCTTCCCGTCTCGCCCACGGCCATGGGCCCCACGCTCAGCCTCGACCTGGACGTGGACGACGTGGAGATGGAGAATTACGAGGTGCACCAGCCGCTCCTGGCCCCACGTCCGGCCCCCCTTCCGTGGGCAGTGCTGGGGCAGGGGCCCGCGCTCTGGGTGCTGGCAGCAAGGAGACCGGGCCCGTGTCCCTTCTGGGGAGGCGGGGGCGCAGCTGTTGAGGGCTCTTATTGCCAGCAAGGGGCGTGGGTGTGTGGGGCAGACCCCCAGGGAAGGGGCAGGAGCCCGGCTGGGCGGGGAAGTGGGGGGTTACAGAGGGAGCTGAGTCCTGCCCTGTTCTGCCCCTAGGCGCTACTGAACCTGGCTGAGCGGCTGGGCGAGGCCAAGCCGCGAGGCCTCACCAAAGCAGACATCGAGCACCTCCCATCGTATCGCTTCAACCCCGAGAGCCACCAGTCGGAGCAGAGCCTGTGAGTGCGGCCCCGGGCCTGCCCCGGAGCTGGGACACTGAGCGCGCGGGGGGTTTGGAGGCGTACCTGAGCTCCCGGGGGGCTGAGCCAGTCTCGACGCGTTGCACTGACTTGTCATGGGCCGGGCCAGGCGTGGGGGCTTTGCTGGAGCCGGCGTCCGGGTGACGCTTCCCTTCTCCCCAGGTGCGTCGTCTGCTTCAGCGACTTTGAAGCCAGGCAGCTTCTCCGGGTTCTGCCCTGCAACCACGAGTTCCATGCCAAATGCGTTGACAAGTGGCTAAAGGTACCTGCGTGCCGGGGCTGTGGGGAAAGCACCACAGTGGGGCGGGGGCGTGCTGCTGCCCTCCCTGTTACATTGACACCTTCCACCCTCCATCCTGGCCATGCTCCTTACCTCACCCCCAGCCCTGCTTCTGGGGCCCCCGTTATCCCGGTTTTGAACCGGGAACTGAGGAAGGACGGCAGCTGTCTGAGCCAGGAGCCCAGACTGCAGGCGTGGCACCGGCAGTTTCGACAGCCCTCCCCGCCCCCCCGAGCGCCTGTGGGCTCCCAGCTGCCTGCCACGTCCCAAGAGCCAGGCAGCTACCGTGGGGAGCCGACCTGTTCCCCGGTGACCAGTCTGGCTGGCTCTGCTGGAGCGCCTGCAGTTCTGGGGCCCTGGCTGTGCTGGGGCAGGGTGAGGGCCACTTGTTCTCACCTGTTCTCCTCCCCCCCCACCGCAGGCGAACCGAACGTGCCCGATCTGCCGGGCGGACGCATCAGAGGTGCACCGGGAGGCCGAGTGAGGCTCACAGACGCTCTGCCGCACGATTCGCTAGAGGAAGAGGACCTTGGGTGAGGGGCCTGGGCCACGAGCCCACCCCCTGGGCCCAGCCGTGCGCTTAGCCCCCGAGCCTTCCCTCGGCTGTGGTGAGAATAGAAGCAATCTAGGATCTCAGACCCCCCCTTCTTACCCCGCCTGCATGGCGACGGAGCTGGCCCTGGAACCGCGCTGGGCACCGGCCTGTGCTCCGTGCACTCCAGAGACGCCGTCATTGCTCCCTCACTTCCAGCTCTGCGTGTCTGTCCCCTTGGGTTTGGTTTTTCCGTTGAGGTTTGGCTCTGCGGCCGTGGCGCAGCGGGGACGGCGACGAAGACGGAGGAAGCAGGTTTGACCCCGCCTGCAGCAGGAGGGCCAGGCAAGCTGCCCGGACGCGCTGGGCCCTGATTGGCAGCAGGAGCAATCAGTCAGTGGCAGCACTGCAAGCGTGGGGCACGGGGCCAGGACTTGCCCGCTCCCCGAGTCCAGCCTCCCATGGAGAGCGGCCCGGGCCGGGCCTGGCCTAGTGCTGGCCCTTCATTCCCCCGGACGCCTAGGAGGATCCTCACTTTCTGTGCCCCCCTCAGCTTTTGGGCTAAGGGTGAAGTTTCCCTCCTCCTGGACCCCACGCCCAGCCAGACTCTCTCCCTGGGCAGCCGTCTGTCCCCAGGAGTGAGGGATGGGGGCGGGGAAGCAGGCAGAGCTCCAGCAATACCCCTCCCATGCCATCACCGACAGGTGTGGGCGAACCCTCCTGGTCCCTGCCGGAACCCCCCATCTCAGGGCTGGGGAGAGGCCGTCACGTGCCACTGGGGCACTTGTCTCTTGAGAAGCCTCATGCGATGCGTCCCCTGGGTGCTGAGACACCCCGGTGGCACATCCCAACCTCTTGCCCGCACCCGGCTCGCAGGACAGGCGGCCCCAGACCGCCTCCCGCCTCCTTTTTAAATACTCTCGATGTGAATTGTAAGTGCACCAGGCCAGGGGCTGACGCAGGAGCCCCCCGTTCTCCCGCCACAGCCACTCTGTGCTGAGCCTTGCACGAGCTGTCAGGAGCTGGGCAGAGAGCAGTGAGCCCTGCCGTGGTGGGCGAGGCAGCAGACGGACGTTGATTTATGAATAATCTTGTTGCGTATCTTCCCTTCCCCCAGCTTGTATCACGGAGAAGCCTGTCTAGGGCTCCCCCTCCCCATGGCCATGGCCCGGCCCCGGGGAACGGCAGAGCTGGGTCCAACGCCCCTTCGGCCACATTCAGCTCCTTGGCCCCTGGGTGCCACCCACCAGGCAGGAGGGGGCCTGTAAAGCCTCTCTCTGCATGGTCTTGCTTGCACTCTGGTCAGGTCCCCTGGGCGCTGGTGTGCGTGCGTGGGCCGGGTGCAAGGACGCGGCCAGTCCGCCCGCCGGTTCCAGAACCCGTGTCGTCGCAGTTGTGTTGCATGATTTCCTGAGGAGCAAAGCCTCCTTAGTGGTGTGTGCCGGGAGCGGGGAGGGGAGGACGCCCACCCTATGTAAATGTTCACAAATATGCATGCGTGTCTGGCCAGCTTGGAACGTGGGCTGGGCTAGCTCTAGCCAGCTGTGGGGTGAGGGGGTCTGTGTGCTCAGCCGATTACTGCCATGCCCTGTACTGCACATGGCCGCAGCACCTCAGGAGGACCGTAAGATTTTCAGGACATTTTCCCCACTGTCCCCCAAGGTAAACTGAGGCAGGAGAGACCTGAGGGCTAGGGAGCAGGCAGTGGCTCTGGGGGGAGCCAGCTTTGTTGGACAGAAATGCACTCCCTCTCCAGCAGCCCCCTGTGAGAAGGCGGGGAGTGTCAAAGGGAGCTCCCCCCCCTTCTCATTGTCTCTGCCCTGCCCCTCACCTGCTCCTGGGGCAGGGCTCTCTTGTGCCCCATGGCCATGAACTTCTCACAGGCAGATGAGCTTTGTACCCCTCCCGCAGGGAGGTGGGGCTGGGCCATGGGGGGTCAGGGCGGCTAGGAAGGGGGGGTATTTGGTGCATTGGGTTGATTGCCGGTGGGTGCGAGGGGGCTCCCCTTTTAAACCAGTGAGTCAGCACCGTGTGCGGAGGGGTGGCTGCTGTGGGCCCTGGCTCAGCAATACTCCGCTCTGGAGCCAGGGCAATGTCCAGGCTCGGGCCTGGAATCCCTGGCCCAGGGTCTCCACGGCCGCCGCTCACAGCCACACAGGGGCGGGCTGGGACTGCTCACGGCCGTTCCCAACCCGGGTGGGGGGACAGGGAAGCCTGGCCCCCAGGGCTTGGTGCTGGGGGGCTGGTGTTCAGAGTCCAGCCGGCCACGTGTGTTTGTGTGTGTGTGCCAGGAGAACGGGCCCCTCCGTCTGAGCTCACGGCAGAGCTGGGAGCCCCCCCAGCCAGGTGCCTTCACACCTGTTGCACCATGTGCCTGGAGCACAGGAGGTGGGACAGTGGTGAAACAGCAGCTTCTGATTGGCGGAAGTGGAGGCCCTTCCTGCCCGCTCAGCCAATAGAATCATGGAATTCTCCGGGCGGGTCCTGTGCCTGCCATAAAAGCTTTCAAAGGGGCCTGGCCCTGTCCTTGCAGTCGGCTGATGCGGCTCATGGGCCAGGCTGGGGCTTGCTCTGGGGCCAGTGAGCAGCTCCCTGGCACCGCCCACCTACCCAGCTTGTGGTTGCATCGGTGCAGAGCCGGCACCTGCGCTCAGGGATGGCCAGTGGGCAGGGCAGGTCAATGAGCACAGCCGCCAGCAGCACCCCATGGGCCCAGCCCCCCCCGGCGTGCAAGGCTGGCCCCCTTCGGCCAGCCACCTCAGGCCTGCCCCTCGCCGCCGAGCTTTTAATGTTTTTATTTCACAGACACAAGTAACCAAAGGCCTTTTCTGCACAGAACGCAGGTGACGTTTCTATAGTTCTAGCCAGTCGGAGCAGTGTTGACACCCCTGTTTTAAGCTCCCCTCTCCCCCATCGAGATGCCCCTGGGGAGGTTTGGAAAAGCCTTACGGTTCTTGTGATGGTGACGTGAGAGCTCACGGCTCGTGTGCTGCAGAATTCACTGCAATGAGCAGCTAACGTACCCTCACAGCCAACAACGCCCCGAGTGTTTAGGATGTTTGTGATTGCTGAGTGCGCTGTAGATACCACTGTTATCAATGATTTCCTGTGGTGGGGTAGTGGACTGTTTCCTGTTCTATTATACCGGTCCCCGGGCCCTCCAGAGGGACACTCAGCTCCTCCCCCCGTGGTGAGGTGGCCCCCCTGGACGGTGCTAGGACGCGTGTTCTGTGTTAGAAAGTTTTATATATATATATATAAATATATATATAATTTTTTTTGCTCTGTTACTTGCACATTTTACAGTTACCTCATTTTTCCCATGTATGTATTTGAAAAAAGGCTAATATATAGAGAAAAAGGTTCTTAAAGCTCTAAAAGTGTTTGTTTTTTCCATTCCATTGGACTCATATTGGTTCTGTAGCGTTTAACATAACTCGTATGTTGTATTATATAAATGTGTATTATACGGATTGAAATTTTTAACAGATTTGTACTTTTTTTAAAATGAAAGTTGCTAGTGCGGCTTGATCCAGTAGTGCAATCATTATTTTTTTTAATGTTGTGGCTGACTTTGAGAGGGATATTCACTAATAAATGTATGATGTATACCCATGCGCCGGGCCGCGCCTCCCCGCTTCTCTCTTCTCATGCGGCTGGACTCGGCCTCCGCACAATGCTGGCCCCGGCTGCGCTGACACTGGCCCAGGGAGCTCGCGGGACAGGGCCCTTGCTGGGGTCACCCAGGCTATTCATCTAAGCCTGGGCCCTGGCAGTCGATGCCTCCTCAGCACTTGCTTAGCTTCCCTGCAGCTGGGGCCTGCCCCAGGTCTGCACCTGGCAGAGGAGGCTGCAGCCAGCCAGGGCCCCTGGGGACGCATGACCTTGCGTCTGGTTCCCAGCCTGCAGCTTCCCTGAAGAGGGGGGAGGCCCTGGCTTATGTTGGAGGATGCAGGGCCTGCATTTGCACAGGGGCAATAGCCTGGCCCCTGCCTGAGGGCGAGTTGCATGTGACACAGCCAGGCAGGCTGGGGGAAAAGCCCTGGGCCTGCTGAGGGCCTGGTGGTAAAGGAGGCTGCACAATGAGTGCAAAGAGCTGTTCGGTGAGGGGTGGGGCACTTCCCCCTTCAGCAGCCTTGGGCCCACACTCCCCAGGGCTTGCCCTGGGTTTGTCTTGCTGCCGCGGCAGCGACCAGCAGCTGTAGGATGGAAATGGCCCAGCGCCTCTCGTGCCTGCAGGTTCGCACAGCGGTGCTCTGCCCTGGGGGGGCTGGAAGCTGCGTTAGTGCCCTGCCATGGCGTGAGGGGCTTCCCAAGCCACCTTCCCCTGTTCCGCACCCGCTGCACGTCACCTCTTGCTCCCACGCCAAACAGACCGCAGAGAGGCCAGCCCCACTCTCACCTTGCAGCCCGTCACCTGTCCCTTCAGCCCTGTGCTCCCAGGGAGGCCCTTGACCCTGGCTGGGTTGCTCCCGTGTGCTCCTTACACTCGGGCGCTGGAGGCCGCTTGCGTGGTACAGAGCCACCACCAGGAGTGGGACTTTACTTTCCCTCCATCCCCTGCTGCAGCCCTGCCCTTGCTCAGGAAGGGGGGCACCCCAGGGCAGATTCAGTCACAGCTACTGGAGATACTGACACCCTAACACATTATCTAACCTGGCCGTGCCTGCCTCAGCAACTTTAAGGGCAGAAGGGACCCTCCTGATCATCTACTGTTACCTGCAGAACCTCGCTCCCCCATGCCTGTAACAGCCTCTGGCTGCGTGACTGAGGGCTTCATATCACGGTTTAAAGACTTCAAGGTACAGAGAATCCACTTAACCTGCAAGCGAGCCAGGCCCCAGACTGCAGCGGAAGGCAAAAACCCCCAGCGGCTCTGCCAATCTGATCTGGGGAAAATTCCTTCCTGACTCCAACTGTAGTGCTCAGTTAGTGCGAGACAAGACTCAACAGCCAGGGACCTGGGAAAATTCGCTGCAGTAGTCCGAGCCCTCCCCAGCTAGCGTCCCAGCTCAGGCCTGTGGGGATATTTGCTGCGAGCAGGCACACGTGGGCTACTTCCCATCACCTCCCCACACTTGTCAAGCTGGCTTGAAGCCAGTTAGGATTTTACCCATGCTCAGCCCCCTCAGGAGGCTGTTCCAGAACTTCCTTACTCTGATAGTTAGAAACCTTCATTTAATTTCACACCTAAACTTACTGATGGCCAGTTCAAAGCCAGTTGTTCTCCTGTGCACATGGGCCTTAACTGAACTCCTCCCACCCTGCTTCTTTTTATGAGTCACATCATCTCTCAGCCTTCCTCAGGCTAGGCTAAGCAAGTCCAGCTCTAGGTTGCTCCTCAGAAGGCTGGTTTTCCATTCCTTGGCCCATACGTGTCACCCTTCTCTGCACCTGTTCCACTTTGAATTCATCTTTCTTGAACAGGAGACAAGACCTGCGCCCAGTCTCACCTCTGCCTTGGATCATGGCAATACCACTTCCC
This sequence comes from Mesoclemmys tuberculata, assembly GCA_007922155.1. Lineage (NCBI taxonomy): Eukaryota > Metazoa > Chordata > Testudines > Chelidae > Mesoclemmys > Mesoclemmys tuberculata. The sequence continues at coordinate 32,029,276 of ML675615.1, read as the reverse complement.
TGTCGTTACCGGAAGTACCTCACCTGCTGCATCAGGCTGCATTTCCACAGCCATATCACACTGAGAGCTCATTGTCCCCCTGTGATCAATAACCCCAGGTCTTTCTCCTCCTTTGTCATGTCTCTTGCTAAGGCCCAGTGTATAGCAAAGATTCTTGGTGTTAGTCTGTAAGAGCATGGCTTTGCACTATTAAATTTCATCCCATTTCTATTACTCCAGTTTTCAAGGTCATCCAGATCTTGTCTGATAGTCCAGTCCTCCTCCAGATTGCTAGCACTGCCCAACTTTGTCACCCACGTTTTATCAGCACAACACACTCCCACTTTCTGCCAAGGTCATGCATGACTAGTTCCAAAAATTGATCCCTGAGGAACTCGGCTAGTAACCTCCCTCCAGCCTGTTTCCCTTTCAGTGTGACCCTGTGTCTCCCCTTTAACCAGTTCCTCATCCACCTTTCAACATTTCTCCTGTCTTCCCCCACTTGCCAGGGGCAGCCACTTCTGGCCATCTCTTATTCCTGGGCTGCTCCCACTGAGGAAGCCATCTGCGTGGCTGGCATACTCCCATGTGCGCATGCAGCCTGGCCCAGCGCTGGTCAAGAACAACGTGCTGCAGCCAGCCGGCCAGAAGCTGACCCTTTAGGAAAGGCGAGGGGCTCCTGCATGCAGGGGCTGAGCCACCCCACAGCTCTCAGGCCAGGGCTGCTGCAGTGGGCCTGCCTGCCCAATCAAGACAGGGATTCACCCACCCTGAAATGCAGCTTGTGCCAAGGTGGGATGCCGCAGCTGCTGAAGTGCCCCTGGTTTGCTCTCCCAGGGCCACAAGGGAGCAGCTCCTGTACTACAGCTCCACAAGGGGGGGAGGCAGAGGGCATCCCCAGGACCTGCCTGGCAGCTGCACAGGGAGCTGTGATGGGGTAGCTGAGTCCCTGGCCCCACAGGTGTACCTCAGAGCCGTTGCAACTAGTCCTTTAATCCTGGCTGCAGGCGTGAGTAACCAGGGAAGGAAGAGTTGCGAGGCAACTTGTTCTGCATCTCATTCTGCCAGGGGAACTGGGCCAAGCCAGCTAGGACAAAGCACCAGAGGGCTGATGGGTGGTTGATCCAGCTCATGGGCCAGTCCTGGCCCCGTAGATAGTACCTCAGGCTGCAAGCCATAGGCCAACACTTCTTCAGTGGAGGTTTGCCTTAGGTTGGAAGGCCCTGGGAGGGGCATCTGTGTTCTTTCAGCAAAAAGAGCAGTGCTTAAGATGCGAGAGTATGTTCAGGCCGCCCGGCTGAGACGCAGCCCAAGGGTCAGCTGAGAAACAGAAAGGGGATCAGGCCAAGTTCACTTGCAGCTCTGCTGCTGCTTTCCCTGATGTAATTCCAGGTATCCAGGTTCTTTCCAGGGACAAGCAACAGACTATCCGCATGGGACCAAAGTAAAGCAGGGAGCTGGTCCAAAGAGAGCACGCAGCCAGGAACACCTGCAATCAACAGGACACAGCAGTTAGGTTTCCTTAAAAGGGCTAATTAATGCTCCTTTGCTCTGTTCTTACCCCTTCTAAGGAACTTGAAGCATTTTACAACCCTTCCTGCCCTGCAACCCTCAGCATTCACCTCAGCTTACAGGTACAAGGCTCCAGTGCAGCACTGCAGCTAGGTGCCCTAGCATAGACGAAGCTCTTGGACCTGGCCAATCTAATCTTGGTCTGAGCAGCTCAAATATGGCAATGGCTGTGATGTGGCCCCCAGCTGCTACCCCCGATAGAAATATGGTGTCCAGCTTTAGCCACTGGGAGCAGGGTTTCTCCCTCTTACAACTCTGACCCTGGGGAAAAGGGACTGCAATTTGTACTTTCCCCAGCAGCGCCGGGAACCTAAAGCACAGGGCACCTGCCAGAAAAGGTCTCAGGCTCCCCCAGGGCTAGTGTATTTGGGAAAGAGAAAACAGCAAAAGCAAGAGAGGTAAGTTGCAGCTGTAATGACTGGCTAGCACCTGCATAACAGAAATGCTCCTGCCTCACTGTTTCTCAACACACAGTTTGGACCAAAGAGACTTCAAGGTCACCTCTGTCAGTCCACAACTCCCCATGCAGATACAAGGCAACATGACAGGAAAGAGGGAATTCTGCACCCCAAGTCAGGAGCCAGGTAAGAGACCGCAAAAAGAATTACAGACCAAACCCCTGTGCATCTTGCTTCCAGGCATGCAGCCCAAGGAAGGTGCTTGCATCTGCTTCTCTGGACTACAATAAAGATGCCCTGCACCCCCCCCCTTGCCACCACCCAGGGAAACACAAGAGACTGCCAGAGGAACTGAAAGGCCTGCTCCACAGCTGCCCTCCCTTTCAGACAGAGGTGGGATCTTTCTGCACCGGAGAACACAGCAGCACCAGGCAGCACGGTTCAGTCCTAGGCAAGTCCAGCAGACAAAGCGAAGGCAGCCGGCACCCAGGGGCAGCACTTGCACTGCATATTGCCCCCCCCCACAAGGCTCCGCTGGAATCCCTAGATTGGCTCACCTTGTACGGGGCATTTCCCATTTGTACCCACGTCAGTGGCTGCTGACGCTGGCTCCTGGGATTCCACTGGATGTGACACATGCACTGGAAGATGCAGTGGCGGTTCCTCAGTGAATGGAGCCAAGAGGAGTAAGATGCCATGATCAAGGCCCCCAGATTATCTTGCCCCACACAGCCTAAAACCAGATTCATTCCAGGTGGGTGCAGGGTGCTCATTAGAGCCAGCTCAAAATGCCACTGCCACATGCCCTGCACCCTCTAGAGTGGGTGGTTTACAGCTGACTGGCTCCACCGGAGCTGGGCTTGGAGCAGCCTGGGTGGAGAGTAAAGCACTGACACCAGGAAGCATTCGCACAGGCACGCTAGAGGCAGAGTTTATTACACTACGCAGGCTAAGAACCCTGGGCAAGATCCCATGTCGTTAAGAACTTCAACCAGCTCCTTATCAAAAAATTAATACCATTGTCAACTCCATTCTCCTTTGGTCATTACAAAGCAAGAGAACTATTAAAAGGAAGGGTTTTATACACAGTGGGAAGCTGAAGAAATTCTATCCATCCCTCCCCTCCCCCTGCACAGGCAGGCCCCCAGCCCAGTCACAGGTGCAGTGTCCTTTGGCCACCAGGAGCAGCCAAGTATCAAATCTTCACAAGACGGCAAGGCGCTGGGATTCTATTATTTTCGATAAAAGCAATATTGACCAAGAGTTGCCATTTCTGCCCCTCCCTGGGGAGGCCAGAGGGGTAATGTTGGCACCCCTCCCTCTCTGCCCTCAAGTGTAAGGGGATGACTGTGCGTGGGAGTGGGCGAGCCATGGATCACGCCTGCTTTCTCACACCAGTGCAGACACACAACGTGGCTGGCGCAGGTGATGTGGTCTCTGATCCCTCATTTGTACGCAGTCTTTAAAAAAAATATTGTATTATAATAATCTGAATTTCTCCCTCCATTGTGTTTTGGAAAAGTGTCAATCGTCCGTGAGGTCCTGAACAAAGAGAACTTCCGTGTGGTTGAGTCCAGCCTCCTGCAGCGTGGGCGGGTTGGGCCACTCCTCTGTAGGGAGGCAGGGCAGGACACGGCGAGGAAAGTTGGCCTCAATCTGGAACTTCTCAGGACTCTCTTTCAAGGAGAACAGGAAGTCATGGATCACCTGGAAGGGATGCAGAGGCATTTGCCAAGAGAAGAGCAGCACACAGTAGCTCCTGCAGCCCTGGGGGAGGCATGCTAAAATGCCCCGTTGGCGTGGGGGCCACGCCACTAGTCTCTGACCATTCAGAGCATTTAGAATGTCAAACATTAAAGACAATCCCAGTGTGAACCCTGCAATAGGACACAGAACAAGACTGCTCACTATGGACAGGTGTTTTCTCAAGAACATGTTCGAAGAGTGCCAGAAGCTTGTCTCCATCCTCCCGGGAAAGCAGAACACAGGTTCAGGCCCTCCGGTGCACATCTACTGAGAAGCAGCAGGTAGAGGAGGGGAGAAGGTGGCATTATGCTGGATTTCTGGTCTGACTGATCTCTTACTTCCCTGCCAGCTGGATCATGCTCACTAGTGACAAGTGCGGCCCCCCACCTCATGCAAGCACATCACCTCTGCCTACTGTGGCTCTAGCAAGGGTGACCTCACGACAGCACTGAGTGCAGCCACCCCAGGCTTTCCAGCCAGCCTGAGAATGTGGGATTCTGCTCTCTAAACATCCAACACCTTCCGCCCTCGCCCCCGCCGCACCGTTAGTGACTGTGTGAAATGGAATCGCCTCTCCACTCTGGAATCGTTGGGCAGCTTGAAAATGATCTTAACACTCTGTGGGTCATCGGGATGCGGCTCTGGGGGAAGGCACTCTGATTTGCGCTCCTTCTCCTCCTGCAGAGTCTGAAAAGCAACATGGAAGATCAGAGCAACAGGCTTGCCTAGAGCAGGCCTCAATGCCGAGGCACCTCGTGTCCTGCCTGGGAGACAACATGCTCCAGGAAGCTCCAGAGAAGGATGGAAGAGTTGATGCAGGACTATATGAACTCAGCACCTGATTGGAAACCATGGGGCAGGCTGAGTTAAGGACACCACCCGAGAAGGGAGGAAGTACGAGAGTGGGATACTAGCCAAAAACTAACAGGAAGCAGCAGCGTTGCTACTGTGCTTCCCAGGCACACATCCTCACCTGTCGCCGTCTCTCCTCTGCTAGCATTTGCTGCTGCACCTCTTCTTCCTTCCTCTTCTTCCTCTCCCGTTCCTCCTTTTTCTTGCGTTCCTTTTCCTGATCCGCCCGCAAGGAAGCCAGGTACGCCTCATCCTGCTGCTGCCTCAGAACCTGAGTTTGGTTTCTCTCTTCCCTGCAAATATCAGGGAACGAGGGGCGGTTAATACCGACACACAGGCAGGGCACTGGTGGGCAAGAGGAGCACTAACACTTCTGAAAGGAGGAGCTCACAGACAGCGTGGAAGGTTCCTTTCTGAGGGCCGAATGTTTCACGCTCCTGAAGGAGAGGCTGAGTTCTCTATTGTGACTAGTCCCTGGCACAGATGGCCTTGATTTAAGGCAAGCGAACAGACGCATTGGGCTCTGAATCAATGCACAAACAAGGGATTCAGCTTGGACAAGTGAGTGCATTGCAGAATGAAGTGCAGCCCATAGCGAGCCCCCCTCAATCAGATGGGACTCACTCCACTGGGAACTTCCAACGCCACCAGGGAAGTAGTAAGGAGGCTTACACTTCCCAGCCTAGTACCTTTCCAGGCGCTCTGACACCAAGTACGTCTGGTTGGCATCCATGATGAACGTCAGCTGGTTAATGAGGTCATCAGGCTGGATGAGGCCTTCTAGCCGTCCCACCACCGTCATTCTGCGATCTCTCAGCATGATCATGGCCAGGAATGGGTACGTGTTCTCACGGAGAGCCTGGGACACTGGGAGAGGCACAGAAACCACCGTCACTGCTGGCAGTGCCAACAGAGAGGCCACAGGGTCCTAATAATAGTATTGCCTCGCTCCCCACGTCTCCAGAGATGGGTAGCTTCCACTGCCACTGTCCTGCCAGTCCCTTTGCTAGACAGAGATGGCTTTGGACCCTATGCCTAGCACACATCGCTTTTTAAAAGCAATCTGTAAATCGGCAAAGCTAAGACACAGAATATCAGCCAAGACAGACGGCAGAGGTGTTCTTACTGAGCAAGTGACACCTTCAGGGGCTCACTAGCCTGGCAGTCCCACTGCAACGCCAAGGGGAACATCCAGGTTCAAGTCTTGGACCCAGTGGCTCACTCTGTGGGCCATGAAGGATCTACACTACCAGAGAAGCCGCTCTTTCAGTCACTGTTCAGCACAGCCCTTCCCAGGCACACTAAAGGACAGGTATCAATTGTTCTGAAAGGATTTTTATGTTACAATTAGTGGCATGATGCAGAACCTCACTGTGGACAAATAGGGGGATATTCTCACCCTATGTCCACTCCTAAGGAGGACCAGCTTGAGAAATGAGGGGAACCCCCCCCAAAGAAATCACCTGTGGCCATTGTGTCCATCAGCACAATTCAAACCACTGTCACGCGTGGTGGTGACTAGGCACCTGCTTGCCTGATGCCAGGGCCACTTCAGGAAGCCAGCATGTTTACTGCAAAGCTCTGCTCAGCCAGGGTTGTGAAACAACCAGTGTTAGAAGTCTCCATGGGCTACAGCACTAGTCTCAATATGGTACGTCCTCTGTTATGCAGAATGTGGTATGGATTAGCCCTGCTCCACTCAGCATAGTCAGGTATCACAGGGAGCTCCCCGGGACCTATCACTTACTCCCTAGCATGGGGAAATCACCACCCATGCAGAACAGGCACAGACTGTCTGCAATAACAATCTGTTTATTCCAGAGTCACCAAGAAACGGGACGCTTTCAGCAGGGGGGACGCTCACCTCGGTACCCCTCCGGTTTGTTTGTGGAGCATGCCCAGAAAAGCACCCTAGTGTTGATGAGGGCGATCACCTCAGGTGCACATAGCGTGTTGCTGGAGGAAGAGAAGAGATGGCACACATGAAGCTGTGTCCAAAACAGACAGTTATTTAAGAAAACTCTCTCCAACCTACCGACAGAATTCATCTGAGTCTTGGTGGTCATCACCGTGAAGATAAACCAACAGGAAGCGCAGCTCCCGCTTGGCGTCATTCAGTGCCTTGGGAAGAAGCACAGCAAACCTGGAGTTAGAGGGGCCCAGAACATTGGGACTGCTGCATCGGTATTTGAGTGAAACAGGCACGTCAGAGGCAGATTACCAGGGAAACCAGTTTTCAATCTAATGTGGTATTAACTGAAGAGCATGCAATAGAGGAAGAATATGCCAGACCTCCCTTCGTAGCAGTGCGCTCAGCAAATTCTCCACACGCAGGAGAAAGGAATTCTTGAATGTGCTTTCCTTGCTATTCCTCGTCAGGCCAGGCCTTTGGAGAATGCTGAGTAAAGCACTGCGCACCCAGTTACCCCGGAGAATTCCTCTGCTCCAGACTCCAGTAGGACTCTCATGGTCCAGAATCATGTGCGGTTTTTAACTCCATTTTCTACTTTGGATGATATAGGATCCGATCTTCAGAACAGATCAATTGAGACAAGTTATTAAGCTGACCTCTGTAACTCCCCCCTTCTCTGCTGAAACACTTCACTTATGTAGTCGCCTGAGCATTTCTCAGTGAGACCAGCAGTGTCAGTAGACAATGGACTCTGTTTAATTGGCCCCGAGTTTCTGATTGCTATGCAGCAATTAGGCTAGGTTCTAAGCATGGACCCTTGTTCCCAGGAGAGCAGGGGCAGAGAATGACCTCAGCCCCTAAGTGGTGCTAAGGAGATATAGGTCTGCAATGCTCTCTGCCACTCAGGAAGTAATGCTGATCCAGCTGCCTGCTGGAAGGGTCTGCCCCAACAAAGGAGTTTGTACGTGTTGGGGCTGGGACTGAAAGGGGGCTGGGGGAGACAGACATGCTAGGGAGCCCCTCTTCTTCTTGGAAGGACCATCACCCAAATCTAAAAAAAGGATTTGTTCTGTCCTTTTACCTCATGTATTCAAAGGTGCCCCTTCCCCAAGTTTCTGAAGTTACTGGACTAAATTCCATCCAGACTTACACCTCAGTGCAAACCCCGTAACTTCCAATGGGGTGTATATCAGGACAGACTTTGGCCCACTATGTCAACTTATAAAACCAATACTAGCAGAATGAAAGAAGTAGTGTGGGCTTCAGAACCACAGAGACAGTTGAACTGTAAGATCAGTTTTTCCTTCCTGGCATGTCACCCAGCCTGGCAGAGACCCCACTGTGGCAAATACCTGCAGTGGAATGGATTCAGTTTTCTAATACACTCGTAATCAAGATGTCCGTTACTTGTTACTGAGTTTGAACATTAGTACTGGACTTTTTAAATGTACAATGGCTTTGCCATTCGTCTTACAAGCCAGCATACCAGGCAATGTCATTAAGACAATGTCATGTACCTTTGCACCAACATGCTGTACTGACCTGGCTGTATGTTCCCTGGTAGAAGACAGGGTGAAGCCTCCCATATTTTTCCTCAAACATATGAATAAACGAAACAATGTCACCCACTGGGTCTGTGACCCTACTACGAGGATCAGGGCGTATAAAACGCAGTGCACACCTAGGAGAGAAGCAAAGAACACTGGAAATTCAGCTTTCCGACTGTCTGAAGAACTTTTTCTGGTCACCAGTTACAGCCAAGGCATGGACTACTCCATCTAGAGACCACAGTGATGAGCCCTTAGAGAAAACCTAGCCAGCTGAAGTTCCATGTTCCAAGGCATCACCCGATTGCCAGAGGTTAGGAAGGGTTTCCTCACCTGCACTCCCTCCATGAGCAGCATTATATGACTGTCCAGGCGGTCGTGTGTGTGTGTGTGGTTCAACAGCCTCTCAAACATCAGGTGTAAAACACAGCCAGAGAAGGGTTCATTGGTCTGATTTTGGCTGGCAATCCACACGAAGTTTATCAGGACAAGTCTTTTCCAGAACGGAGGGTCTAATGCAGAACTGTTTATTTTAGGGAGCTGCTGGAATTGATTACCACCCCAGCGAGCAAATAATTAAATCCAAGATTTAAACACAAATCTATTGTACCAACTGGTGCAGAGTTATTATTTATTATATATTATTTATACGTTATCTGGCATCAGGTAGCTCTCAATCTGCTCAGTTCACTGAAGCACGAGGCAGTGTTATGCTGTAGCAAGCCTTGTTTAGGGAAATGGTTAATCCCACTTTCCCTGGGAGCCTAGCCAGTGGGAAGTAGGTAAAGGTCCATGAACTGTCACAATGACCTGTTACATAGGATGGTTTAAGAAAGATTTAAGGGGACAGACTGAATTAATTTAAACTAAGAGGGTCTACAGATATTCCTGAAGGACTGTGTTAATTACTACTGGTAAACAAAACGAATAGGAAACTGGAAATCAATGGACCAAAACTGGTGCTTCTGAAATTAGGTCTAATTGGTGGGCAAAATGGACCACTTCACCCATCATCCTTCTTGGGGTCCTTAAAGAGGAATGAGGGAGAAAAAGGGAAGCCACTTCTTTCAACACAGCAGCTGTGGTGGAAGGATTTTTCTTTTACTGTGACACCCAGACCTTGATACTCCAGTGGCGACACTACACCATCATCGTTGCACCAGTGAGACAGACTGACTGAATAAGAGACTTTAAACAATACTAATCCACTCAAAAAAAGGACTTGGATAGGTTTTGATTAAGTTTGTTTGCATAACCACTCAATTTATGTCAGTTTCGATGCTTTTTGCCTTGTTTTGATTTCTTTTCCTTTTGGGTGTTTCAGTTAATACATTTCTAGCCTTTGGCACGTATTTCCCAATGTGTTTGCCATGGTATTAAGCAGGCTGAAGTCTCTGTATACCAAATCCTAAACCTTGTTTAAAACTGTTAAGTGCTGGGCAGTGATACAGTCATGGTAACGCCTTTGACTTTTTGGGCCCATACATTGTCTACATTAATATAGCATATCCTGGAGAAACAGCCAGAGGGCACAGCAGGAGAGACAGGGCAGGCCCATTGGACATTCTATTTTAAACAGTCACCACCTGACGACTGCCCCTTCATCCCCTCTTAACACCATACCCAACTACATCATAGGGTGGGCAGAATGAAGAAGTCCCTTTGGGACAGCAGTGGTGAAATGTGATCAGGGCACCAGGAGAAATGGAAAAAGGGGGTGTGTGATTTGAAGAAATCAATAAAGGAATATATCTTGTAAATGACATTACTTTAAAGTTTTACTTATCTTGTTTGTCTTGGCTTTTTAGGCAAGGACTGTGTTATTCTATGTGCTAATACAGCACCTAACAATGGGAAGGTGGTTCTGAGGGGAATCTTTGGGCATACCTCAACAGATAATAAGTGTGCCCATTCCTTGTTTAGTCTCCACTGTTTAATATTTATGGACTGCAAGCGTCACCCTGATTTTGAGCTGGGATTAAATATATTTGTTTCCTTTGCAGATTCATAAACACTGCTAGGAATAGAATCATAAAATCGTAGGGCTGGAAGGGACCTTAAGAGGTCATCAAGTCCTGCCTCAGCATAGCGGGCTGGACCAAGTAAGCCTGGACCATCCCTGACAAGAGTTTTTCCAACCTGTTCTTAAAAACCTCCAATAATGGATTCCACGGCTTCCCCTAGAAGCCTAGTCCAGAGCATAACTACCCTTATAATTAAAAGGTTTTTCCTAATTAACCTAAATCTCCCCTGCTGCAGATTAAGGCCATTACTTGTGGTCCTACCTTCAGTGGACATGAGGCACAATTGATCATTGTCTTGTTTATGATGGCCCTTAATGTATTTGAAGACTTATCAGGTCCCCTCTTAGTCTTCTTTTCTGAAGCCTAAACAGGCCCCCCGCCCCCTTTTTTTTATCCTTTCTAAACCTTTTATCATTTTTGCTGCTCTCCTCTGGACTTATTCCAGTTTGTCCAGTGTTTCCTAAGGTGTGGCACCCGGAACTGGGCATGGTACTCCAGCTGAGGCCTCACCAGTGCTGAGTAGAGGGACAATTACTTCAGGCATCTTCCATATGATATTCTGTTAATAAACCCCAGAATGATGTTAACCTTTTTCACAGCTGCCTCTCACCGTTCACTCATTCAATTTGTAATCCACTATAACCCCCAGATACGTTTTAGAAATACCACTTTGACAGTTATTCCCCCTTTTGTTGTAGTGCATTAGATTTTTCCTTCTTAAGTGAAGCACTTTGCACTTATCTTTACTGAATTGCATCCTGTTGAATTCAGACCAATTCTCTAAATTGTCAGTCATTTCCAACTCTAATCCTGTCCTCCAAACTGCTTGAAAATCCTCCAAGTTTGTCATCTGCAAATTTTATAAGCATATTCTCCACTCCATTATCCAAGATATTAATGGAAATATTGACTAGTATCAGATCCAAGACTGACCCCTGTGGAATCCCACTAGATAAGCCCTCCTAGTTTGACAGCGAACCCTTGATAATTACTCTTGAGTACGGTCTTTCACCAGTTCTGCAGCCCCTCGTACTAATTTCATCTAGACATTTCCCTAGTTTGCTTATGAGAATGTCACATGGGACTGTGTCAAAAGCCTTATGAAAATCAGGATATATCATATCTACTGTTCCCCCCCTTCCCCCCAATCCACTAGACTCAACCCTGTCAAAGGAGGAAACTGAGTTGGTTTGGCATTTGTTCTTGACAAATCCATGCTGGCAAGTCCTTATAACCCTATTACCTACTAGGTGCTCACAAAATGATTGTTTAATAATTTATTCCAGTATATTTCCAGTATTGAAGTTAGGCTGGCTGGTCTATAATTCCTGGGTCCTCTTTGTTCCCCCTTTTAAAGAAAGATACAGTATTGCCCTTCTCCAGTCCTCTGCAACCTCACCCATCCTCCATAAATTCTCAAAGATAATACTTATCTAAAATCTGTTTTCTGCTATACTACATTCATTCCTTATTAACTATCATGTTCTAGGTCTCCAAGCCACAGAAACCATGCAGTGCTACAGAGAACTTTGGATGTGTAAGTAACTATTTAATTAATATAAAACTTGATGTCTTATTGCACTTAAAGTTCCAGCCAAAAGCAGCAGAGCCACACTTGGAGTTAGATTTGCCTTGTTACAATCAATAAGCAGCCCTGCACAAAAAGTACTTACCTCAATATATCAAGTAACGTGTAATAGGTTAATCGGAATGGAAGCATTATCAAGTAGTAACCCCATCCCAACAGGCCCTGAAATTACAAACAAACAGAGCTCGGTATAAACATGCCGCAATATATATGAAACAGAGCATGACCTAGTGCTCTGAACACAGGCCTGCAAGCGGTGACTTGCTGTGTGACCTTGGGCAAGTCATTTATGCCAAATTTTCTGAGTGGTCACTGATAAGTGCCTCACTTTGAGAGCCCAACCTGAGATGTTTTAGGCACCCAAAATCAGTGGCCACTTTCAAAAAATTGGGCTTTCACCTTTCATCTCACTTCCCCTCACTGTGAAATAAGGAAAACAGCACTTGCTCATCATACAGGGGTTCTGTGAAGATTGAAATGTTATACAAGTGCTACGTATTATTAATCTGCAGTTGGGCAAATTGGCATCGTATATTAGCATACATAAAACACATAGCATCAGTTCAGCAGGCAAACACACCGTCCTACAGCAAGACTGCAGGAAACAGATTTTCATTTTAGTTGAATTGGGACAACTGAGTTGGAGTTCTGCTCTGACCTGACTCCAAGCTATATGGACAGGAAGGAGTTTGCTGTGTACTGCGAAAAATACTAGAAAGGAAAACGTCCATAGTAATAATGATGGGGGAAAGAATAGTTCTGCCCAGAGAGCAGCACTGCCTGTAGCTTTCAAGAGAAAATATTTAGAAACAAGATAGCAAATCTGCTAAGGAAACGAAGAGCTCCTTTCCCTGTTGGCATGTTCCTTTGCTTCTTCAGAGATATCAGCCATTCCACACGGAGAGACAAACCCAAACTAGGAAAACACTTGCCCTTGGTTGCGGTCTTGAAACAACATAGCTGTAGATCCTGTGGTCAGCTGTATTGACCTGCAACGGCCGGGATGGAGGTGGATTGAAGACACTTGGGACACCCTCTTGCTCATTCAACCGGTCCTGTACAGCTGCCTGTTATAGGAGGTGCAGCAAAAGGAGCCCATCAGAAGTTGCAATGGATACATGGAGGTTAGAGAAAATACACTCATTCCATTCTGAAATTTGTGGTAGGTGTTAGTTGTCCCTGTGCCTAAAGCACTGGGCATGTGCAACTTAACACATCTAAACAAAGTCACTGCTGCCAGCTTCTAGGCTAGGTGTTTCCAAGGTGCCTCATATTTGTACAACACTGAGCATACATGGTGTCGTACAATTGGAGAGCTGTGCCAAACAAGTGATCTGTTCATAGCCCTAAGTCACAGTCGAGGGGCTCAAAGTGGTAGTATAGGAAAAATGCAGGCAATGGCAGGGTGTCATACATGGGATGTTAGGCACCATTAGGAAAGGGATAGATAATGAAACAGAAAATATCATAATGCCATTATATAAATCCATGGCGCACCCACCCCTTGAATACTGAATGCAATTCTGTTCACCCCTTCTCAAAAAGATATATTCGAATTGGAAAAAGTACAGAGAAGGACAACAAAAATGGTTAGGGATCTGAAACAGCTTCTATAGGAGGAGGGATTAAAAAACTAGGACTGTTCAGTTTAGAAAAGAGACTACTAAAGGGGGATATGATAGAGGTTTATAGAATCATGAATGGTATGGAGAAAAAGTGTTATTTACGCGGGGTCCCTCAATGAAAGTAACAGGCAGCAGGTTTAAAAACAAACAAAGTACTTCTTCACACAATGCATAGCCAGCCTGTGGACCTCGTTGCAAGGGGAAGTTGTGAAGGTCAAAAGCCTAACTGGGCTCCTAAAAGAACTAGATAAGGTCATAAAGATTCAGTATGGCAGAAAAACAATTCTGGCAGCTTCACTGTAATGGACCAAAGTGGCAATAAGAAGCAGCAGCTATACAGACTAACATGGCTACCCTTCTGGAACTATACAGCATATGTGACTGGGCTCAATTCAGTTCATAGCTGTGGTGACACAGAAATTTGGGGAATACTTTTAGGATTCTGCTGTGTGCTTCAGTGTCCCTGTTTGCTTTGCACTGTTATGCACAGAGGTTGAAGAGTTATAAAGCTCTTTGGAAAGAGTGGAGGACACGAGGTGTGTGCATCACATACCTGTTTGGGTCCTTCAAGGACTGGCTGAAACCAACCCATATCAATATCATCATGCATCTGACAAAGTGGGTTGCAGCCCACGAAAGCTTATGCCTGCAGAAATGTGTTAGTCTTTAAAGTGCTACAGGACTCTCGTTTTTGCTGTATGCAGACTAACACGGCTACCCCTCTGGAACAACAATGGGAACCCCAGAGCCAGGACGTTCACACCTAGCAATCAACAGCCTAGACGAAAAGATTTCCCCCAACCCCTCTGCAGGAAAGCAGAGCAAAGGTCTCAGGTAGGGAACAAAGTGAGAAGTGTCCTGGGGCTGGGTTATGAGCTGGCCTGTGGAGAAATACTCACCTGACTGGGAGGAAGGAGAAAGAGACAGAGACTGGAAGAGAGCCAATATAACTTTGATGGCAGCATGGTTCAAGGGAGCCCTGGCCTGGCATTGGCCAGGCTGAATTCTCTCTTAACCTTTGTCTTTCTTTGCTAGCCTAAGGTTTTCAGATTCTGTATGCCAGGTGACTTTGTTTTGAAAAGACCACCTGGGTAGCTGCAAATACTCACTGAGAGTATTGCTTTCTGAAGGGGCACAGTACAAGCCTCTCGCAGGAGTCTGGATGGGCTACATTTGTTGCCATGAAGACAAAGGGATTTATGATGCCTGAAGGTCCAGTTTTGGTGTCTTGGAGTCCATGGGCCTGCCCCCCTGGAACCATGCATATCCTTGGAACCTAGCACACTAAAGTGATCACTTCCAAGGGACTGGTGACAGGCTGGGACATAGACCAGACTCTGGGGGCTCAGTAAAAGCTGCCATCCCGTTTCCCAACATTAGCGAGGTCTGAATGCATCCACTAGGTATGTGTTTCCTGACACTTGGGAGACCAAGAGTAAAGGAATAGGAGATAAAGAACTGCAGGTTAGACAGACTGGGGGATACAATTTCAGTTCAATGCGCAACTCAATACGAATGGAAATTGTGAACTACCATAATTAAATGAGACCACTCAAGATTCTTAACAATAAAGGAAAAAACGTTGCTTAGGAGGCTGTTTAGGAGCTTTGCAGATGAATTTTGGAGTGTAAGCATACTGCTTTTATAACACAACCTTGATATAATTACTCATGCCATTACAAGGATCCTTTGAGAGATGAAATTCTACTTTGGGAGACCCACAATCAGACTCTTCATCTAAGTAGCTGGAAAGAAAGGTGCCCCAAGTATAATTCTAATGGTTACCTCTATGTTCCAGTTGTGTTGCTCCAGGGTATGACGACATTGGTCCATTGACTCTATGCCAGTCAAGTCCTGGGGAAGGAGGAGAAAAAAACCAATGGATGAGTGTAATAATTCCATAGTTCATTGCTGTATTTGAACAGACGGGTATTACCATAATACAAAATGAATAACCAGAACCTTTGGTTTAAAAAGCTTGCCCTCCCAATTCAGCACTGAACACTTCCGGATGTTGCTCCTGAAAATCAAGCAACTTCTGTAAGTATTCTTATTTCTTCTGTGAAATGCTGAACTCTTATACTGGACAGTCTACAAATACTAAGTAATCCTCGACACTTCTGCAAGGTAGGTAAGGATCTTACTCATTACTGGCTTTTAGCCCAACTGAGAAATCCAATAAGCCTTACTACCCGTGAGCCTTCCCTTCCACCCTAGAAGGAATGGGAGGCTACTCCTAAAAATCAATATGCACAAATGTCAGCTCCTTCCTAACTGGGAGTGAGGGAAGCCATTAGCAAACCTTCAAGTTCTTTACTTCAGTCACAATTCATTGCAACTGTAAAGCAATTCAGGTGAAATGAGTGATATATTGAAGATGTGGCATTTTTCAACTTTACAGTATATGCTGTAGTGTACATTGTCATCCTGGTTACACAGATATAACACTCTAAACATAGACTCAGAGATGATGAGGGTTGGAAGGGATCCCAGGAGGTATCTAGTCCAACCTCCTGCTCAAAGCAGGACTAACCTCAGCTAAATCATCCTAGCCAGGGCTTTGTCACCTTACAGGAAGGTGAGTGGCAAAGGAAGAAAATTATTCATTTTAGTTATGCCTTCCAAAGCGTATTGACTGTTTTAAGCCAGAGTCCATTGTGTCCCATTCTACCTCCTTTCTTGTACCAACCCCTTCAGCAAGGAGATCTCTTGCAAAGCCAAAGTTTACAGAAATTAAGTAGCTCATAATCTGGCCTGACTTTCTCTCTGCATAGATGGTTTCACTTTCTTTCCTATCACATGTGGCTTGAAAAATTTAGTGGACATCTCCAAGCTCTGGGATCAAACCTGCTGGCCAGAGATAGAGTCTAAAGAAAATGGTAGACCCACAATGTCGGTGAGGAATACTCTGGTGAAAAGCCCAGGCTCTCCACTCCTATCTCGAGCTGCTAAGGAATCGGGGATGCTGAGATACCTACTAAGACGCTGTGAGGATTTGCAATTAGAAGGTGGCTGATAGCATTGAGGACATGGCTGCTTGCTGTGACAGCCCCTAATGCCTACACTGCACATGACTGATCACAGATGAAGCCTCCTGAGATACGGTGGAATTGTTAGTTATCCAAATGCAAGGAGGATCATGTCTACCATTTGGACTTCCAATTCTGTGAAAGAGCAGGACAAGCTCTCACTAATTCAGTTCTCATTCAACAACTGATAACATTTTTGGTTAAGTTTGGTTTCTTATCTTGATTTGAGCCTTACAGAAACTTGGCCAGGTCTAGGGAGTCTTTGCTTTCTGTAACCCGCCATGTAAGATAGCTTGGCTTTACTGCAAGAGGCAGCATGCTGTGGCTGTGAAGGTGGAGTTGTAATTTGATATAAATCCCTTTAGGCAGTCCACAATTACAGCCATCCATTTTCTACATCTGTGCACCTTTCACACCTGTTCACTCTTGCGATTCCTGTTTAGTTTTGCTTGCTGTCTCCCCAAGTTACTTGTATCTTTTAACAGACTGTCAGTTCCTCCTGAAAACGTTTGGCTGTCCAACTGAGAATGTACTGAGGGTCAAGAGACTGAAGACAGATGGCCCATCTGTTTTAGGAACCTGAGATTTTTCTCCTCACCCTCTAACATTTTGGATTCTCCCCCAACTATTAATTCACCTTGTAAACCAGAGCAGTGCTTGAGATTTAGCACTTGGACCAAATCAGGATTCTGTTGCTCCTATGCATGCTTACTACCCCAGTCTGCTTTTTGCCACAGCTACAAGACTGGACCTCTTCTAAAGTTAGAAGAATACAGAAGTTCAGTTTGTCTTTCACCTAAAAGATTTCATGGTCATTCAGAATGATTAGTTTTCCTCATTAGCCTGACACCACTCAATGATAGCAGAAATACAAAAATATAATCACAGGCCTCTGACTGCAGCTTTAAGTCAGGCCTGGTCTCTACTAAAAAGTTATATCATCCCAGCTACATCACTCGGGTGTGAAAAATCCAAACCACCTGAGTGACACAGTTAAGCCGACCAAACACCTGGTATCTTCCATTGACCTAGCTTCCGCTTCTTGGAGAGATGGATTAACCATGTTGACAGGAGAACTTCTCCTGTCACATAACTGTGTCTACACTGAAGTGTTAAAGTGGCATAGCTACAGCAGCAGTTCCAATGTTCAGGTGTTTCTAGCCTGGTATTCTTGTTCATT
Organism: Mesoclemmys tuberculata; assembly: GCA_007922155.1. Classification (NCBI taxonomy): domain Eukaryota; kingdom Metazoa; phylum Chordata; order Testudines; family Chelidae; genus Mesoclemmys; species Mesoclemmys tuberculata. The sequence goes on along the minus strand of ML675615.1, from coordinate 32,011,824 downwards.
TGAAATCTCCAATTCAAATGACACCGGCTTTTGTTGCTGAAATATCTTATCAGTGAGTTGCATGACCATTAAGTCTCTGGTTTAAGGATCTTTTAAAAAAATTTGCTGTCATTCAACTAAATTCCATACTTTTAAGCCCAGCCACACTTCACTGTCCGCTATTACAGAACTATCCTGCCGAAGTAAGGGCATGGATAACAAGCTATGTTCCTAAGGGGATGTCTACACTACAGACCCTCGCCTCCACAAATTATGTTGGCATAAAGCCACTGCAGTTAGTATATTGCTTGTGTGTGTTCATATTTGGCTCCTTGTGGTGGTGCTGTGTGTACTGACGAAGAGTACAATATGTCAATGCACAGCACGGTGCCCCAGGGGTAGCTATCCTAGTGCGCAGCCCAACACCATCCAGCACAGTCTTTTGGGAAGTTTTGGCAATGAACGGTAGGGCAGAAGCTAGTTGTGCAGGGGTGACTAGCAGTGAGGGGTCAATTTCCCAGCATAGTCTCTATTCCATGTCATCTACACTCCACAATTTTCACCCATTTTAAAAATCCTATAAACCCATGCAGCCCTCTTTGCTGTCCACCATCTCTGACAGAAGCATGGTGCCTGAACAGCTCTGCACTATTGTCATAAGCATTGCAAACACAGAACACATGATCCTCCAGTATTTGCAGAGCTGCAAGAAGAGCCTCGGGGAACACGACCATTTGTTGGAGGACAGATTTCTGAGAGACACAGGAAGAGCCAATTCAGGATTGGTGATGGCATTCATGAAGCAATTGTAAGTGGTGGAATGCCACTTCCGGGCCTGAGTGAAGCACTGGAGCCAGCACTGAGTGGTGGGATAGCATCGTAATGCAGGTCTGGGATGATGAGCAGTGGCTGCCAAAACCTTTCGGATGCACAAGGCCACATTCCTGGATCTGTGCGCCGAGCTTGCCCCAGCCCTCCAGCACAGAGACACCAGAACAGGAGCTGCATGGACAGAGGAGAAGTGAGTGGGGATCGCACTGTAGTAATCCACACTGCTGGACTGCTACCAATCAGTGAGAAATCATTTTAGAGCTGGAAAAACCACTATGGGGGCCATTGTCCTGCAAATGCGCAGGGCACAGATTGTTTCTGGATATGCAGGACTGTGATTCTCAGCAACATGTAGGACACAGTGGACTGATTTGCAGCCATGGAATTCTCAAACAGTTGTGGAAGAATCGACAGGACACACATCCCTATTTTGGCCACAGAGTATGTCATCTCACAGGGTTATTTTTCTATGGTTATGCAAGCTTTGGTAGATCACTGGGGACAATTCATCAACATCAATGTTGGCTGGTCAGGGAAGGTGCATGATGCTAGCATCTCTAGGAACACAGCGCTGTACAAAGCTACAACAGGTGCTCTCTTTCCCAACTGGCAGACAGTCATCTGCAGTGTTGAAATGCAAGAGCGATCCTGGGGACTCCCACCTACACATTACTCATGAAGCCGTACACCAGCCAACTCAACAGCAGCAAGGAAAGATTCAGCTACCAGCTCAGCAGGTGCAGAATGACAACTGCAATCTACTTTTGGTAGATTGAAGGGACGCTGATGCTGTTTACTCATATGACCGGATTTCGGTGAGAAAAAACCATCCCAACGGGTACAGCTGCCTGCTGTGTCCTGTATAGTATCTGTGAAGTAAAGAGGGAAAGTTGTCACGAGGGTGCAGGCAGAGTAGCTGTCTGCTGAGTTTGAACATCCAGACACACGGGCTATCAGATGAGCTCACCAAGGAGCTATAAACTTAGGGAAGCTTTGAAAGAGCACTTTAACAATGAGTCACAGTAATGTGCTGTGGTGTAATGAGCTCTATGTGGCCCTACTATTTGGGGGCCTGTTAGGAATTGTGTGGTGCTTGCTGTGCATTTAGAATTATTACAATACTGCTAGGCACTCTGCAGCATATGTGTACTATAAAGTTAATTATTTTCCAAATGAAATTTTATTGAGTAACAAAACCAATGCAAAGAGAACTCTGTGCAATTTAAAAGCAAAAACATCAAAAACTTAATACATTAATGGAACAGAACTTTACAAGGGGAAAGAACATTCACATCCATTCTAGCTACACATACAGCACACGTCCATGCATGTGAAGGTCTGTCTTTCCTTCAGGTCCCCCAGGGTGGAGTGGTAGGGGGAGGAATGCGGCCCCGATGTCACGTGGAATGTTGAAGGGAACCTAGGGAGGTGCTGAATGGCGTTCTCCATGAACTGCAAAGGGAAGCAAGCTCATGACTGTTGAGCTTGTAGGTCCACAAGAGTCTGCAACATTTGTGCGTGCTGCCAGAGAAGCCCCATTATGCCGTGGTGCATCTCCCTCTCTTTTCCTGCACTTTTCTTCTGTCTACTCGGTCCTTCTCTGTATAGTCTGCAATAGTCACCCTCCTGGCCCTCCGCTCTCAGCTCACTGGCTTGCATGATCTCACTGAGCATGTTATTCTGAGTTCTCTTCTTTCTATTCTTTATGTTGCTCAGTGTTGGGCCAGTGTGGAAGAGAAATCTCTTAAGGCAGCAACAGCAGCAGCTTCAGATAAAACACACACACAGAGGTATCACTGTCAGTACAGTTACAACAGAAAGCAAAAGATAAGATTCAGAACGCCCTTCCCTTGCTCCCTCAAAGTTTTAAACAAGACTACGTATCGACGCTAGGTTCATAGCACTTGTGCGTGGCACCAGAACCAGCCATGGTGCGTACGGCCTGCCAAGGTTGAAGAAAATGAGGAGGGAATTGCTCGGTTGCAAGAAACCATCAGCAGAGAGCAATGGCACTGAATACTGCAACCATTTTCCACACACAGTTGTGATTTTAGCTGAGATCTCACCCCTGAGAGTGACAAAGGCACAGAGAGCACAACCGCTGCTGGTGCCTGAACCCACCGGGGCCCATATGCTGCCAGCCTATTTACCAGAGTGGTGCCTGCTGAAGTTATTGATGACCGGCATGGGAAAAGGTCTTACTGAGAGGAAGAAATAAGGCTGCCATCCCTAGAAACTTTTGAGAGACAATTGCAGAATACCTCCAAGTAAGTTTCATCAAGGCCCTTTACGAAGATTCAAGGGACATCTCTGCGTACATACACCGCTCTTCATGCCTGAGCCTCACTGTACAGCGGAATGAAAAGCAGGTAACACCTCTGCCTCTCTTGGTTGTACCACTACCTTTTCTAGTAGGAGTAAGTTAATGAAAAGTTGATAGCTATGCCTATTAAGTTGGGGACACTATTGGTACATCACTGTCATGGGACATACATTTATACTCTTACCTGAGGCTCCTTCCCTTGCACTGGGCTCACCCATGAGCAGCTGCCAGGACTGACTGGAGTAGAGTCTCAAACATGTTTTTGCTCGCAGCGTAGCTGGACCCTCCAGTCACATGTCCCCCATCCTCCTTCTCCTTGCTGTTCATGCGAGGGGCCTGTGACCTGGGCTTCTCAGAGGTATCCAGAGTGTTGTGCAAGATGGTGGTGCGGCCTCTGCCAAGTAGGCATGCAGCTCTTTGTAAAAGCTGCAGGTATGCCTCCCGGGCCTTCTGATATGCCTGCTGCAGTTCCTTTGCTTTCACATGGCACTGCTACTGCTCTCTGTAATATCCCTTCTGCATTCCCCATGCAATTTGCTCATAGAGGTCTATGTTTGTATGGCTGGTCCGTAGCTGTGCTTGCATAGCCTCTTCTCCCCACAGGTCCCAGGAAAGCCAATATCTCCCATCTACTCCAAGTCAGAATGCATCTGGAGCATGTAGCTGTCATGGTCAGCTGGGCAGTTGCACACAATGGCAAGCTACTAGGTGTGCTCGCCCAGCTGGACAATCAGGAAAATGCAATTCAAAAATCTACAGGGTTTTATTAGGTGGTTAGGGGTGTAGTCTCTGTGACCCCTGGACAGTGGAGTTCACACTTGTGACTGGAGCGGTTGGTGTGGACATTGGAAAACAACTGCAGGAGGACTGTTAGGATCAACATACGCAATAGAGTGTCTACGCTTGCACTGTGTTGATCTCAGTACATCAAGCATAGCTCAGTGCCACTCGGGGAGGTGGTGTTACATGGCATGCTTACCTAGGTAGGAGACAAATGTAAGCATAGACACATGTACAACTAGGTTGTCGCCAGGTGGCTTACATCGCCCTAACTTTGTAGTGTAGATTAGTAGTCCTCAAAGTTATTTGATCACACTCCACTTCATGCCTGATGTATACAGTGGCGCTTCACTTCAATCAGTTTTGGCTTCTTTGTTTTTTCACTTGAGTTGTTTTATTTTCTGTTGCATGAATGAGCCAATGCTTCATTGTAATAAGAGCAAAAGCAAAACTGCGATTGTGGTCCATGCTTACACTTAAATATGCACACTACATCATAGCAAACAGATTAATGTACAGATGGCAATAACTTTGTAGCATGCTATGCAAGCTTAACAGAAATCAGTCAAAATGCACAGTGCCATCTAGAGACAAAAGCCCAGTGTCATCTGAGGACCTGATATGTCTGGAGGAATCAGCTTTTCTAGTTATTCACAGCCGTGGGTAAAATGTGCATGGCAAGTTTTTTTCCTAAAGCTTCTCTCACACACCCAAAATACATTCTGTCTCTTCTCCCCCCCCAGTTTGAGAACCTTTGGTATAGACCAGGCCTCAATGAATGTACATTCTGGATGCCTTTTCAAACCACTGGACCTGAGTGGACACAAACACACACTTCATCCCTGTGCCTGCTATTTGTCCAGGCATTGGGTTTTTACAATGGAGCCTGTAAACCTTTGAATAGCATGTGTTGTAAAGCACCTGATCACCACCTCTTTTAATAATCCTGAAATGTTGCTAGTGATTGTATATTTACAAGATTTAGAAACTTGTTTTCACACCTTTGTCTCTACAGATCTGGATTACTGCTGGGTGCTGTTAACAGGAGTGGCTGTTCTGACAGAACATTCTCTCCTTTTTAAGTTATGTAAAATACAAACGCAGTTTTAGGATGAAAAGCAAATATACACCACAGTTTGTTACCGAAGTTCTATTAGCTTTAAAGAATGTTGACCTTTATAATATTTGCAAAGGCCCTTACAGAGCTGGTTAGATGTGTATGTGTATGTTTTTGTTTTGTTTTTCTTCCAGGGGAAAGCAGGACCACAGTCCCCCACTACCACAAATTATGCACTCGAGTTTCCCGCATTTGGGGAAATCGCAGGGGTCAGCACTCCCACAGTGCAATGGATGAGCCTCGCCCTGGGAAAGCCACCTTCATGATCATGGTGTCTCCCCTGCCAGGTATGTTCTGGTGAGTGCTAATTCACAACACTATTTGCTGACCATCACTGTAGTATGATAGTTGTGTTCTTGGTGATATTCCAAGCCTTATCTACAACGTTCAGTGGGAACATTAGTGTAGATCATTGTACAACATTTTTACCACAATTTGCATTAGTACTCACACCATTGTTACAACCAGTGGAGACTTACAAGTGGTAGTGAAGCCATGGGAGGTTCCCCCCAAAACTGCCAGTGTACATGCAACCTCAGGTACTGGCATTAGCTTGTTAAACAACACTCTTTCTACTACCATGTTCCAATGTGGAGGCAGCATAGTTCAGAGATGTTTAAATCTTCTTGACTTTGAAAATAGTTTTCCACTAAATGTTAAGGCCCTGTATGACTACAGTTCAATCAAGAGCCATGTTTAAATAATTCCTGCTGGCAAAGTATTACACAATTTCCATATAGCTTGTAGGGTCCTTTGTATTAACAGCAACCCCCCCCCTTTTTTTTTACAATAGCTAGCAAGACCACTTTAGAAACCTGACGTAACCACCACTCGTTAGTTGCAATCAGCCTTAAATTCCAATATTTTTTGTGAATTTGTATGAGATTAATCACATAAGGGTTTTCCTGCAAGTTGCACTATCTACATGTAAGAAAAAGCACGTTTTATTAGACTTTAGTTTTAAGAGCCTAAATTACATTTTCAAACAATTCCACTTACCCATAATTTTCCTCTTTATTACTATAATTGCTTTAGTATCGGTTTCCCTCCCTCAGAGTTCTCTATACCTTCCATCACCAGAGTATCTATGTACTGTATCTCTTAGAATTCACCAGGTCTTGTCCTTTTTTCCTCAATGCATTTTACTCCTTACTCCACCTTTAGACAAATATAAAGAGATAAGAAAGAGGATAATCCCAGCAAACCAGCACTTGCAAAAAGGCTCACAACTTAAAATGGGAGTCCAGCAGAAGCTGAATTCAATAGATAAAAAGAAGCTTTAAAAACTGAAATACCAAGAACTACAAAAGCCCCATTAAAAACAAACATCTAGAAAATTCGACATTCGTCTCCCATATACCACTTCAACTTCATATATAAGATGCAGAACCCTAAGAAAATAGATTGAAGCGGCTTTGTGAAGCAATAATCTGTTCCCTTCAATTTTGAGTTACAGATTAAAATACTGAATTTTTCAAACCAAAGCGGTGAGAAGTGAAATTCAATGTTTTAGTCGCATATTTGCTCAAGAGGTCAGTTCTAGCAAGCATAAAATTGTGGGGTTTTGTATATTAAGGCTTTAAGGAAGTTGCTCTTTCTCTGGCCAACTCAAATATTGAAACACATCACATAAAAGATGCAAGTCCATGCATCCTTATAACTGGCACTACTGTTAATTCCCAACCCACTGCCAAATTCCAGAGAATTATGTTTCCAAGGGCGAAAAGCATCTGACTTCTAGCAGCACAAAAGCCTTTCCGAAATCTTTCAGAAGAGAATTTCTTTGCAAGTGTGTTTATCAAGGGTTTTAGTATGTATGGTGATGCCCAAAGTATCAGAGGCTGTTTGCTAACAAGTTTCATATCTCCCCATTCCTCAAACTAAAGAGATGTTTAGGTTCGTTTTAGTCTTTTACTTAATTAATCTAGATGAAAGGCAGGTTCATTGCCCTTTTTTTTTTTTTTTGAGTGACACTATAGTTTTGAAAGCAACTTTCTTCTCATCACAATAGAAACTAGCCCATTCTGTATTTGCAAAGGAAAGCCAATGCTCAATCATCATTACACTAGGACAGTCAGAAGTTTGAGAATCAGGCCAGAAATGCCATAATGAACACGGATCAATAATGAAATTCTACAAAAGCAGCCTCACTCTTTGTTCTAGCTCTCAACAAACAGAACTGCATCTCTCTCTGGATTGCCCAAACCTACTCACATCCAGCTTTTCTCTACAGAGGTCCCAAAAGACAGCCCTTGACCAAAAAACAAAGTAAGAACCTTCTGTTTGCTCCTACAGTATAGGCTATGACAACTCACAAATACAAAAGCACTTGGTTTCTTTTCCATCACGCTTTTCCCAATTCTATCAAGCCATAATATATAGCACTTCTTAGAGACTCCTTCCAACTCCATTAGCTGCCTTCACCCACTCTTACCTCTGTGCCTTTCTCATTCTGTCCCTACGACTGATACAGTATCTAGGTCATCTGCCAGATACCTTCTCTCAATTTCCACACACTCCCCACTTTCCTTAACAGTTGTCTAAATTGTGTTTTCTTATATTGTAAGCAGGGTGGGTGGGTGGATATAAAGAGCCTTGTAAACATATGGTGCAATATAAATTACTTCCTATGCTTTACATTTTCACAGCACTGTATAGACTATTCAGAAACACTCAAACCTGTGCTGTCTGGTTTGTGAAATTTATCCTTTGGGGGCATCTACCAATCTGTAATGAGCAAAAATGTTTACAGTTTATTAAAACACATTTATACAATGCTGCACGAGTTCACCATCCCTGAAGTATATGTAAATATATGGCAAATTACATCAATTAAGTCCAGAGGTTGAAAAGTTACCCAATATCGAAACAGAGGGCCAAACCTACTGGCGTAAATATGAAAGATGAGCGTGGGGACCTCACCAATGAGGTCCAGGGGCAAACCTAGCGAAAAGCCAGTTCTTGTATCTCCAGCTGCTGAGAAGAGAGATGGTTCTGGCTATGAAGCCTGCTAGAGGACTTCATCTTTCATATCAGCATCTGGCTAGTATGTATCTTACAAATTTGTAACTCCTCTCCCTGTAGCTGTCTTCTTCTCCTCTTCCCTCCACGCTGACCCAGAGTCACTTAGCTGCTGCAAAGCAGGAGGAGGAAGAGGTCTCAATGTCGTACCCCAACCTTTTTTTTAATTCATTCCCCTTCTCCCTTATGAATAATGCTAGTCCACTCTTCTCTTCTTAATAGCATTCTAAAGCAGCAGCATGAAACAGACCTGATTCTTGACCATTTTGCTTCTCCCCGGGGTTTTAAAGCAGTGAAACTAATCAGAGCAGTTGCAGAGAAGCTGATGCTTTCTGTCTGAAGATTTAGGAACACATCATCAATGTTTAAGTTAGCTTCATAATTGGAAGGCTTTATTTACAAACAGAGGCTAGATTTTTTTTTAATGTATAAATTAAAATTTAAATTCTGTATAATTTAGATGACTTAAGGCTAGGGAAGATTTAACCCTTATCCCTAGAAAGGCAATTTTTAAATGCTGGTCACATCATTTTGGTGTATAAGTTACCATGCATATTTATGTTTGACTTAAAATAGAAACTATTTCTTGGCCAAAAAATAAACTGAAATTAAAGTTGAAAGAATCATTTACTTCTAGGGGGGAAAAAAACCCAAAACCTTGAAGAGAACTATAAATTTTCTCAATAAACACGTTAATGAGCCTGGAAATTCCAAGTTAAGGTTCCCCTTTAAAAAAATCCAAGCTACTGGTAAGTATACTAATGCACAGTTAACTCAAACCACCTTAACTACATCCCTCTTTCATTGGGGAATGATGAAAACAACAAAAAGTTGAGAAACATTATCCTTCTATCACCTGGTTTTGTTTTATCACAGACCTTAAACACTAATTACCTTTTGTTAATTATACAGCTGTTGTGCAGACTGCAGTCTTTTTTAAAGCAACAAATAGTCCATGTGTAATAGAACCTTTTAACCTTAACTCCAAGTTAAAGGGATTTTTTAATTAAGAAATTCCTTAGGTTTTTATAAACATTTAAGAAATTGAGTAATGACAAAAGTCCATGTGGACCTTCCAAGCCACACAGGGATGGGCTCAATTCCTTCCTATAGTCATACAGTGGAGGCAGGAGGCGGTCTCTTTCCATGTCTGCCAACATGGTTTCCCAACTAGCACTTCCCCATCAAGTTCATCTACATCTGGGCCATGCATGCTTTGTGAACACTCATGGGGTGGTCACACTTCCAGTATAAACTTATTAGCCCTGCACATTTTGAAGACACTTCTCCATAATGAGGCATCCCATTCTCTTAATCACAGTATCTCCAAATCAGCTTGGTTGATAGTACCCTGAACTAATACCCGGAATGCACAATTTCCAGTAAGCAGCTTGGTTTTGGTGAGGACTCAAAATCATGCTTATAACAGAAAGCCAATTTCTCCATAATTATGTATATAGTGCAACATTTGATCATAGCACCTTACGGACACAAAAGTGGCTGAACACTGCCTCACTATATGGGGGGGGGAAGAGAGAGAGAGAGAGAGAGTGTGTGTACACAAACTTTCTCCAATATCATCAAGCTGACAAGGAGAGAAAGGGTAGTTTTATAGCTAAAATACAGGACTGGGAATCTGAAGATCAGGGTTCATTTCCCACTCTGACACAGACTTTATTATTATTTGTATTGCAGTTGCACACAGGAGCCCCACTCATGGACCAGAACCTAATCTAAGAAATCACATACTTCATGCATGGCATTGGGCAAGTCACTATGCCTCACCTTGCTTCAGGTTCCCCTTTACAGAATGAGAATAATTATATTAACTAATTCGCCCCTCAGTAAATTAAGATTCATAAATCACCAAATTCCTTAGTGGCAAGGTGCTACTGAAATGCAAAGTAGCTGTAGGATTTGAAACATCTACTAAACAATACTAGCTAAAGGTTGATATGAAACATTGGAAGGCAGGAGGATGGGGGTAAAAGACCATCAACAAGGTCCAGGGGCAAAAGTTCCAATACTCTGACTGTTTATGGCTTTGCAAAACAGCATCCAATAGAATATATTATTAATCAATGTAATTTTAAGTCTTTATTGTAATGTTGTTTCATTGCTGCCAGGAGGGTTCTGAATAGCAGCAATTAAACTAACCAGTTTCTCAATGGCCACTTTGCTGGTGAACAAAACTTAGAAGCTGCAGCAGAAGTGCTGGAGTTGTCTGTAGACTTGACATGACAAGATTGCAATCAATCATATTTGGAAGGTGCTCACTTATGATCTTTAAAACAAGACTGGATATCTTTCTACAAGATATGTCCTAGAGCTACATGCTAATTATATATAACTAGGCTTACATGCTACGATGAGGAATGCAGCAGAAGAACCTATACAGAACAAAACTGAGTAGCTCAAACATAACTTGTGGCTGATTACTGGCTGAAGTTCTATGGCCTGTGATATACAGGTTAGAGTACATCATCACAAGGGTCCGTTGTGGACTTTTAAAAAAAAAAGTATGGCTCTTCAAAACACAAGGTTGGAAACCTATTTGACAAAGTGAATGATTATGTTCCAGAGAAAATGCCTGCTTAGTCCCCCGAGGGAAAGCTTCCCACTCACCACTAGCAAGTATGCAAGGAATTTCCAAGACCATGTCATTAAAGAGGCTGGGGCAGTCCCTGAAGGTTTTCCTGCAGGCAGGTGCACTGACTCATTCACAACGAATGACCAGAGTCCATGGCACACTGCAGAACAAGCCGATAGCCAAGTCCCTGCCCCGCGGCACCTGCCAACCCAAGCAGCCAGAGCCGGTCCCCAGGAGCGGTGCGGGGCTGCAGTGCTCTCGCTCGCTAGAGGGCTGGGCGGGCGCCGGGGGCAGGGGAAGGCGCTGTCCCTGTCCCGAGGCTGCACAGCCGTCGGGCCCCAGAAGCCGGGCCCCTTCACGTGCAGGTGCGGTCCCGAGCTGCAGCCCCTGGGAACGGCCCCGCGACCGGCGGCGCCCTATAAAGACTCAGGTCTTGCCCCGGGCCGGGCCGCGCTCTAGCTCCTCCGGCCGGGGCCGGGGCCGCGACCGGCTCGCCCCCGCCGGGCTCCGCGAGCGCTGGGGCCGCTAACGGGGGGCGGCGGCGGCCCCGGAGCCTCGCCGGGGAGGTCGGAGCCGGCTCCCTCACGCCACGGCGGGGCCCGGAGCTCGGCTGCCCCGCGGGCCGATACCTGGAACTGCAGCAGCTTCTCCGTCTGCTCCGCCGTCAGCTCCCGCTCCTCAGGCGCCGCCATTTTGCTGCCGCCTCTGACCCGCAGCGCCGTCACTCTCCGGAACTGACGTACCACGCGGCGGCCCGCGCGCACTTCCGTCTTCCGCCCTCCACGCTCCTCGGGCTGGCCAGGCCCGGCGCTAGCCGCGCGCCACTTCCCTGGCCTAGCCGGAAACGGCCGAGCGCCTTCCGGAGATCCCCGAACCTCACTCGGGATCGTCCGGAAATAGCCGAACCGTAGCACCTGTGCCACGTGATCTTTCCGTCGGAGGCTTCCGAGCTTTGCACGAAGCTTTCCGGAGATGCCCGAAAGCCGTGCCCGAGCGACTCGGGTGTTCGAAACTGGCCTGTGGCCAGAGCTGGCCCTGGCCCCGGTCCCCTGGGCAGCTGACTTGTGGGTCCAGCCCCAGCCCCAGCCGGCAGCAGCAGGCAGCGCCGCTGGGCTCGCTCCCCACACGGGGCGGGCTGCACGCTTGCAGGCCTGGGCAGCCTGTCCTGAGGCGCGGGGGCACCGCACCCCCAGCCCGCTGTCCCCGCTTCTGGCGGCCTCAGCGCCAGGTGCTGCAGGGGCAGGTGTGAGAGCCGTGCGGGGACAACGGGGGCATCTCTCCCGCGCCCCGCTGTCATGCCGGTGCCCGGTGGCGCGCCCCTGCCCGCTGTGACGGTGTCTCCCCGCGCGGCCCCTGCCCCGC
>ML675615.1:31984819-31999421 GCA_007922155.1 Mesoclemmys tuberculata | reverse complement strand
CCGGCCCGGCCCCGCCCCGCCCCGCCCCGCCGCCAGGCTCCGCCCGCCGCGCTCGGCAGTGACAGCGGCGCCCGGCCCGGCTCGGCTCGGCTCGGCTCGCTCCGTCCCCGGCGGGCGGGAGGCCCGACATGGCCGACGACTTCGGCTTCTTCTCGTCGTCGGAGAGCGGCGCCCCCGAGGAGGACCCCGCCGCCGCCTTCCTGGCCCAGCAGGAGAGCGAGATCGCCGGCATCGAGAACGACGAGGGCTTCGGGGCGGCCGACGGGGGCCCCGGGCAGGCCCCGGACGCGGGGGGTGAGTGAGTGGGGGCTCCCGGGCTGGGCCCCGGGCAGGCTGGGGGAGCAACGCTGGGGCTGGCGGGGCCGGGCGGGCTGTGCCCCCCAAGGGCGGGGGAGCCCCCGGCCCCCTGTGCATGACCCACAGCTGTGAGCGGGGGAGGCTTTGGCTTGAAAAGCGGCCCCCCCCGTGAGCCGGGCCCCTGTGCGGGGCTGGCCCGCTCTGCGCCCCGGAGCTGGCCCCACCTGAGGCCCCGAGCCCTGCTGGGCCCAGCCAGCGGCTGCTCCAGCCCGCTGACCAGGAGCCGGTTTCCGGGCAGGTGAGCGCAGCCCCATGGCTCGGGGCGGGGGGCTGAGCCAGGACCCCGGGGTTCCGTGCCCCACTGTGCCGTGGGGGGGCTGAGCGCAGCAGCCGGCCTGGGCAGACGGGCTCTCCGGGTGCCCAGCGCCCGTCTCTAAAGGACGTTGCTGTGGCATCGGCCGGGTGCAGGTGTTTCGAGGAGGGCCTGGCTGCCCCTTGCTTGGGGAGCCACGGGGAGGGCCGGTGCTGCTGGCTGTGGGCCCTGCTGTCCCAGCGCTGCTGGGGAATGGCCTTAATAAAGACCAGGGGGCAGCTGCCACTTCGAAGTGTGAAGTGCTCCTGGAGCTCCTGCCCCACAGGACTGGACCGAGGTCCGCCAGCCCGGCGACAGCACAGGCAGCAGCGGGCGAAGGGGAGCTGCCCCCGCGCTGCCCATCCTGCCCTGACCCCTCAGCCATGGAGAGGGAAGCTCAGGCTCTGTGGCGCATTCAGGCAGTGAGGGGCCCTGATGCTGGCTGGGGGTGGGCTGGTGAAGGAGGATGTCTGCTTGTCACATGTGACGCGAGCGCATCGGGGGCATGGAAGGCAGCGGGCCTAGCTCTCCTCACACCCGGCACAGGGCCCCGTCAGTGGGTTTCACAGCAGAGCCAGACTCTGGCTCAGGGAGACGTTGGGAGTGGCAGCTGGAAATGCTGACAGACAGGATCCAGCAAGCCAGCAGACTGGGAGTAGTCAGCTACTTAGGGTGGAGGGAAAGGGAGGGGTGCAGCTGGGCAGGGTTGAGAAGCAGCAACAGAGGGATCTAAGGCCCTGCAGAGGCTTTAGCAGGTGGCAGGGTAGAAGGTGGGAGTCTGCTTCCTCACCCCCCCCCCCACCAACAGCATCCCCTAGGGGCATTAGCTCAACTGTGAAGTTGTCTGTTCCCCAGAAGGGAGCTGTGAGCCCCATGGCTGGTCTGGCCCATGCCTAGCTGCATTGGCCGTGTGAAGTGTGGACGTGATGGGGGGTCCAGCTTGCCTGCATGTCATCCGGGGATAATCCAGAGCCTGCTCCAGGTGGAGGCAGGCCTCTGTTGAGTGCTCCACTAGCCCTCCGAGCCATGGAACTGCCTGGAATCTGGCTCCCCATCCTCCCTTTTCCCTGAATGCCTTCACCTGTGTAAGGATGAGTAATAACATTAGAAATTATTGATATGGGAGAAGACCAGATGCTGATTTAATCATAAATTCCTTTATTAAGTCCAAAGACCGAATGGTATTTTATACAACTGCTCTAAACGTGCCTGCCTGCCTAAAAATAAGCAATCGTTACGCCCGAGACAGTAATGATGATCGGTGTATTTACAAATTGGCCAGACTTAGGGAAAACCGTCTTCTTCTGGCATGCTCCAGCACGGGTGAGGTAGGGTCTGACAAAGAACCCTCAACTTGGTAACTTTATATCCTCCAACAAAGGTGGTCAGAGCCTGTTGCCACTTTGGCTCACAAATAATTGGAGACTGTCCACCCTAACTCCCAGATTTCGTCCAGACAGGATTTACCATCTCCCTTCTCCCAAAGTCTTTCCTCCTTATCACATCCCCTCCTTCCCTCTGTCCAGCAGCTCTTTCATTGCACCTGGGTTCACCTAGCCTTACTTTGAAGGTAGCAGGGGTATGTGGGAGAGCCTCTTGGAGATTCTTGTTGTCTCATTTAAAACCATCTGCAGTCCCGCCTGTGGTCAGAGGCCGCCTTTGTAGCAAGTTTCCCTGATCTCATTAATAATTGAAACAGAACTCTCCCTACTCCATTCTCTCTGGCCTTATTACTCATGACTTTCAAGGCCTTCCTTCTACTTGCTAGTCAAAGCCTTGCTTTATAGTGCAAATATTTTCTTAACCCAATCTCACTCTAGTTCTTTACTTTCATGTTTATTCTGCAGCCTAGCGGCTGGGAGCCTGGCCAACGTGCCCCACATGCTCGTATCTGGGACAGATCTCGCCACGGGGGGGAGACACGACAAGGATCATTCTGCCCATTATGTAGAGGGAGAAACTGAGCCACAGAGGGATGGGACCTGCCCAGTCATGGGGCGTCAGTGACAGTGCTGGGAGTGGAACCCAGATTTTCCAGTTCCCAGCCCTTAAGCACTGTACGTCCCTCCTCTAAGCTCTGCCCCGTTGAGGCATTTCCCCATGCATGGCACTGGGAGCCTCAGCAGCCGACTCTTTGGTGGTCTTTGTGGTCCCAACAGCAGCACCACCACCCATGTGCTGGACTGGCATTGCAGGTTGCCCTGCGAAAGGACCTGGAACCCCTCCGTGGGGAAGCTGTGTCCTTCCTGCCTCCCAGATGCAAAGTGGAGTCAAAGTGGTCCAGCCTCTGTGAGGGATTCCCAGCAGCTGGTTGGAGGGTTCTCAGCTGATGGCCCCTCTGAGTGACCAATCGCATGTGCCCATGTGTGACCCCTCAGCCTTGCGCTTGGTTGGAATGTTTGAAAGCTGGGGGCAATTTGTTGCTGCTAATAATAGCCTTACTGACAATCAGTGCTGCTTAAACCTGGCCAGCTCCGGGCCTGGCTATTGGGAGCAGAGCCCTGCAATTGCTCTAATCACTAGATAAGATAAAGCACCAGGAAAAGTGTCCTCAAGACATAAATACATGGGAACAAGTGCGTCTGGGGGGACAGGCAGGGGGAGATGCTCCACAGAGAGGGAGTTTCACACTCTGGGGCTAGCACTGATCCCTCCAGAGGAGGTGGTGGTGGAGATTCCAGCGGGAGATTCAGGGATGTTTCTGCTGGAGTCCCTCTGCTGTAAAGGCTTTAAACACCTACGTGGGCAGCTTAAAATCCCTCCGCCGCTTCCTAAGCAGACAAGAGAATGCAGGGCGAGCGGGCCCCTCGTGATCACAGTGCTGGGAGCGGGGTGCTGCTCTCTCTTGCACTAGCTGAAGCGAAGCCAGGGGGATTACTGTCAGCAAAGGGACTCCTAGCGCCGGCTAGAGCCAGGGAGAGAGTCAGCCGGTGCTGGGAAAGCTGCTCTTTGCACAGCTCTGACCCACAGCCCCCGCTAGTCCAGCGCTGCACACCCCACAAGCATAGTTCTGGCCAGGTCCTTCACTTCTGACCCACAGCCCCCCGTCTGTCCTGCTTCTCTCAAACACAGCTGTCCCAGTGCCATTTGGTCCTCACTCCAGCCCCCTGCTCCTTCAGCCATGCTCTTCACTCCCCTTTCACCCCCAACACACACACACACGTGGCTCTGCCATGCCAAAAGCAGCCGTCTCGGCTGCCTTGTGAGCTGCTAACAGCTGAGTAACGTGTCTCTCTTTCCTCCTGTACAGCTGGTTTTGAGGATGTGGAGGCCGCTGTGAATGGAGATGTCTTTCAGGTGAGAGCCAGCCCTTCGCCCTGCCCTGAACTTAGGGCCAGCCAGTGGGATGCGTGGACCCTGGCATCCCGTCTCCGCACCTGGGCGTGCTGTGATGCTCACTGAAACGTGCCGTGTCAGCGTGCTAGCAAAGGGGAGCCTGGCTGCTCCTGTCTCATTGACGTGCCAGCCTGTCCCTCTGCCAGGGCTCAGGAGAGGGTTGGCGTTCGAGGCAAAGGAGCTGGACTGAGCAGCAGGGTCCTGTGGGTCCCTGACCGCTGTGGCTGGGCTACAGTCACTCTTTCTCCTTGCTGAATCTGTGCTCAAGTGAGGGGGAGCAAAGGGCCTGGAGCAGGGGGCAGCCTGTTGGTGCTGAGCTGGGAGACAGCAAACCCACAAGACCCTCCCCAAAGGCCTTGTGTCTCTCCAGCCAACACCCTCCCCACTCCCACTCTTCGTTCCGTCTGAGGCTGGCCTGAGGCAGACGGACAGCTCCTCTCGGCAGGCTCGGAGCTGAGAGGCGATGGGGCGGATAGTGGGACCGCAGTGTGGTCCAGCCTCTTGCTACTGCTCATGAAAAGCAACGGCAGCCCAGGGAGACGTGATGCCTCCTCTCAGAGTTGGAGCCACCTGGCCTGGTTTTCCCCTTACTCCAGCTGGTGTGGGTAAGCCCCACAGATGCCAGCAAGAGGAGAACCTGGCTGCAGAGATCTTGGGGCTCCAGCTGCTCTCTGAGGTCCTGCCACTACCAAGCGTTCCCTGGCGTTGGACTCGGGGCTGTGAGGCCAACCCCATCCAGGTGCATGGGCATATGCTGCACCCCCCTTTGCATCTGTGAAGGATGTGCCCTCTGGGGCTGCCTAGCCAGGTCCCAGTCGCTGTCAGCATCAGCAAGTGCTCAGCTCCCTCCCGGAGACCTGGCTGTGTGGGGTGGAGGGAGTGGTGGCTCCTGGTGGGGAGGAATGCGTCACCTCTCCCCGGAGCTGCGCAGTGTGCTGCGTGGATTGGCAGCCTGGGCTTGGTTCACAGGAGGAGCCCATCTGAGAGGGAGAGACTTGGTGAGATCAGGGATCTCAGAGGAGAGCTGCACTCTAATCCCATAGCCCGTCTCAGTGGAAGCGTGGGAGTCCCAGCCAGCCAGCAGCATGGGCCGGGGCATGTTCCGCACTGCTGTGCTGTGTCATGGCCTGATCCTGAGCGGGGCTGAGTGCCTGCGTCTCCCAGTGTGGGAGAGAGCTTTGACTTGTGGCCCCTCCTCGCACCCAGGATGGGCACTGCAGGGGCCCAAAGAGTCACCTCTGCTCCAGGACAAGCCGTAGCCTCCCCTCCCATCTGTAGCGGCCGTAGCCCCTTTGAGCCAGCAGTGATGGCGAACGGCCCTTGCGGGGCCCGGCATGTTTGTGGTGCTGGCGCTTCATGCTCTGCCCATGATCTTTGTGGAGTCGCTGAGAGAGGAACATCAGAATGGCCGGACTGGCTCACCCATGGCCCCTCTAGCCCTGTGTCTGGTCTGCCGACCGGGGCCAGTGCCAGGTGCGTCAGAGGGGAAGAGCGGAGCCGGCAATCGTCAAGTGATCCCTCGAGGAACGTGACCTTGATGCCATCTAGAGACTGTGCAGCCCCGTGGTCCTGAGCCTCTCTCTGGATGAGGGGCACCAGATTCTCCCCCCCCTTATTATGGGTGACAATGCCCAGCCCACGGAGACAATGTGACAGCAGGACCCAGCAGAGGGAGGCGGAGAGCTCGCAGGGCAGTGCCCGTAGCAATGACTGTGACGTCACAGGCGTTCTGTGATGCTGCAGCGTTAGCCTGGGGCTGTGCCTGCCCCGTGCTGTCACAAAGCTGCAGTCTTTGGCCCCTCCCCAGAGCAGCAGCAGCTGGCGTGGGGCGTGCCCGCGGGGACAGGCATGAAAGTCGTGTTGGCAGTGAGAGACAAGTTCTGTAGGGTTGCACAGGTGAGTGGCTACTGGGGCCAGCTGCTCTGTGGGCAGCCCTGGGGGAGGACGATGGTGGGCCTGGGCAGTGGGCTCGGCTTGCTGCTGTTAGAAGGCGCCAGGCTGGCAGCTGGCCCCTCGGATAGGAGGGAATCTGGCTTCAGGGGCCAATTCAGCCCCTGGCTCTCTGCTGAGGGGGCACTTAAGGTCAGGCGTGGTGGTGGGTTCCTTGGGGTGGACATGGGGACGGACAGAGCCCCCTGTTCTTCCTCCGGGGCCCCTCCATGGGCATCGGGGGGAGGGGGTTGATCACTGTCGATTCAGAGGGGGGGCATCACACTTTGCTCCCTCTGCAGGGCTTCCTCCCCACCAGCTGCCTCGTGCCTGACTTGCAGAGGGCCTGGGGGGCTAGTGGGCAGGGAGTGCTGGAGAGGGCAGCTTTTCATGGAGATGTTCTTGTGTCCCGCAGGAGCCCAATGGCCCCACGGATGCCTACGCAGCCATAGCCCGGGCCGACAGGCTGACCCAGGAGCCGGAGAGCATCCGCAAATGGCGGGAGGAGCAAAAGAAACGGTTGCAGGAGCTGGGTGAGTGGGGCGGGCGGGACTGCCAGCTCCTCCCATGCAGCGTGGAGACCCTGCCTACCCTCTGTCTCTGCCGCTGCTGAGAGCATGGGCTCCTGGGCAGTTTTATCCCTCCTGTACCTATTGTGTTGGTCAGGCGCCCCATGCCACACTGCCAGGGCACCCACGGGAGACAGCCTGCCTCTCCCTGCCAGCAAGTGCCCCCAGCTCACGTTCCCTGACCCTGGAGCTGCAGCTGGCCAAAGGCCAGGCTCCCTGCAGCCCTAGGCATCCCCAGCAGGCAGTGTGTGTGGGTGCCCCAGATCCTACACACTGCCTGCAGCACCTCTCCTGCTGAAGACCCTCTTGGCACTCTGCCTGTAGTCTGTGCTCTGCAGGGCTGGGGGCATTGGGGCGCGGGCTGATTGCAGGCACTGAAGCCAGGGAGGTGGCCATGGCTGGAAGGGCCCCAGTCCTGTGGGGCAGCAGAGCCTCTCGGGCATGTGGTTTAGTTGGCGAGTGGGAAGCTCTTGCCTTCATGTGCTGAAGCCACAGCATGGGCTGGGGACATGAGCGACTGCCCTGTTAGAGTCTCTGCATACAGCCCTATCTGTTTTCACTGTTCTACGAGGGCTCAGCCGGGGGGTGAGTGAGCTGCCCCAGAGTGTGTGAGGCCTCCCCCTGCAGTGGCACCTGCTGTGTACTTGTCTGACCATCTGTCCTGCTTGTGCTCTAGATACTGCTTCAAAGGTGATGGAGCAGGAATGGCGTGAAAAGGCCAAGAAGGACCTGGAGGAGTGGAACGTGCGTCAGAATGAGCAGATGGAAAAGAACCGGGTTAACAATAGGTATGGCGGGGGCGGGGTGGTGGGGCCAGCCGGTGAGGCAGGCGGCTTGTCGCTCAGCTGAGCTGTGTGCAGCTAGAGGAGGTGCCGGGGGTTGGTCCACCTAGAGTCCCCCTCAAACCAGATCCACAGTGCCCCTCGCCACTTTAGTCACAGTCAATAATAGCTCACAGTCACCTGGTGCATTGAATTGCAGCCACCTCTGGGCTGGAGCCCAGCAGAATGGTTGTGGGGATCTTTGTCAGGAAATGGGGTCAGAGCCCAGCTCTTCGGAGAGGTGCCCTGGCTGTTCCGATGTCCTGCGGACGAGACGCCTCACCCTGCAAGGTCTTATTCCATCTGGAAGCTGCATGGGCCTGGTTTCCACGGCATTGGCGCTGTGGGATCTGAGCCGTGAATCTGTCTGACATCACTGCCTGCCTCGCACTGGGGCGTTTGGTCAGCTCCAGGCTCGCTACCGAATTGGAACGGTTCGCCTGCCTGTCGGGCAGGGACGCTAACCCCATCTCTCTCTCTCTAACTCTTTGCCTGCCGGCCTGCTCTGCCACTGCTCTCCCTGCCTTCTGCTCGCGCGCTAGGATCGCTGACAAAGCCTTTTACCAGCAGCCGGATGCCGACGTGATCGGCTACGTGTATGTGCCTCTTGCTGTCTCTGTCTCCGTTCCCGAGGGGCCCTGGGGGGCCAGGCAAGCCTGGGGATTCCTAACCTCAGAGAGACTCGCTGCCCAGATTTGGGGGGGCACCCAGCTGGCAGATTCACAGGAGATGAGTGGGGCTCTGGAACGTGTCCCTTGAGGCAGGGAGAAAGGGAGGGGTGCCCTATCGAGAAGCCAACCCTGTGCTGGAAAGAGCCCCTGCCTGATGCCCCTGGGAGGAGATTTCAGCACCTGCCTCCCCAGGGCTGGCTGGGCAATGCCCCAGGGGAGTGCAGGCTTCCAGGACTCTGAGAGCAGCGAGGTTCCGTATCTTGGTGGCACCCTCATAAAGGGCTTCACGTGAGGCTCTGTTCGGGTGCGTAAGAGTCTGCTTCCTCCTGTGAGCCAGGCCCAGGGAGGGCAGAGGACCCAGCTGCCTCAGCCCTGGAGATCTGGGAGCATGAGCCCGTCAGCTGGACAGTGGGGAGAGTTTGCAGGCGGAGGGTGCGCGTGGCTCCCCAGCCTGGAGAGCCTTTTCCCTCTTACCAGGGCAGGGCTGGCTGCAGGCTCGGGCGAAGCCAGGCCCAGCCCCAGTGGCTCTAGGACAGTAGGAGAGCCATGCAGGGCTGTGCCCGATGCTGCTGTTAGTGAGGCGGGGCTGCCCTCATCCCCAAAGGGACCGTGTGCAGGCTGCTAGTCTTTCCGGGGAGCAGTTGGCTGGAGCCCTGGATCTTGTGTGCTCTGTCTCTCCTAGTTCAGCACCCCCAGGCGCTTGCTCTGGAATGGCCCAGCCAGGGCTGTGTGCTGGAGGGAGGGGGCATTGCCTGGTCTTGCTGGCTTGGGGTGAATCCAGTGGGAGTGCAGATGCAATGCTCAGCAGGTCCTGGGTCCGACCCACTGGGAAACAGGAACCGCCCTGGTCTCAGGAGGGGAGACCCAGCAATCCCATCTCCTTTAGGGACTGACCCCCTCACTCCCCCTAGGGCCTCGGAGGAAGCCTTCCTGAAGGAGACCAAGGAAGAAGCCCCTGGCACGGAGTGGGAGAAGGTGGCCCAGCTGTGCGACTTCAACCCCAAGAGCAGCAAGCAGTGCAAAGATGTGTCGAGGATGCGCTCGGTGCTCATTTCCCTCAAACAGACGCCCCTGTCCCGCTAGCCGCCTGCCCAGCACAACCAAAGAGCAGGGAGGGGGCAGGGGCCACAGGCACTCCTCCGCCATCGGGCTCACCTGGACAAGCACAGCACAGCAGGGTCAGTCGGTCGCCAGCAAGGGGCGCTGCTGTCCCTGTCTCCGCTCCCTGCCCCCTGCTCCCCGGTGTGCGTGTCTGGTTTGGTTGGGTCGCTGGCTGTAACCCTCCCCGACTGTCCTTTGCTTAAAGGGTGCATTGGTCTCTTTTTACACGTATTTATTGCCATGGGGATTCCCTCGGCGGCAGCGCTGGGCTTCTCCCCCGCCCCCACTGCCTTTGGGGAGGGGGCTCAGTACAGCAGGACAGGCACAGGCCTGACACTGCAAGAGAGGCCGGGTCTTCCTTGCCCTCCCGCGCGTCCTGTCTCTGCCCCACACTCATCCAGCTCCTCCCCTGGGGCTGAGAGTGGAGCCGCTTCCTGCTTCTCAGATGCTTAGCGACAGCCCTGGGCAGCACTGGTGAGAGGGCGGCTGTGTCTAGTATCTAGCCTGGGGCTGGGAGCCAGGACACCTGGGTCTAAGCCCAGCTCCCAGGGGGACCGGCCTGTAACAGGGTGGTGCTGCGCTGCCTGCAGGAGTTGGCTGTGACACTTGGAGAGCCAGAGCCAGTTCCTAGGGCTGCACAGGTGTGATGCTGGCAGGCAGCTTCCAGGGCAAAATGGGGACTCTCAGTCAGGGCACACCAGGCAGGACAGAGCTCAGAGCCTGCAGAAGCAACTGGGTCTGGGGGGGAGTAACCCCCTGTCCCCTCCTCCTCCCGTGTCAGCACGAGTTGCTGGCAGCGAAGGAACAGAGGCAATGGCAGCATCTATCCCCACCCCACCCTGTGGAACTCCCTGCCACCGCATGGTGCTGGGGCTGAGTTCCCCAGAGGTGAACAGATGGCTGGCTGAGGAGAGGATAAGGAAACGCCGCCAGGTTGGGGCTCAGGAGGGAGTTTATTCTGCCACTGCCCGCTAGTGACTTTCTTGGTCCTTCCTCTGGAGCATCTGCCCCTGGCCTCTCAAGGACACAGGACACCGGGCCAGATGGGCCCCTGGCCTGCGCCACTGCAGCAGTGCTGCTCCGGAGTGAAGGTGGCTGGGAGGGGAGCGCTGAGCCCTGACCAGACCTGGCCGTGCCCGGCCACTGGGGCTATAGACTGAGAGATCCTGGTTTGCCTTGGTGGGGAAGAGCCCCCCCAGTGGGCACTCCCTGAGGACAAACTCTAGCTGTGGTGCCTGGACTCTGCCCTGCCTCTGAGAATTGCTGGGCCCTGGGAAAGTCAGCACTGCCTGGGGAGACAAATGATGGCCGGGCTGCCTGGCCTGTTGGCTCGTAGCTGCTGTCCTTCCTGGCCCATCCCTGCCTGCCAACTCTCAACTCTCCTCCCTGAGCAATGCCCGGGGACGAGGGGGTTCACCTTCCTGCCCTGCTGCTGACTAGGGCTTGCTGGGGCCAGGGTACCCCCTCCAGCTCCCAGCCCGTGACCTGTCTGTGCACTCAGGAGCAGACAGGCATGCTGAAGCCCCAGCCCATGCCTCCTGCCACACTCTTGCGCTCTCTGCCCTGGCCATGTTAGCCTTGGGCAGGGCTGGCCAGGCACGACAGTCAGGCCGGGAGAGACCTCGCCCGGGGCACAGCCTGGTGTGCTGGGCAGAGACCGGCGGGGAGCTCAGGCAAGTCCGTAAAGCCATCAGCATGGCCCTTGCCTCAGCGGGCCAAGGCCCAGGGAATCTGCTGAGCTGTCCATGAGCTAAGGGGACACGATGGCAGCACAGCTGAGTCGGGCCCAGCTGCTCAGCCAGCCGGCCGGGGGTCCCCGCCGGGGGAGATCTGGTGCCTGCAGAGCAGCAGCCTGGAACTGGGACGAGCGCTGGTGGGAATGGGAGGTGGGCTTGACTTCTCTTGCCAGTGCCAGCCCTGCCTCCCTTGGTGCAGGCTGGGCTGGGCCGGGCCCCCCCTCCCCTCCCCTCCCCTCCAGCTGCTCCTAGGCTCATCTGTTTTACGCTGTATTACAGCAGTTGAGGGTGTGGGGCTGCTTGGCCGGAGCCTGCTGCTCATGGCCTTAGCGAAGGAAATGGGGACCAAAGGATGGCTCAGCATCTGCTGCTGCAGGCTTGGGGCGCCTCAGTGGCCCCGCTAGCCAATGGGAGAATGTCCCTGTCCTGGCTTGGACAGCTGGCAGCAGGAAGCATGGCCAGGGATCACCACCACACTAAGCCCCTGGGCATCACCTCTCAGTCCCAGCAGGGAGCAGGCCCCCATGGTAATACCCAGCCAGCCCCAGCTGGTACTGCTGCTTTACAGGCAATGGCCTGGATTCCGTTCCTCCGCCAGCCCAGTTCGCAGGCTCTGGGAAGCACCGTGCCCCGGGGCAGTTCTGCCTCCCCTCAGCTTTGGTATATGTAACCTTGTAAGACCACCTGTTACAAATAAACTGACATGACTCCAACCCAGCACACGGAGCAGCTTTCTTTCTAGGGCGATGCTTCTCTCTGAGTAGGAGCTGGGGAATTGGCCTGCCCCTAGACCAAACAGCGCCCCAGCCAAGGTGTGTCTTCGGCACCCCATCTCTCCCCATTTGTTAAAAATGTGTAGCCCCTTTCATGACTTGGATGCACAGTTTACATGCATGATTTATCCCTGCTATAGATGATAAATCGGCATGCTAGGATCTGTATTTGTTCATGCCCAGTGCCCCTGGCAGTTGCCTGCCCCTAAATCCAGTCCTGATCCACCACAACTGCTGTGCTGAGCCTGGGTCCTTGCTCACAGAGGGACACAGACCTTAGGGAGGAGGAAAAGCAGCAGTGGGCCAGGCTGGGCCGGGCCGGGCTAGGAATGCTGGGTTCACCCTGCCGCTTTACTGCTTAGCTCTGGGTTGGCAGCTCAGGCTGTTTGATGACTTCTGACGCTGCAGAAAGCGCAGAACTAACGATGATTTTGCTTTGACTGCGCGAGCTTCCCCTGCACAGCTCTGCTGCTGCCCCTGGAGCCAGCTGGGTTTTCCTCGGCAGACACGGACAGTCTTGCTCCACTCATACTTCAGCATCAGGGCTGGCTTTTGTTCTGCAGATTAACAGGGACCCGCTCCTGCAAGGGGGCAAGTGCCCTCAGGCTCAAGGGGCCCAGGGCCCTTTGGGAGCAGCGCTCAGAACCTTGCTGGACTGGACGGTGGAAGCGGCTGCCCCTTGCCTGAAACAACTCCGTTCCAGTTGTCTGATGCGGAGGCCTATTTTTGGAGCTAGTGTCAGTGAGGGAGCCAAGACGTGGAGTTTCTTCAGAGAAAGGAAGGTTTATTAAGAAGCAGCCACCACCCAAATGAAGAGAAACCATTTTACCCAACAACATGATCAGATGCAAATGCACCAGCCACATTCCAGGACCCATGTGTAACATGCACCGTCCCAGCATCCTGCATTTGAATTGACTACTCGCTACTTCTGAAGCTAAGGTTCAAATTAACCTGGCAGTCTTTATTCCCTCTCATTAAATCCTCCCTCCCCATCTCTGCATGTCTGACACAGAAAGAGTAAAGAGTCTTTATAATACTTTGGAGCTACATCAATATTCACTAAAGAAGGAGCCTTCTTAATTGACATTTTTGCCCTTATCTGCTCTCGACAAAGATTGGTTAGTTTCACAGCAGTTAAAATCCAACCAAAATAATATTAAAAACCCCACAGAACTTAGCCGACCCCACCTTCAAAACTCTCAATTTTCGCACATTCTAAGGGGTGTTTCCTGTGCCTTAATCTCCATCACTACAGCAACAAGAGAGCAGTTCCCTCCCTGTTCTTTTCTATAGTAAAAGGGTAAGGACCCTTGACAGTTCCTCTCTGCTTTGGAATTCAGTGTCCTGATCAGAATCTCACTGCAATTTTCTCTTTACTAAGCATAGGCGCAGTTGGCTCATGTTTGGTAACCTAACAGATCACGTGTTCTCTCCAGATCAGCCCTGGTAATGGGACGTGATCCCTCTTGAGACAGGATCTAACCAGAGAGGATGGTGCTCTGCCATCCACAGTGTTTTTCTCGCAGTCTCTGCCCAGAAAGGTGCATCACTTGATTGTGCCTAAGCATGAGCAAAGCCCATTCCCACCGGCATCACCAAGGCAGTTGTTCCAGTGGTCATTAATAATGCTGGGTGCTAGAGATAGAGGCCTTACAGAAGAGGGAAGGCCTTATACTGACAATGCCTGAGGGACCCCCGGAAAGGATGAGCACCCATGGAGCCAAGAAATCTCACAGGTCAATTTTTAGGTTGAATCACTCAGGTGTATTAGCTACATTTCCACAACTCTAGAACCCAGAAAACCTTTAGCAGTTGCTCCAACACCACCACTGAGATGGACCCGAGGAGCACGCCCTCCAGAGCCAAAGGCTGCTACACGGTTGTCTGTCCACTTCTGGGGGCTGCAGCTGATCTCCAGCCTGACATTACTTCTTAGATTTAATTGCTGTGGCCACCACCCCCAGGATGAGAGCTGTAAGGGTGAAGCCCTGAGCCAGGACACGTGCCCGCATCATCCTCTGGGACTGGATGACATCCCCCTTCTGGAAGCAAAAGAGTCCATAAACCAGAGCTCCTGCAGTGGCGAGGCAGCCTGCAGAGGACAGAGGGACAGCACAGGGAGGTTAGTGGGGGGTGTTCGAGGGCAGGGCCCCTAAGAGTCGCCCTTTCCCCAAACCTCACTGTCCCCCTCCCTGGTTAACGCCCTCAGGCAGGAGGGGGCCCAGCCCCAGCCCCGCCCCACCCCACCCCACCCCACGGCTCTCCCCGGTTCTGGGCCTGAGCATCCTCAACCCCCATTGACGGGCTGTGGGGGAGGGGTTCGTGCAGCTCGGCTTCCTCCAGCCCGTCCAATTGCTCCCCGCTTCATCCCGGCCCCAGGTCCTGGCCCCTGGCCCCCGGCCCCGGCCCCGGCCCCCGCTCACCGACAGGCACCAGCGGGTTCTCGCGGGTCTTGCGCACAAGCCGGTCCCCGAAGCCCTCCCGCGGCAGGGAGGCGGTGGGGACGAAGCCCTCGATCAGGGGGGGCCCGCTGGGGTCGAAGGGCGGCGGGGGCGGGGAGCTGTGAGCCATAGTCCCCGCCGGCGAGGGGAGGTCAGGAGAGGTGAGTGAGACGGACCCCCCCCAGCCGCCGTACTCAGGCCGGAAGCGGAAGTCAAATACAACAGCCGCGGGCGGACATACACGTCCCAGCAGCGCGTGCGGTCGGCGCAAGGTCCGTTGGGATATGTAGTCCGCCCGGCCGCGCCCTCTCGGAGACGGTAGCGAAGCTCTCACAGTAGAACTACATTTCCCATCGCCCCCCCGGCTCTCTCCGCCGCGGCGCCCCGCGGGTCCCTCGCCGCCCGCGTGCAGCGCTCGGAGCCGCCGCGATGCCGAAGGCCAAGGGGAAGGGCCGGCGCCAGCGGTTCGGCTACAGCGTGAACCGCAAGCGGCTGAACCGCCAGTTCCGCAAGCGGGCGGCGCCCCGGATACAATGGTCGGCGGGGCGGGGCGGGGCGGGGCGGGGGAGCGGG